>JAOTIZ010000203.1:21913090-21926890 GCA_027123425.1 Erythroxylum panamense
TCCTCCAACTCTTCATGCAAGATACTTAACCACGTTGGCGCACATCTCGTGAAAACAGCAACATCCATCAGTGTTTGTTATGGCTGGAAATTCATATAACATGTTTCTTTGCACGCAAATAGAAACATTAAATTTGCGGTGTCAGCATGATAATTAAGTATACTTAATTGAGTTGCAACTGCGTTAATATTTCTTGCTTCAGATCCTAAAACTTCTGGTCCTGGGGATAGTAAGTTAATCTATATGTGGCAAAGAACAGTCCTAATTGTATACTAATACTGCTTTCTTTTCGTTGGATACCACCTAGATAAAGTACTTTCCTTTGACAATACCATTATACTACGCAACACCCCACCAATGATTGCCTAATTTTGTGTTTCTTGTTGCTTAATTCTATTCCTAGACTTTCTGGTAATATACGACAGGAGGGTATTCTAAAATTGTTTAGACCATTTTTAGAATAAAATTGTATGCGTATCATTTTTTATGTTATGTAAATGATACAAATATTTCTTGTAATTTAAAATACCAAAATTTCTATATCTTTAAAATTCTTGAAAATTTATCTTAATTTTCAGTTTTTTTAGAAAAATCCATTGTATAGATTTTGATTAAAAAAACATGTAATACAAATATCATACATAGATTAATCAAATGGTATTTACAAAATCATTTAAGCCAACTCTTAATTTTGAACCGACTAATTAAATCTGACTCAAATTAATAGTTTATTCTAATTAATTTAAATTATTAGTTTAAGTCAATTTTTGTTAATTTAAGTCGAGTTTTAAAGTTAAGTAGAATTGTTATATTAGTAATGACATTTAATTAATTCATATCTGATGTTCTTACTATGTGTGTTTTGTCGTTATTTTTTAACCGAAATTTAAACGAAGAGATTTGTTTCAGAGAATTAAAAATTTAGAAAAATTCAAAAATTTTAAATAGTAAATTTTTTTAAAGATTTCTTAAATTACAGGGATATTTTGTTTCAATCTTAATGAATATTAAACTAATGAAAGGAAGGAAAAGAAACCAAGTAAATTGATTTTAACCAAACCAGAACCTATATATATCTTAATTCTTCTTTCTAGCAAGTTTCGGTTACCGATTGGCTTTTTTTTTTCAATTACTTTCACACAAAGTTGTCTTCTTCAGTATATACGCACCGTAGGTTTTTACATCTTAATATTGTTATTAGTGACTACTTGGACATTGAGTTGTATGTGCTGTACACTTGGATGAGACACCGACATGTGCTTGTTAAGGGTCCAATGAAATTTATATAAAAATAAGATACTACTTTCACTCAAAGCCTTGGTTATAGATTATTTTTGGTATATAAATAATTCACTTTTTTATCAACTTTCATTTGAATATAAAATAGCTCAACTTGTAAAATTTCACAGGCAACCAAAACTTTCTGACACTAAATTATGGATTGATATAACGATCTAAAATAGTTATGATGGTTAGTTGTATCTCAAGTCAAACTATTTGATATCTAAGAGACCGTTTGGTTCTACTTTTGTCTTTCTGTTGCAATTTTCAGTTTTTGTTTTCAGTTTTTTTTAAATAAAAACAAAAACCTGTTTGGTTGTTAATATTAATGTAGTTGTATTTTTATCACTGATAATAATTACATTTTAGATAAAACTTAAATATAAATTATTTTTAATTAAATAAATTTATTTAATCTCTTATATAATATTTATTAACAAATTATTATTAAAATTATATTATTTTAATAAATTAAATAATTTATAAATTAATATTTTATTTATAAATTAATATTTATTTGAAATACATTTTAATTATTAAATCAAATTTTATTTGAATATTTATATATTTTAAATTTAATTATAAAAATTAAATAAAATTAAATTATTCATAATTTTATTGATAATAAATTTAAATTTATTAAATATATAAATATAATGTTGAATTAAATTATTAATAATTTTTTATTAAAAATAAATATTTAAATGGTAGTAAATCAGATTATGAAAAAACGAAAATAGGAAACAAAAACTACTTTTTATAGTTTTCATAATTTTTGAAAACCGAAAGAAACCAAAACCAAAAACAGAAACTAAAAAATCAAACAAACAAGATTTTTTACTGAATTTGAAAACAAAAACAGAAAACCAAAAATAAAAATGGAAACAAACACCCCCTAAACTTTTGATTTTATATGGTCTAATTAAGAACAACATATATAAATTTGAAATATGAAAAACTTTGTTAAAAAAAATGAATAACATATACAATGATCCATTATGGTTTCATCTAATTTTGATATAGAATTAATTAAGCAAATTTCACGAACAGGTATTTAGTGATGGCATACCTCTTTAATTAGTATATCATAATAAGTGCATGCTTATAAGTGTCCAAGGTGTACGAATAAGTGGTGATATTTTGATGATATGTGTATTTAAATCAAAGCATTTGAATATGAATAGAATAAGTTAGTATGATGGAACTTTTTAAGTGATTGATGTTTGTAACTAAGTTAATTTGAAGCCATTGTACCATTATTGTATTGATGCATAATTGTGTGTTTATGTATTTTGTTTGTTTTATGGTTTTGGTTTTTCTTAGTGACAAGCAAAGATTTAAAAGTGGGGATGTTGATAGGTGTTAATTATATTGTGTTTTCTAGCTATTAGAGTGCGTTTTTATGTTTTCTTACTGATAATCATATGTTTAGGACTTAGATTTATGTTCTTGTTATTGTTTTCATGTGTTTTGTTTAATTGATTCTTGTTTAAGGAAATAAATTGATCTTAATTATATATTTCAAAGATTGTTTGATGTGTTTAGTGGTGAGTGGAGACAGGAAAAGATGAAAAAAAAACTAGAGAATAATATATGCATCCATGATCGTAGATGAAGAAGCAACAAATTGGAAACTCTCTAGCCTAATTGTGCATGCAAATTGGAAAGTCTTTTGAATGATCATGCATACTGGAGCAGTGCCATGTATGATCATATATGGGATGCATTATCGTGAAGCTTCTCTAGGTCGAGAGTGTTTTTTTTTTACTTTTGATGTTTTGAGGCTATTTTTGGAAAATAAACAAATAGAAAAACACTATATAAAACTCTAGAAGACTTAAGAGTTTATAAGGAAGAGAAAAACCTCACTTGATGGCTGGAAAAACATAACAAGAGGAAATCAAAAGAGAAAAAATCTTAAGTACTTAAGTTGTAGTTTCCAACTTATAGCAGAAAAGAGAAGACATCTAGATTCAATTATCTATTCTTTTCTTATTTACATATTGTTGTTAGATATTAGTGACGATAAAATTTGGATATATATTTACATCTATGGATTTTTAAATTCTTTTTTAAGAATTACTCGATTTATTTATTCAACTTTACATTATTAATTTAATGAAATATATTGTGATGTTTATTGCTTTATATTCAATTTAAATCAAAAGATCGGATTAGATCACTTTTGTTGTCTTATACAGTGAGAGCTGGTACCTCAGTAGATCTATAAACATCTAACTAATAGGAAATCGGAGAGATATCTTAATTGATCTATAAACATCAAACTAATAGCCAGTTCTCCATAATAATTGGACACTCCCATATATAGTTTGGTGCTTGACATTCATTATTAGGGTGGTTAACCCATAAATGTCACTACATGCCATCGATGCCAATTAAGCTTCTGCATATATATCACCATGCCTTTTGTTTCAAGATTTTAAAGCTGCCATAAGTGATGACATACTATAATCCCCTTGAGAGTACTATCTTTTCCATCCTTCCATTGTGTTTAGTGGCTATGATAATGAATGCCTAAATCCTAAAAATATGCCACAAGTACAAGACAAAAAGAAATCTATAAGGATAAAAAAAATAAAAAGGAACCAAAAACTACCTAAAATGACTACATTAATAAAAATAAGGATTTTATAATAGTATAGACCCTGGAAATGGTGCCAAAAACTTGATTGATATATTTTATAATAAGTAAATGGTTTAGTTATAGCTAGCACTAGTAAGTATGGGTCAATCCTACAAGAACTAAAATTACTAGTACTTACCATCTTTATATTATTTAGTCTAACAAATTATGTTGATAGTAATTGATCAAATTCAAAATTAAAATAGTAAAATAAAATAAATCAACACAATTGAATTATTAGAATAGAGATTAAACTTATAAACAATTAAAGAACAAAGTGGTATTGGACTTCGAATACTCTCAAGATTTTTTAAGTATTAACCCTTTATCATGTAATTCAATTACCGATCATTGGACTATGAAAATTTATATCATATATTAATAATTTTCTCAAGACTATTAACACCTAATCCTTTATTGATTAACTAAAATCTTTATCTAATTAAAATCCCTTAGGTGGCATTAATTTATTCATGCACTATCAGGTTTTAACCTAATTTAGAATATTTATATAAACCAATCTCTAGGTTTACATGGAGCTATTTTCAAATATAGTAGATCTATTTATATAAAGGGATTCACAATCTTAATTATATGAAATTATAAATTGAACTAATATCCCATATATATTAAATCAAGACTTAAAAATATAACTAATTCACAACAAATCATTCCATAAATTTGTATTAAATAAAGAATAAAATTCTAAAAACCATCCTAACTTAAGGTTGATATAATCCAAGTACCAATAAATTTAGCTCATAATCATAAACTAGAAAACTAAAAGAGACATGAAGAAATCCCTTTTATCTTTATGAAATTCACTTTAGATTGATGAAAATCCACTTCAAATGTGCTTCCTTGCTTATTTTTTGTTCTCTTTATTGTTTTAGGTGGTTAATTTATATTTCCACAAGCAAATTAAACCTCTCGTGAACCTTCTGTAGACTCCCTTTGTTTTCTCTTTGTTTTTCCCTTTTATAGCTTGAAATTAGGATTTTTAGAGTGGATATGGTCACCCACACGATCGTGTGCACAACTGTGTCCCTTAATCTTGCTTTAGTTCTTTGAAAGTTGCAAAGAAATATGGTCATGGAGAGCTACCCAATCATCCATATGGTTAGACTTATATGGGCATGTCCTTCATTAATATGGGTCCCTCCAAAATAGCTTTAATTCTTCCAATTTTTGTCATGGTATCCCCTTAATTCTTCTCCTTTTTATTCATAAAGGAAAATAAGACCTAAAAATATACTAGAAATAAGATAGGTACCAACAATAATAAGAAACTCTTAAATAAAGAAGAAAATTTTAAATATTGGATTAGAAATATTGTCTATTTAACATTTATCACCTGCGAATGCATATATATTTATGAAAGCAATAGTATTGAGTTACAAGATAAGGTGAAGATTAAGAAAGCTATCTATATAGCTTTATTGGATAGCAACATGAATGAAGTGATAGTACCCAATAAAGAGATTTACAAGCTAGCAAAGAAAGAGGAGAAGAAGATAGTCTCCGAAGCCAGAAGTAGAGCCTAAGAGATCATATATCAATGATTCAAAACAATGGATTGAGAAGAGAACTTTTAAGTTAGCAAAAGCTAAGGAATAGAAAGGTAAGGATTTGGATAAAGTTTGTTATATAAAGGATAAAACAGGACAGTGCTTATGAATAAAAATGGCATCAAGAGGAGATGGTAGAGCTACTTTTATAAGGTTTTTAATAAAGGAAGAGATAATAACATTTCTTTGGGTGATCTTAGCTCTTCTAGGTAATACTATAGTTTCATAAGCGTATCATGAGAGAAGAAAGTAGAGGAGCTTTAAGGAAGATAAAGAGTAACTTGATAAGCTACCCATAGAGGTGTGAATGAGCCTAAAAAAAGAGGGTCTTACTTAGTAAGCTAAGATTTTTAAAATAAATGGATACTTAGCACATTAATCCCTCTTTGTAAGAACATCAGAGACGTCCAGAGCTATAATAACTATAGAGGCATTAAACCACTCAATCACACCATGAATTTTATAAGAGAGGGTGATTAAGAAGAGAGTAAGAAAGGCTACACCTATCTTAGAGAACTAATTTGGTTTCATGATAGGGAGACCTATATCAAAAGCCATACATCTCCTTAGATGATTAATATAATATTATAGTGATAGAAAAAAAGGACCTACAAATGATTTTCATTGATTTAAAGAAGGCTTATGACAGGGTACCTAGGGGAGTCATATAGAGGTGTTTAGAAGCTAAGGGGGATTCATTTTTCCTATATAAGAGTTATGAAGGATATGTATGAATGTGTTAAGATTAGATTAAAGAAGACGAGAGGAGATACATGGCATTTTTCTTTTGATATTGAACTACACTAAGGATCCTTATTGAACCCTTCTTGTTTGCAATAGTTATAGATGAGAATATCAAGAATATCCAAAGGGACGCACCTTAGCGTATATTATTTGCTGATGATATTATTTTAATAGATGAAACAAAAGAGAGAGTTAATGTCCAACTAGAATTTTGGAGGGATATCCTATAGTCAAAGGGATTTTAATTGAGCAAAAATAAGGCTGAGTATTTAGAGTGTAATTTTTTAGGCAGTAGGGTTGCATCTAATGTGGAGATCAAAATTGTAACAAAATTTATACCACAGAGCAATTTAGATCCATTATCTAAAGTAATAGCGAGATGGATAATGATATATTTCACTGCATCAAGTCAAGGTGGCTTAAATGGAGGGACGCCTAAGGAGTTTTATTTGATAAAAAGATAACATTTAAGCTAAAACGTGAATTCTATTATTTAGCAATTAGGTTGACCATATTCGGAGAGGTAAAGTGTCACCAAATAGGTTTATAGTCATATGTTAACATAGTGGCAAAGATGACGATGCTTCGTTAAGTTGTAACCTTATAAGAAGAGATAATGTCAACAATCTAGTGATAAGAGACAAGCTGAGGTTAGCTAACATTGATAGCAAATTAAGGGAGACAAAGTTTAGATAGTTTGGACATGTTAAGAGGAGATATCCTGATGCCCTTGTGAGAAGATATGAGAAGATTATATTTAAGAACTATAAGAGAAGAAGAAGAAGTCCCAAGAAGAATTATAAGGAGGTAATCAAGAAGGATATGACCTTACTAGAGCTTAAGGAGGTAATAAGGAAGAATACGACTCTACTAGAGTTTATCAAGAATATGACCCTTAATAAAAAACTTTAGTGAATTAGGATATGGGTAGAGGACCTTATGTGGGGAGGTCATTCTCTTTTCATAAGATTGTTGAACCTTTTCTTTCGATTCTTGTGTTTGTTATCTAGCCTAATACTTTTGTTTATAACATTGATTCCTTTAGTTAATTTATATATTTACTTCATATTTTTTCAGTTGTTTGTTGGTTTTATTTACTTCATATTTTTAAATTGCTTGTTGGTTTTATTTACTCATTTATTTCTTTCTTGTCTATTTATTTATTTACTTACTTTTAACTTTATTTTATTTTTTATTTATGCAATTTTTTGTTTATGTATTTAGCTATTGTTTTCTTTCAATTATTTTCAAAAAAAATTTTTCCTGTGGATCTATTGGAAATAACGTCTCTACAAGCTAAGAATAAGATTGCGTATTTCTAAAATTACTCAGGCACCACTTTTTAGCAGAATTCCTACTAAGACATTGTTGTTATTATTGTTGTAATAATATTGAGTGCATTAAACAACTTAGTATAATGAGATATCTATCCTAAAAAGAATCAAATTAGGTTGTTTTACCAAATTTAATAGCATGCGCCTTAAGAATGTCCACTTTGTTAGAAAAGGTAATTATTATAATAGCAAAAGTTTAATAATGATAAACCGCTTCTTAATAATAATTGATGAATTGTGTAGATATTAATGGGATATGGTAGTATCTTTATTACAAATAATAAAAAATACTATTTTAATAAAATAATATTTATTTAATAATAATTATTGATAATAAAAAATTGGTAATGTAGTAGGGTTAAAAAAGGGATTTATATTTTCCTAAAAGGATTCAACTAGCTAATTATTAGTGTTCATGTGTCGCCAATTTTATCCAATAAGAAAATTTTTATTTATTTAATAATAGTTGACCAAACAAAGCTAAGCAACCCTGCATCGTAACATCAAGCCACCACTCATTGAAAACCTTCAGAGCGCCTCCGGTTCCTACCTCTTCATTGAGTGACCTCTGCGCCACAAGTCCCACATTTTAAGGAATACCATAAATGGCCACTTCCAAGGGAGATATTCAAGAGCCTTTGCTCCAATCCTATCAACCATCGAGAACAGAGTCCAATATTGCACCTGAATCAAGCAACGAGCTTGAAGTCATATTAGCGAACACCCAGTTGTCATTCACCAAACGTATCTGCTCTGCCACATGGATAGAGTCAAAGCTCCTTTTTCATTTAGCTGCACCAGCTGTTACCGTCTATATGATCAACTACGTCATGTCCATGTCCACCCAGATCTTTTCTGGACACCTTGGAAATCTTGAGCTCGCCGCTGCGTCACTTGGCAACACCGGTATCCAAATATTCGCTTACGGCCTCATGGTACGTATATATACACAAAAGAAAACCAACAGAAAATAAAAAATAAAGGTTTTCATTTCCATAAACGAGTGAACTTCATGTCAAACGGTGTCTTTGGTTTGAGTGCAGCTGGGAATGGGTAGTGCTGTGGAGACCCTATGTGGTCAAGCTTTTGGTGCCCAAAAGTATGGTATGCTTGGCATATATCTCCAAAGGTCAACCGTCCTTCTAAGTCTCACCGGAGTCCTCCTCACACTTATTTACGTATTCTCCAAACAAATCCTAAAATTACTGGGGGAATCACCGGAAATAGCATCAGCCGCCTCAGTTTTTGTATACGGCCTTATTCCTCAGATATTCGCATACGCAGTGAATTTCCCAATACAGAAGTTCTTACAAGCTCAAAGCATAGTGGCTCCTAGCGCATACATATCAGCTGGCACACTAGTGATACATCTAATACTGAGTTGGGTGGCTGTGTACAAAATTGGGTTGGGGCTATTTGGTGCGTCTTTGATACTGAGCGTTTCATGGTGGATTGTTGTGGCGGCTCAGTTCGTGTATATTGTCAAGAGTGAGAAGTGCAAGTACACATGGACCGGGTTCAGTCCTCAAGCCTTCTCTGGCTTGTGGGGTTTCTTCAAGTTGTCGGCTGCATCGGCGGTGATGCTGTGCTTAGAGACGTGGTATTTCCAAATTCTTGTCTTACTCACCGGATTGCTAGACAATCCTGAACTGGCTTTGGATTCTATCTCTATTTGGTGAGTGATTAAATAGTGTGGTGTAATAATTGATGGCTGCTGACCAAATTAATTATATGTACATACCTTCGAAAACATTGGGAACTTTGTTTTGATTTTTAGTTTGATATGATTATCAGTCGAAAAACTTGAAGGTGTTTCTGTTGCAGCATGACGATCTCCGGATGGGTGTTTATGATATCAGTTGGGTTCAATGCTGCAGCAAGGTCAGCTATTCGCATGCTTTTTTCTTATCCATAATTTAATTGACCACATATTATTAATCGGGCGTCATAGAAAAGGACAAAGGCCTGAGGTAAAGAGAAATATTCTTTTGGGCAGTGTAAGGGTGAGCAATGAACTTGGAGCAGGAAATCCAAAGGCAGCTGCCTTTTCTGTAGTGATAGTCACATTAACGTCCTTTGTTATTTCGGTGATTCTGGGAATTGTGGTGCTGGCTTTGCGCCATGTCATCAGTTATCTCTTCACAGAAGGTGAAGTGGTTGCTGAAGCCGTCTCTGATCTCACTCCTCTTCTTTCTGTCACGCTTATCCTTAATGGAGTTCAGCCCGTTCTGTCTGGTAACTAGTCATCTAAATGCTTTATATATATATTTAGAAAATAAAGAAAAAGAAGCATAATTAATGTCTAACATGATTTCAGATTTTAGTAGTTCACGAAAAAATGTAATATATATATTTAGCATGTAGCCTACCATTAAAGGCTTTGATCTCTTATTCTGTTCGGTTGAGTGAAAGGTGTGGCTGTTGGATGTGGATGGCAAGCCTTTGTTGCATACGTTAATGTGGGCTGTTACTATGTTGTCGGAGTCCCGTTGGGCGCCCTGCTCGGTTTTTACTTCAAACTGGGAGCCAAGGTAGTGTCTAATTCTTGTATTTGTCTAACTTGTAAATTAATGGTAATTGAGCAGTATGCGTTGAGAGTTTTCTTAATATTTGGTTTTGTCGTGTTGATTTCAGGGTATATGGAGTGGGATGATTGGTGGAACCGTAATGCAGACCATAATTCTGTTGTGGGTTACGTTCCGAACAGATTGGAACAAAGAGGTATGCCTTA
The DNA here is from genome assembly GCA_027123425.1 of Erythroxylum panamense. Classification (NCBI taxonomy): domain Eukaryota; kingdom Viridiplantae; phylum Streptophyta; class Magnoliopsida; order Malpighiales; family Erythroxylaceae; genus Erythroxylum; species Erythroxylum panamense. The sequence goes on from JAOTIZ010000203.1 coordinate 21,923,393, forward strand.
CGAGGTCCTTTTGTGTTTTTCTATTAGAAAGGGACTTGTGGCCATGGTTAGATCTAATGAGAATTCAACAAAATTTTGTTTATAATAGAAGAATATAAGTGGGCATGTAAATACTTGCAGGTAGAAGAAGCATCCAAAAGGTTGAATAAGTGGGACGACAAGAAGGACCGTGTGTTTAATTAAAAGTCTGTATTAAAGAGCAAAAGACAAGATTGTTAGCACTTTGATGTTTTTTTCCCCCTATTTATAAAAAGAGTTTTAGGGGTTCTTTCTAATAAATTAAATTATTAATAATAGTTAGACATTAATTATATTTATAATTATAATTTAATCTTAATAACATCAAATATCTCATATTTATTCTTTGAAGTTTTTTAAATTTCAATATTAAGTTCAATTTAATCTAAATTAATTTTGTCTCTTTAACTATTCTTTATGTATGACCCATTATATTTTTAGCATGTTAGTGGTGGTTAAAAATTATAATTCTATTTTATAATTAGAACTGTGTCTTCAACTCTCCAAGTAACAAGTATATAATAATAAATCAATTTTTTTTTGTTAGCCCACAAAGTGTCCTAGGAGGATTCCAACTATGAGAAGGCGTCTTTAAGCCATCCACTCCCAGACTAATCCCCGCTCGCACCGGGTCAGCCCGTAAAGGGTAAAATGTTAGCTGTCTAGTAACATATCATGACCACCTATATGTTAGAGATGTCAAAGTGGTTTAACTATGATTATAACATGTGATTTAATCTACTTTTCATCTAATGTTCAAATTAAATAAAAAAATAGTGTATACTTGCCAATCAACTTCGCTCTTACTAATTAGTAAATGATCTATATTTGACATTTGAAAGCATCTATTTTAAACCTTAATTCACTTTGACTAAAGAATTTTTTAGATCACTACTAATTAAGAATAGTAGAAAACTCTCCCTAATTATTATAGAGTCATGAATCCTTTATTATTAGCTCACTTAACTATTTTTATACATTTCATACTATATTTAAGTACTACTGATTATGCTACTTTAATTAGAATAGGTCATAAATAGTATCAAATCATATTAATTCTCACATAAGATACCTTAATAAACTCTAGCCTAAAGATCAGTTATACAATCATCATAACGAGAAAATCTATAAACACTTAAGTAATGTTTCATTTGGAATCCTTATAATTGGGTTAGCTTAGTAAACATGTTCTTTGATAAGCAGTAACATGTTTTCTTTTCTTAAATATCTTCATAATTTAATGTATAAGATCAACTACTTCTTTAATAAGAAAGAAACATATGTTAGTCATTTCACTCTATTAATATCCAGCATTACTAAAATAATGACTAGAAATAATTTATGGATAATATATTAATGTAATAAGAATCTTATACTTATGATCTCTTCATAATTTTATTTATAAAAAATACTTAGCCTGTAGAATTTATCTTCTATATTAGTTAATTAAATAAACATACATAAGATAAATATGCCTTCAATTATTTGTGTCATAAAATCTACAATAAACTAATTAGTCGTAGGGTATAAATCAACAATTTTTCACTTGCACTAAGCTAATCACTTAAGTATCTTATATCGTATCACCATATGATGATCATGGTACTGTTGGGACCATGATTTAATGAGATTAGTGATTACTTGCTTAAATTTTATATCTTTCATCTAAATTATCATGATAATTAAAAGAAACTAGTGAAATAAATATTAAGATCTTTGATAAAAGCATAACTCCTTACATGTGCCAAATGACTTTAATGTTCTATAATACATTATTGTTTTAATAATACATAAACTATACCAACTTTATTAAATAACTTCTTGATCTAAATAATCATTTTTCACTAAATGAAAAATGGATTATAAATTAATTAGCACTTAATGCTACATTAGAACTTTTTCAACTCAAAATAATATTATTCTAAGTAAAAAGTACCTTACGTAGGACTAACTTTGGTCAAAATAAAGTTAATATCCATAAGAACTTGAGCTTAAATATCAACTCTCATATAGAATAATGAATATCTTTAATACTTCATAAGTATCAAATATCTTAAATACCAATTAGTACATTATCTATGTAGTTGATTTACAATAGGTAAACAACTTCTTTGTCTATCTTTATATATCTAATTTCCATACTTAAATTGTTATCTTTTAATATCTAATGAGAGTTTCTCGTAGATTATCATATCTTTTACAATTGAAATTGTAAGTTATTTTTCTCTATAAGCAATATATCATGTACATGCTCTCATTGAAAAATCCAATAAACTCCAACTAACCTTTCTATAAACATGATAAATTCAAAATCATCTTGAAAAAAAAAGTCTTTGAATTCATTATAATTTTTTTTCATCATCTTGTAACATTTAGATTATGTTTCAAATGCATCAAAAAAGGAAATAGTTTCATTTGGATGTTCTGTTATGAGATATGAAGTTTAAATTTCATCTTACTTCCACTGTTTATCTTGAGAATCATTATCATATAAGTATTTATTAAAACAAAAACTTTATTCAATTAGATTTGTATGATGATATCTAACCATTTGGACTCATCATAACTTTTTATTATCCAGTTACTTCTAAACTTATTGGATAATATATACTTCAACTAAGAATCATATTTTGAAATCATTAACTTTGAATTTTCAAAGTCTTAGCATTCTGTATATAATATGATATTGCTAATTGATATAATTGGATCTTTCGAAGGCACATAATTGTACTGTGCACAACTATAGAAGAAACAAATATTGCATCATATAATATCTCATATTGTATTTTCCTCATACAAAACCATACTATTATGGAATTTACTTATAAAGATATTAGTTAGAGAATATTATTCTATATGGAAAATCAAGAAAATTTAAATCTCATTACATTAATCTCATTGAAGCACTTTGGCATTTTTAATGTTTCATTTTCACTTGGATTTAAGAACTTTAAACTTTTCATAATTCTAAATCAATATTTCATTTGATAAGTGTGACTATATCATATAAATTCATTAGTAAATATAATGAAATACAAGTATTCATCCTTTTCAAAATTGTTATTACATCTCATATATCATATTTATGAAATTTAATGATTTACTACCATAATTATAACAAACTTTATAAGTTCCATATAATTCATAACCAAAAGGCATATAATCCTTGTATGTAATTTTATGGTTCTCATTATATGGACTTAACTGAGATAGCATAAAAGGGTAATCTTAGATATCTAACTTTGTATTCGTGCTACTTATATTAAGTATAAGATTCTTTTGATCTTACACATACAAATTATTTGTATAAACTTGGATCAGCTACTTTTTTAATAGATAATTTATTTCTTATCATGCCTTAACATTATACTAATGTTGAACATTATACTAATAAAGAGGAACATTATTGGACCCCGAATCTTTTTGGTAAGCTAGGATTAGTAAATAAGGATTTTTGAATGATTATTCATGAGTAAAGAA
>JAOTIZ010000203.1:21954477-21969976 GCA_027123425.1 Erythroxylum panamense
ATATATATTGTTATTAATAAATGGATAGTAATTAAGATGAATTTAATTTAAATATGAATAATACATTTATTTTGTGTGCAAATAAACAAAAAATATTACTTTTAATTATATTAGTATATTTTGTTATATTGTTATAATTAAATGGATAGTAATTTTACATCAATTTAATTTAAATTTGAATAATACATTTATTTTGTGTTCAAATGTAACTTCAATTGTATGTTATTTTTATTTTATTATATTAAATTAAATAATACCTTCACTCAAAATATATATTTTTAATTATAAATTCAAAATTTATTTATAATTTATATATTCTAAATGATAATGTGATGATTGATTCCTGAGTCATTGAAATGAGGAATTTAAAGATTATAAGAAATTTACATTGGTTGAATTATGAAAAACGTGTTTGATTTTTCTGAACTTTGTTTAAATCAAATTATTTTATTGTTGATCATAATTGAGAAAATGTTAAGGTATTGACTATAATTGACAGTGTACGGGGGTTACAAATTGGTTAACTTGTATTGAAAATTGCATAATTATAGATTTTGCGATGTAAATGTGGACTGCACTGAGAATAGACATATGGTTGGTAAACCCAATATGAGTTGTAATTACTGATCGATATAGAAGTGTTTCGTTTCTTTTTGCATGAATAATTGACCCTTTTTATAGAAGGGGAATGTCCATTTTATAGGAAAAACTCTGCCGAATTTTTAATAGAATCTTTGTAAATTATGACATCATCGTTTTTATTTTAGGATTAAGAGCTTCGTAGGATTAAATGATGATTGAATATAGTGAATGACCTTGATTGATTTAAATATTTCATGGCAGTTAATGTGTTATATAGGAGAAAAGCTTTCTAACCTGTGAACAAATGTGTTCTTGATTGTAGAAATTCTTTTGTTTCTAGTACATTCATTTGTAGCGAGTTTGAAGAGCAGCTTTGCCAGGTATTTAAATCTGTCTTCGGCTTCATCAATTGCCTACGTTTGTGTTTCGGTTCAGGCAAGTGAATATGTTGTTGTCTACATATTTTTTGTACTAGGAATATTTTGGGTCTTTCTTTGCGGAATGAACTTCAATTAATTATTAAAGTAATATAGAATGAGTGCAACTTATATTATAGTTGCAGTTACCTTAAATTGTGCAGTCGTTATTTATTTGATTCTTATTCCATCGTTATTAATTAGCTTCTCTTAAGTTGTCATTATCAACATTCTTCATGTAGTTTGTGAAAACTAACGATATGTTTAAACAATTTATTAAAATAAGTATTCATATTTTGATGAATACTTATTTTATATTCAAGGTTGTAAATATTAAATATAGGACTTGTAATGATTGAAAAAATCCTCACATATATGATTAAAAACATGTACGTGAGATCTTTAGTATAGGTTCGTTTTGTAGATTTGAACAAGTTAATGGAAATTCTGTCATGATTGAGACTATGAGACTAATCGAAGAAAAATATGAGGAGCTTAGGAGTCACTACTAGAACTTGTCCCGAGTCACATATATTATCTTAGATGTTCTATATACTTTGGCGAGCATGAATGATACTAACTATGGACTCACTATTTTACATTAACAACCTTGCAGAAATGAGTTATGTTGATAGATCTTGGATGTATAGACGATCAACAACTGATGGTTACATTAATCCTGAATTTGTTGTCAGAGTTGAAGCCTTTATTCATTATGCATGTTTTTAACCCGCATATATAGATAGGCCGAAGATCAGATATCCATGTAAAAAGTGCAAACACAAATGTTTCCTTCCTATTGAAGAAGTGAATGGGCATTTGTTGAGAAAATGGTTTGTCCCAAATTATTTTGAGTTGACAAGACATGGGGAAGTTGGCATTTGTAGCAGCTTAAGGGGTAATCAAGTAGAATCGTCTGTGCATTTCAATGAGTTTGAAAGGGGGATTGGATTTAGAACAAATTATGTGGAAGAGATTGGAAATCTGTAAAGGTAGATGGTTTATGATACAAGCGGTAATACCTTTCACGAAAATATGGGAAATCGGTTGCTTTGAAAATGTTGGCATTCCACAGAGCTCATATGCAAATTCATGTACGTATAGGTATTAAGAATAGGTTCCATTATCCCTTTTTAATATGACAATATGTAAGTTCCTTCCTATTGTGTTGTAGGTAAATCGTTTCCGAACGTTTCACCAACAAAATTAGCAATAGCAGAAACGCTGTTGCAAGAAAGTATTCAAAACCAAACACGTGGGGAAAAATATTTATTGTTTCCATTGGAGAGTTCGAACATGCAAGGAACCTTCTCGGGAATCCAGCTATTGGGGAGTCCTTTACCTTTACCGACTCTCATATTACTTGGAATCCAACAAAAAATTAATATCATTGTCATGTATCTCTGTAATACACATGATTGTGCTATAAACTAATTATATTATTGTACTATGACTGTAACAATTATTCTCATTACTAAATTCGAAGTTATGACATGAAACAAATCACCTGAATTCCTTTTACATATATTATGTAAAATATTAGATTTAGAATCAAATTTAAATATTTCAAGGAGAATTCAATAAACAAAAAATTTCAAGTACAAATATGGAACCAAAGAGACAATGTAAGATCACGCAGCCCAGGCTCATAAACATGTTTGGAGGGACTTACTGTGAGGGTGGCCCATCACAAACTCCAATTGCAACTGAGTCACCACCACCACCTCCAACGTCTACAATTGCAGGAACATCATCACCTGCAATTGGTGATACGCAATAATCCAATACTCATATATCATCCAATACAGTTATAGATGATGAAGGAGACGAGATCCACCCTGAATCTAAGAGTTTTGATGGTAGATATTATACTATTTATCGCATGAAACACTATATATGTTTATCATTAACTTATATGTTTAAATTTTTGCAAATTTATTAACTTATTTGTTTTTATATTAGGTTTATTCCGTCTGGACCGTGTTCAAGACAAATGACATCTACATTTAAAGAGACAATTGATCCTGAGGATTATGCATGGAAGAAGATCTCTCAGGCCACAAAGGCATTTTACTATCAGGAGTTTGAGATAAAATATGCGATAAATATTTTTTTCCTTTTGTTGTATACATTAATAACATACATATAAATAGATTATAAGTTATCGAATTTATTCATTTTATTTTCATAAATATTTTTAGTGGAGTTCTGAACTCAATGGGATAATATATAGTGTATGGGAGTCGCGAGCTCATACACGTTATCACGACTTTATTAATCAGATACACAATGCTAGTGTATGACCCTCTTTCATTTCTGAGTCCACATGGAGTTGTTGGCTGGAGTACTGGAGATCACTTGAGGCAATGCTCATATTGGGCCGTAACTCCACTAATAGACGTGGTAGGTCAGGGGCAGACAGTCTTCTCATTCATACGGGAGGATCAATTATTCACCGCGAGCATGCAGAGAGATTTGTAAATATATAAATATTACATTTATATTCTAAAATTTTACTTTGCTATATTTCAATGTAAATTGATGTGTGAATGTTGTGATGAACATACATGTGTAGTATGCCTAATGATTATGATTGTGTCGAGTAATTTGCTGGTGTCATTTATGGCTGTGTGAGTACTTTATTTTTTTGAACAAGGGGTAATATCATAAAAACAGAAGAGACTCTGCCAAAATTTTTATAAATTCTAGTTTAACTTATAACATTTCATTATTATGCAGGAAAAGCCTATGGGCGTTAGGCCTACACTCCATCAGTTGTTTTTGCATATTCACATTAAGAAACATGACGGTGTGACATTCGTCAACAGTCGATGTCGAGAACTAAATATATGTGAATTTTATAATTTAATATTCAATCTTAATAATTATCACTTACTAATTATAATATAAGCATTGTCTCCTAATAGGACCAAATACAACAAACAATTAGGCAACAGTTGCGAGATGAACAACCTGTTGATAAGACCCAGATATATTTTGATGCAGTGGGTGGTAGGGACAGTCGGGGAAGGATCTTTGGCCTAGGCTCATGTGCCAACACATTTTATTCGCACTCTTCTACTATGTCGACAATAGTAGCTAGTTTAGAGCTGATAACGCGACAAATCAATCAGCTTGAGTCCACAGTTCAGACGTTGATAGAGGTAATAAGTAAGCTTCAAATTGACATGGATCAAATGAGATCGAATGATAGAGACTCACATCAGCTACGCTCACCAGGACAATAGGATTGTTGTTGTCATTAATTTGGTATTCATTTATGTACTATTTACTGTTTTAATTATCAGTTAGGAAATATTTTTTTTATTTATGATCATTTAACTTTCTTTTTAAACAAATTCCATGAGTTGAAAATTCCAAAACCTATGTAAGGATAATTTATAATTGTTCAAATTAAAATCAAAATTTTCGACTAGATTTTCGAAAAATTGTCATTCAACAAGATATTTACAGAGAATTAAAGGTGACTTCAGCGATCTAACAGCTTGCACATTTGGATTAAGCAATCAAGGGTATATTTGATGAAGGGTTACAATTACCAACGGCTTGTGTTTCCGTCGGTAATATATTATCGACAGAATACGAAACTGTCAGCAACGGTAGAAACATATTTCGACGGTTTCCATCGGTAAATTTCTACCAACTATACTGACGGTATAAAAACATAGTCTTACTATCGGTAACATATACCGACCGTGTCCGCGCCGACGTAAGCCTCCGTCGATAAGTTACCAATGAAATCTCCGAAGTTTTCGTCGATAAGTTCTGTCGATAATTCCCCTTCTTCATGTAGTGTCTTCAATCACCCGTATAAAGAAAATTTTTCTTTGTGACCTCATTTCAACATAATATCTTACTTCCACAGGACCAAAAGAAATACATCGACTCCTTATTGTGTAATCATCATATCTCCTACGTTTGAATACTTTAATATTCCTCCATCACCCAACATATACACCAATAAATATCACTAAATCTTCATACAGTGAAACTGTTAACGATATCTTGGGATAGATTGTGAGACTTGAGTCTTGAGAGTGTTTCAGAGAGAATTATAAAACACTTGAAACTTGCACGGCTTTCCTTTACCTAAAGAAAACAGCATAGCGATTTATAACGATTTGGTTGTTCTTCGTTTAAGTCTTACTTCAAAAATCAATGGTGAAATTCTCGTGAAGAACAACCAAATCATTATAAACCCTAGCGCTCATCTCTTCCCTGACTCTTTCGAGTATCATTGATTGCTTTGTCAGATTGTTATTCATTTGCAACATGTCTTCGCATTATTAGTATATCGACTACACACCCGAAACTAAAGACTTCTAACCAAAAGAGTCAATATTTTAATATTGACACCATTTATTAAGTATTACTTTTATATTGTGATCTTATTTGTGCATATTTTGTGATTGGCATTGAATATATAATACGTTTGAATGTACACAAATTAAGTGTTCAATTAATTGTCAATAAAATATTTTCAGGTTAAAAATGCCCTTGAATCGACAACTTTCTTCAACATTCCATAGATCTGCAAACGACAATTTCAAGTCAGGTATCATATTTTCAGTTCCTCCTTGACATACAAAATGTTGATCTGCTCCAAAAGCAAATCACACGATCCGCATATGATTCACTAGATTTATAGGTTCGTCAAATGTATCAAGGATCACAGTTATATATTTTATCATTCACGGTTGAGATTTGAAGGGCCCTACACTTTGTGACAGGTAAGATCATATGCTAAGGCGTTGAACGCAACTCTTTTTCTATGCTGCAACCTAAAACATCAATGTAAATAAGGTCTTTAAAATTCACACTGAAATGTTCTTTGGCCTACCAAGGACCATCAAGAGTAATCTCAAAGTTAAAAAGCCTATTATTGACTTTTGAGACTTTGTTCAGAAAGACAGAGTTAGAGACTTAGTTCACTATTTCATCTTGGAACCAATGTCAAAGTCCACCTTATGTTTTATGCAGCGATTGCATCTAGGAAAAAGAGTTTTCTACTCTGGACTATAATGGAGGGCGGCAAAGAAAAAGAAACTCAGATACCACATCTTTATAGGCATTCTGCAGGTGCAGATAGAAAGGTTTGACATGGAACCAAAGAACAAGTTGAAGGACAGGAGAAAAAGAAAAGAACAAAGTATGCATTCTTTTCCTTTCAAAGATTATTGACATTCCAATTCCCCCTACAACAAACGAAGTGTTTGATCAACCGACGAATAGTTACTTAAATGTAGAGTTCAGATCCACAAGTTTTTGATGTAGACACAAGTTTTATGTCCATATTACATTCAGAACCCTTTTCAGTTTTGAATAATGAATAGGTCTGAAGTCTAAAGGAAAGCCAATGAATCTGATGGACAGAGATAAATTTTCTGTAGTTGGCATCTGATTCCGGTTGGAGAATAGTTGCGAAAACTAGACCATTAATGTCCAAAGTCCTAGAAGCAGCTCATGGATGTTGTCTTAGACCTTTTCTATTCAAGCCACCAGATGAATTATTAGAGGAACAGAGAAAGAACAAAAGGGTAAAAGTTGGATGATGCTCTATGGCACCTGATAAATATTTCTCATGCTAAAGTGTAAGAACAACAAAGTTCCAAGATAATATGATTGAACCAGATAAACTACCATGAGACGATTTAACAAGCTTTTTCACTCAAGAGTCACCTTTCTCTCGGGGGGATCTATCTGCAAATAAGTGTAAGGCTCCGTTGGCTCCTCACTGTATCAAAATAAACATAATTGTATCCAAAGTCAGGTAATCTGGAACAGATACTCTTCCAGAATATGCAATATGATAAACCTATAGAAGCATACCATCCAAATTGGACTCGGAGGGAGAAAAAAAAAACAGAAGTGAAATAGTGCAAGTTTTGCAGTTCTATGCTGTAGATAGTCATACACAATGAACAACATAAAAGATATAGCTGGTGCTCTTCATGAACATCCGCTATTAAGCATCCATATGATAGTCCGTAAAATTCGTTAAATGGAAGAACAGAACATGAGCAGAAATAATCAGAAAGTAACATTTTTATCACCCGGGCTTGGAGCGCATGCACTGCCAGAAGAGCTTAAAAGGTCCAGGAACTGTATTAAATGGGTTACCCTCAAAACAAGCCTACAGAAGAGAGGAAAAGGAATTATATTCCCCAAAGACCAAATCATGAAAAGCAACACTTTTTCCAAGATTAGATATCTAACAAACTATAAAGTCCCAAATCATGAACAAATTATAAAAGAAAGAAACGAAAAAAACCGTCCAAATAATCAGTACAAATCGCCAAAAATTTCCAACAAATCTTCATCATCAGAAATGGTCATGGACCAATTGATTCTACCCAAAAGAAAATTTTAAACAAGAAGAGAAAATACTTGAATAACATCCTCAGCACGATCATTGCAACGGTGAGCCTTAGGTTGAGGATGGTGGGATCCTGTTACGCCCCATGGACTCTCTCTCCTCGGCACTGGCCTCGTCTCACTCATCTTCGTCTCCCTCTCTCATAATTTGTAATATATTATATATCTTAATTGAAACTTATTAATCCCACTCTAGGTTGGGTTCAACAAGGCCTAGTCTGGTTATACATAGGTTTGGGTCTGGGTTTGCTCGTACGCCCGACCCATGCTGGTTATACATAGGTTTCCGTTGGGTTCCGCCTGATTCTGGTGAGACAGAACCCAAGTCATAAATATCTATTACGTAAACTTATTTTTCACGCATTAAATATCTATTGTGATACGACTCTCACCAATAAGACCGATAAGATTTGATGTCTAAATGACAAGACCTATGGCTGTTCTATAGAATACAGGTTAATTCACATAAATTAACATGAAAACACACAAAATAATGATATGAATCACCATACTCTATAATAGGGATTGAGAGTGATAAGATTATAATTTTTTTTTATCATCACTAGCAAGGTAGATAGGGTCAAAGGACTCTAAAAGATGGAGGAAATTTTATGTCCAATATTTGGTTAATTCAACAATAGTCAAGAACTATCCATTTCAAGAATCTTTAAGCCTCTTATAGGCATGAAACCCTTAAAAGTGGAGTTTTAAAATGAAATAATCACTCAAAACCATATCAAAATAGCAAAACCTTATATGTAAATAGTATGACACTAACGCCTATCGTGGACCATAATCAGCATTAGTTTTATTTTGGATAAAATTACACAAAACCAAAGACAAGTCTACCACCAGTTACAAGTTAGTAACTTCGACGATGATTTTGTTTTGGAACTCCAAACTACAAAACCCAGAGAAAGACTAGTGCAAATTACAAGGATGGCTCCAGTACTGGTTACATACTATTTCTTTAGCACTTCAATAATAGTGCAAGACTAGTGCCAATAATATATGGTAATCACAATTCTTCAATTTGCTTCTTCACTTAGATCACTATGATGGGTCTAAATTCGTTCTCTAAAAGTAGCAAAATCTCACTTGTCATATACAGATTTAACATTAAGATGTTGAGATTACAATTCCTTTTCTTACTTTATGTCAATGGCATATCGATATCCTTCGAAGGATCTCTAGTAAATTTTCGCACTTGATTAGCAAATGCTTGATTCCCATCATTTTTCCTCATCAAAATAATTTATCCTCAAATTAGCATCTTCCTCTGTAAAATCAAAAGGAGATAAATTAGCTATATTAAAAATAGAATAAACATTATACTCACCTGACAAGTCAATCTTGTAACCAATGTTTTTCAGTCTTTCCATGTTTTGAAATGGTCAATCTCCTCTTGACTGTAACTTAGATTTTTGTTTACTTAGAAAGATTTTATTTGTAAGTGTGCCTAAACCCAATTTTCAAGTTCAAATATCACTTCCTTTATTCCCTTATTAGCTTGCTTATTAATCAAGTCCTTTTATTAATGTTTAGCCATGCCTTCAAATGAAGCTTCTTTATCAATTCAACTTTTCTTTTACATATAAGTTACTACTTTCACCTAGAGGAACAAGCATAAAATCTAAAGTAGAAAAGGTTTAAATTTGATAGGTGTGAATTGTAGTGTATCTTCTAGGTGTTAGTGTGTGTTTTTTTATTATTCTCTTATATGATAACCATGTGTTTAAGACTTAGATTTATGTTCATGTTAGTGCTTTGTGTGTTTTGTTTTATTGAATGTTTTTAAGGCAAGAATTTGATCTTAATTGTATGTTTCATATGTTGTTTGATATGTTTAATGATGGGTAGAGCTAAAAAAATTGAAGAAAACATGAAATAAGTTAAAAAATAATATCTAGCACTATCATGCATGAATCAACAGTAGGTTAGCGGCTCTCTGGCATGATCGTGACAGGGAGTTAACATGCATGATTATGCAAGGAGCTTTTTTAGGTTACGAGTATTTTATACTTTTGATGACTCAGGCTATTTTTTGAACAAAAACGCATGGAAGAAACTAGAAGGCTCAAGAGCATATAACTGAAGAAAAAAATCAATTGGCTTGAAGTATAAAAAGAGAAGATCAAAGAAGAGAACTACAGTTTCCAGTTTAAGGCAAAGAAGAGAAGACATCCATATTCAATTCTCTACTCTTTTCTTTATTCCTTATTATTATTGAATATTCATGATGATTCAATTGACATATATAGTTATATATATGGATAGCTAAATTCATTTTATAAATTAATCTTGATTTAGTTTTAAAACTTTACATTTTTGATTTCATGAAATATGTTTAAGATATTTATTGTTTTATATTGAAATTGAATTAAGAGATTAGATGGGATTACTTTAGTTGTGTTGCACAACAAGAACTAATGATAGCGATTGATTGACTATAATTTTATACTTATATTTAATATGTTTTGCTTGTTGTTTGAGAACCTTATGGTATTTATGGTACTTATTCTACTTCAAGTGTGTTTTTAAATGAAAATTGTCTTTATAGACTAAAGATTTTGGGTGAAATCGTGGCATATAATGGAAGAATTGAAGAAACTTTTGACTTACACAACTATATATAGTGATCATTTAAGTCACTATAATTGTGTAGAATTTTTTTAAAAATGTTGTTTATGCTTGTGTGAAGATACACGCCTATGTATGTCGACATACATGACCGTGTATGTGCCTATGTAAGCTTTTATGACCATGCAAAGTTACAATTAAGAGGTTTTTTGAGATATACCATCACTTATACGATTGTGTAGGTGATCGTGTATGTCTAAGAAAACCTAGTTTTTACTATCAAGGGATATCATGAAAGCTATAACAAAGGACACACATTCCAAAGATGGTGGTGACACCAAACATAAGAAAGAAAAAACCAAATAAGGGCCTACATATAATAAATAAGAAGATCAAAAGTGGAAACATCAAGATCAACTCCAACTTTCCAGATTTTCTAAAATAAGACTATAAGTTGATTTCATTATCTTCTCTTTAATTTATTTCGTTGCCTTGTTACCTACCAAATTTGAACAATTGTGTTTGAACATGATTATGGATTTCTAAATCTATATTAGGGTTTTATTCTTGAATTGTTTTGTATAACTTTTACCTTGATGGATTCAATATATTATTGCTTTAGGATATTTGTTATGCTTTTACTTTATTTGAATCAAAAGATTGAATTGAGAAATTTATGTTAAGTTGCACAACCAGAGTTGGTACCTTAATAGACTTACAAATATCAGATTAATAACTGATAAAAGAGACATCTTAATTGTGATTTAATTATCCTTAGAATTGCTTCAAATCCAGTTAAGTAATTAGGAGTATTTTTGAGAAATTGAAAGATTGCAAATCAAAATTTGTCTATTTCAATTGGGATTACTTTATTGGATCGAGAGAGAAGGTAATCAAAACCTTTGCATATTTAGGATCAAGCATAGTTGAATTTTTAAGGTAAAGGGAGACAAAACAAGTATAAAATAATCCTTAAGTTTCCACCATCAAGTACCTTCAACTTTATTATTATCTTTTATTTGTTTAGTTATTAAGTTTGTTAGTTATTTTCAATCAATTTAATCTTTTATTACCTTAGAAAAAATGTGATTCAAATTATTAAGTGACTCTATACATTCCTCATGGGAATGATATCTTCTATACAATAAGTTATGATTTGTATACTTATAGTACAAAAGGATTTCTATTTAAAACTATGAACAAGTTTTTGAGAACTAAATGAGAGCTTAAGGCCCACTAGGATACCACAAGATAAGCTTGGTGCATTAGGATCAAAGATGGATGGTAGTGTGTCGTAACACTACACAAAATAACTAAACTTAACACTATAGCTAATGATAAGTCTAAGTCGATCCTATAGAGAGTGTGTGTAAAGCTTTCGAAATGAAAAGAATTGGTACTTAAGTTATGGGATGGGGGGTTGGCTTCAAATAAAAATAAAGTTAAGTTAAACTTACGAAACCAAATTAAAGAAAACAATAAAAAATTGACAAAAGTGACAAATGGATTTGGAGTTTGGTCCTTAGTTCAATTTCAACCTACACATGAATAAGCATACTTTAATGTCCTGGTATTCTCATACCTCTCAACAATTATTAATCCTAGGTTAGTAACAAGCTCTGTTAACCATAGTTTTCCTTTAGGTCATGGTTAGTTAGAACAAGCTCTTTAACTAAACCTAGCTATTAAACAACCTAGAACAAGATCTCTATATTTAATAGGATTGCGACATTATAAGTTAGGCAAATAGACTAATCTAAGCAACAACCACACAAGCTTGGGTCATTTAACCTATGTTACGTTATCTCTAATTATTCAATGTCATTAGTTTCCACAAATGAATCCAGCATAATGATTACTTATCGTATTCAAGATTCTAGCAATGGGTTTATATAAAAAATCAAATAGAGCATGCAATCATTTTACATAATACCCTATTTAATAAGCACAAGATCACATAACAATCCCTAAGAGAGAAAGAACACAATACATAACGGAGAGATGCCTAAAACATGTCTTCGACTTCGATTTCACATCAGAACCGGAATGGGAAAGGGTAATCCTCCATGGTTCTCCAAAGAGTGGGAGTTCTATCACCCATTTTCCTACAAAATCGATCCAACCTATATTTTACTATTCAAATGTCATTTTATATTAAAAATTAGGGATTTGGGTAGTCACATGGTTGGATACACAATCGTGTATGTCATAAAATGGGCCTAATTCTAAAACTTACACGACCATATAAGTAGATACTTGACCATGCATCTCCTAAATCATGTTGAATTGATGTTCTTCTTGCAATTTCTTATCCAATCGTCACCCTAGTCCATCTCCTTATTATTCCACAAAGACAATTGAGTTTGAAATCAAGAGGATGACTCATAGAATGTTCTTTTAACTCACTTTAGCTCTTATGCTTACAAATTATAGCTAAAACCATATATGAACCAAAATGAGTTTCTTAAACATTTCATACATTAATCAAAAAGTGTTATGGAGTAAATATACAATTAAGTAAGCATATATCAAATTCCCCCACATTTAGCTTTTGACCGTCCTTGGTCAAAATAACAAAATCAAAGTCATAAACTAAACACTTTCACAATTTCCATATTTGCCAGGAATAGATAACCATAAGTAAAGAGAAATAGTTTTCAAAATCATAGTAAAAACTAAACATTAAATTCCTCCACTTATGATCAATCAACAATCATCATCTTTAGAAACTGAGCAATCTAATAGTAGATTTGGATAAAGTGTGTAAATAGTATTAATCTATTGGTACACTTAAACTCCATTTATGATTAAGACATTTTACAACTTTGCATATCCTTTCATTTCTCCGCCACTAAGATTCACATACATAATCATGAATCAAAGAACTTTTTTAAGGTTGTAATGGGGGCAAAGGTTAAGGTGACATGTCTTTGGATAATGTGATGCAAAAGTCTACTAAAGTTAGTGAAGCAAGAGTAACAATCAATGTGACATCAAGCCAAAAACCAACATTCACTCAAAGCTATGTCCATCAGCTATGATGAATGTAAAAACTATGTTTCATAACTCAAATTCAAGCTTTTGCACTATAAAACACATGAAACATAACCAATTAGAAGGGATCACTTGTTAAAATCAATGATAACAATACACTGAAACTTTAAGGGTGATCTTTCAAAACTACATCTACCTCATATGCATCATACTCAGATAACCCATTCCATACAACTTTAGCAGGAGAAACTAATCATGAATAACTTTTCAAAACAATTACATTTCCTTTTTGATACTTTTATTTAAACATTTTTTCTTTTCTTTTTTTTTCTTTTTCTTTTTTTAATAAAAATTGAAAGAAGCTACATTAACACTATAACTCATTGATAAGATATAAAGTAACATCCTAACAATTATAACCAAACCACACATATGCACACTCCCACGCTTATACTTTTGTGCATCTATAATCATCAACATTTAACAAATGCTCCACTAGCTTTAAGGCATAGGTAGGACATTTGGTTAGGTTTAAGGCATGTAACATGTTTAGCACAAAAAAGAAAAGAAAAATAAGGCTCAAGGGGCTTAAGCTATTTTGCTAATGTAGCTTATGAAACAAAAAATGCCTATATCATTTTCTTGTTAACGCTTATAATAAAAATGTGGTCTCAGATAGAAAATTAAAGCAAAGTCAGGATGGGCATGTTATGAAGGTCACACATAAACAAAAGAAAATGAGATTGATATGGATGTGTCAGTCTATAAATGCTCAAAATCTCACTAATTTGTGTCTACCACTAGTCACTACTCTTCTAAATATAATGTATATTGACCAATCACAAGAGTAAAAGTACATGCTCAAGTTGCCATGAATTTTTCTAGTCAATTCACTCTTTAATTATGACTATATAGTCCTAAAAGCAATAGAAAAAGAGAAAACTTTTTTGTTTGTATTGATTCTCTCTCTTTTTGTTTGAAAATTAAAAAAACACATAAGAAACAAATAAGCTTAAAAATGTGCATGCATATAAAAAAACAAACAATTTAAAAGCACACATGCATATCCTAACAAATGCGAAAATGTAAAGGAAAAGAAATAAAATTCCCTTGGTTTGTCTCCCAAGTAGCGCCTTTTTTATTATTGCTGACTCAACTCCCCACTTTCCTTATTACGTGACAAAATTATGATCTTCAGGTGTCACAGTCTATGTTTCCTCCATAAATGATATATCCATGTTTCCTTCAACCTCCTTCTTCACTTCTTTAACATTAGCAATCCCTTAAGTAGTCTTCTCAAGATTCTTAAGCTCGTTTCCAC
Source organism: Erythroxylum panamense (assembly GCA_027123425.1). Classification (NCBI taxonomy): domain Eukaryota; kingdom Viridiplantae; phylum Streptophyta; class Magnoliopsida; order Malpighiales; family Erythroxylaceae; genus Erythroxylum; species Erythroxylum panamense. The sequence continues at coordinate 21,968,767 of JAOTIZ010000203.1, forward strand.
TCTATAAGGTTTCCACACTAACATTCCTTAGATACATCTCTAGTTAAGATAGTTGCTTATCTTTGCTTTTTGATTCCAAGTAATTGATAGTTCCTGCCATCAAATCCATTTGACTTACTGAGGTTAGGAATGTAGACATTACATCTTGCTATGATTATTTCACATCCAGCTAAAATTGTAGAGTATTAGCAGCAATAACATTAACTAAGTCTTGCAATGATGTATTTGAGTTGTAATAAGAGGCCTGTGGTCCATATGGGAGCTATTATACATCCTGCAACTCATCTAGAAAGTAGCCTTCTTAGCTATTCCCTCCATAACTATTGTTTTTATGATTACTCCAAACTTGGTAATAGGATTGGGACTATGAGTTATAGGAAAAATCTTCACTAAGAGCATTGATAATATCCAGCATTAACATACTCCCTTCCATGTGTCCATTTTACACAAAACACTAAACAAAAAGTGAAAAGATCAAGAAATAACTAAAAAACGAATTATAAATATGTACAAAACACCAATTGAAATAAAAATTTAAAGCACCACACTTCCCAAAAACGACGTCAAAATTGCTAGCGCATTGTAATACTACACAAAATAACTATACTTAAAACTATAGCTAGTGATAAGTCTAGGTCAATTCCATAGAGAGTGTGTGTAAAGCTTTCGAAATGAAAAGAATTGGTGTTTAAGTTATTAGGGGGATGGGGTTTAGTTTGGTTTTAAATAAAAAATAAAGTAAAATTAAACTAACGAAAGAAAATTAAAGAAAAAATCAAAAAGTGATAAAAGTGATGAATGGATTTTGAGTTCATTCCTCAGTTCAATCTCAACCTACACACAAATAAACATACTTCAATTTCTTGTTATTTTCATACCTCTCCTAGTAGCTATTAATTGTAGGTTAACAAAAAACTCTGTTAACCTTGGTTTTTCCTTAGGTTTTGTTTAGTTAAAACAAGCTCTTTAACTAAACCTAGCCATAAAATAACCTAGAACAAGTTCTCTATATTTAATATGGCTGCCGCATTATAAGTTAGGAAAATCGACTAATCTAGGCAACAACCACACAAGTTTTGGACATTTAACCTATGTTACGTTATCTCTAATGATTCAATGTCATTAGTTTTTGGTTCAGTCTGATTTTGTTGAGGCTGGGCGCCGTTGCTTGGATCCATGATCTCGATTAACTTCAACTAGGAGATACCTG
>JAOTIZ010000203.1:21974663-21985056 GCA_027123425.1 Erythroxylum panamense
ATAATAATTAACTCCACAAACTTTCATAAAGACCTCATAATTAATGTAAATCATACTTATTCATCAAGAAAAAATTTTGGGGGCCAACAGAAGAAGCGTACTTAGGAAGATAACCCAACAGTAGCATTAATTGGCACCTATAGTTCCATAGTCACCAGTTAGATGCCATCCAAGCTGAAAGATCTATGGAGTTTCATAATACCATTCATAGTTGGTGAATTTGAATTCACAAAGAGCCTCTATGATATAAGAGCAAGTATTAATCTTATGCCCTTTTTGATATTCAAAACATTAGGACTTAGTGAGGTTAAGCTAACTTCAATGCTAATTTAGTTGGCTGTTCAATCTATTAACAGACCGTTTGGAGAGGTAGAAGATGTTTTGACGCAAAAGAATAAGCTCATTATTCTAGTGGACTTTGTGGTTCTTAACTTTGAAGAGGATAAGAACTGTCCACTGATTCTTGAGTGACCTTTCATGAATATAGGAAAACCATTAATCGACGTTCATAAAGGAAAATAGACACTTCGGATTGGTGAAAATCAAGTGGAATTTAACATGAACAAGGATTTAAAGAATCCTAAATAAAGCAGTGCGTATATGAAATTTGATATCAGGTATAAAAGTATACAAGAACAAGTAGAGAATTGCGTTTTAGATGTGAAATCAATAGAAGTGGAAATGGACAATGAAGTTGAGAGGGCGAACAAGGTTGAGTTTAAAGGAATGAATGAGATGGAGGAGTTGGGTTTTCCAACTCATCAAAACATATTAGTTCAAACCAAAGCACCCATACCACCCTCCATAGAAAAACCACCCACTTTAGAGCTTAAACCTTTACCTACACATCTTAGATATACCTTCTTAAGTGAAGGTCAAACTTTGCCTATCATCGTTTCTAATCAACTAGATGGTAAACAAAAGAGTAAGGTGGTAGCAATTGTCAAGAAGTGGATGAATTGCATAGGATGGAAAATTTCCAACATTCGAGGAATAAGTCTAAATGTTTGTATGCATAAAATAAACCTCAAAGAAGGATATAGAGTGGTGATAGAATGTCAACATAGATTAAACCCTTACCTGAAAGAAGTGGTCAAGAAACAAGTAGAAGAACTCTTGAATACAGGGATAATTTATCCTATATCCGATAGTGAATGGGTTAACCTAGTACAATGTGTTCCAAAGAAGGTTGGAATGATTTCAACAAGAACAGTTACTGGATGGAGGGTGTGCATAGATTATCACAAACTCAACAAAGTGACTAAAAAGGATCATTTCCCTTTTCCATTCATAGATCAAATAATAGAAAGAGTGGTTGGTCACTCATTCTACTGCTTTTTAAATGGTTACTTATGGTACAATTAAATATTCATCTACCCCGCGAGGATCAAGAAAAACATTCATATGTCTTTATAGTACCTTTATGTATAGATAGATGCCTTTCGGATTATGCAATGCCCTAGTTACATTTCAAAGATGTACGATGTCTATCTTCACATATATGATAAAGGATATAATGGAGGTTTTCATGGATGATTTTAAGTTTTTGGAGAATCTTTTGAGATGTGTCTAACCAATTTGGATAGGGTACTCCAAAGATGTGAAAAATCACATTTAGTGCTAACTTGGGAGAAGTGCCACTTTAAGAGGTAGGAGGGGATAGTGCTAGGGCACAAGATTTTTCACCAAGGATTTGAAGTGAATAGAATGAAAATAGAAGTGAAAGAAATCTCTAATAAAGTGACAATAGAACGCCACATGTTTTAGGAATCCTCACACACCCTTGATGTTAATTGGAGGTGGGAGTTTTTCTATGACTTCTGTGTTCATTATGTTCACTTCAAATAATTGCAAGACCTTTGACAAACTTGTTAGTAAAAGATGTGTCTTTCTTTTTTTATGCAAATTGTTTATCTTCATTTAATCATTAAAGGAGGCATTGACATTAGCACCAATTTTAGCACCACCTGATTGGAGATTCCCATTTAATGTCATGTGCGATGCCAGCAACCAAGTTATAGGTTGTGTATTGGGAAAAGGAAAGATAAAAGTTTGCATGTAATGTACTATAGAAGTAAGACCCTTATGGGACCTTAACTTAACAACAACACCAAAAAAAGGAACTACTTGTAATAATTAATGCATGCAATAAGTTTCGATCTTACCTCTTAAGGTCTAAGGTGATTGTATTCACTGATCATGCTGCTTTAAAATATCTTTTTACTAAGAAGTACAGAAAATTGAGACTTATTTGATGGGTGCTACTCTTACAAGAGTTTGATATAGAAGTACAAGATAAAAAGAGAGCTGAGAATGTGGTCACAAACCATTTATCACTTCTGAGAGAAGGGGAATGAAAGCAAATTGATGATATTAACGAGAAATTCGCTGATGAAACCCTAATATTACTCAACAACCTATCAGCACCATGGTTAGCTAATATTGCAAATTATGTTGCCAGCAATAAGCTTCCTTATGATCTATCCTATCAACAGAGGAAGAGATTCTTACACAAGTGCACCTGATATCTATGGGATGAACCATCTTGTATCGACCATGTGTTGACGGTTTAGTAAGATGATATGTTCCAGAGGAAGAAACATTGGATATATTAACATAGTGTCGTAAAGCTCAATACGCTGGGCATTATAGAGCAAACAAAATGATAGCCCTAGTACTCGAGTGTGGGTTATAATGGCCACATTTGTTCAAGGATGCTTAAACTTTCAGGGTACAGTGTGATCACTATCAAAGAGTAGGCAACATCTCCAAGGGAGTTGAGATGCCTTTATCTAACATTTTAGAAGTCGAAGTCTTCGATATATGGGGCATCAAATTTATGGGTCCTTTCCCATCCTCGATAGGGAAAAAAGTATATTCTAGTAGGGGTGGATTATGTATCTCAATGGGCCAAAGTTGTGACCTCTCTAACGAATGGTTGAAAGTTGTACAAAATTTTATCAAATAGTTATTCAACCGATTTAGAGTTCCAAGAATTGTAATAAGCGATGGGGGAACACAAATTTGTAATAGATCTTTTGATGCCCTCTTAAAAAGATACAGAGTCCACCATCACGTTACTACTCCTTATCACCCATAAACTAGTGGAAAATTGGAAGTTGTTAACTGGGAGCTTGAACGAATTTTGGAAATGACGGTGAATAGTTCTAGGAAGGATTGAGCATTAAAGCTAGATGATGCCTTATGGTCTTATAAGACTGATTTTAAAACACCGAACGGAATGACTCCCTTTGGGCTTGTATATGTCATTTAGCTGTAGAGCTAAAGCATCGAGCATATTGGGCAATTAGAGCATTAAATTTTAATTAAAAGCAAGTGGGTGAAAATTGACTTCTACAACATAATGAACTTGAAGAGTTTTGCTACAATGCGTATGAAAATGCCAAACTTTATAAGGAAAAGGTGAATGGATGGCACGAATCTCATCTTAATTAGAAGGAATCTAAGGTAGGAGATGCAATTTTGCTATACAATTCAAGGCTAAGGCTATTTTTTAGGAAGTTGAAATCGAGATGGAGTGGACCTTTTATAGTCACCTATGTTTTCGACCATGAAGCCCTTAAATTGGAAAATGTAAACTAAGAAACATTAAGGTGAATGGGCATCACTGCAAACTATATCTTGGTAGAATGATCTCGAAGGAAAAAGAAGTAACCTCTTTCCTTTCAAAAAATTGAACACGGTTCCCAAGATGCAAGGTCAACTTAATGACCATAACTTAGCACGTTTAGTAGTTAGATTTATTTTAAATTTTGAAAATAAGTTTTTAATGATTTGGAATGGTTTGGACTACTAACCATCGCCATCACGAACTTAAAGGCATGATAGGTTCTTATGCTCTAACCCTTATCTTTTCATTTCTGACTTTATTTTGTTCTTATGTCTTAGTATGAGTTTATTTTGATTCCCACCTTGTATGTCATTTGTCATTCTCACATTAAGGACAATGTGTTGTCCAAGTGTGAGGAGGGTTGCATTATGTGCATTATATGTTTTATTTTGAGTGTGAATTTTGCATATTATATGTTAGTTTTGTTTAGGTTTGCATGATGTGACTCGTTTGAATGTGTCAACGACTAGGACTAAACGAAATCGATTCAGCTTTGAACGTAGTCTTTTAGGTTACTAAGATTTATTAGCTTGTAAAATTAGCGTTCTAGGTTGCTTTGGTTAAATAAGCATGTCAATTAGGATGTCATGTTAGTTTGTTCACCCTAGGAATCTAACACATTCATTTATGATTTTAGGTCCATCAAATAAGTAGCATCGTTAATATCTTTTCATGAGAACGATTAGCTAAAGAAAAGAGATAGGCAAGAAAGTATAAAATAAAAAAATGTTTTTTGTTTAGTAAATAACTATTCTACTAGCCCTTTTTGAAACAAATTGGGTTATGAATAATGCTAGTAGTTAGATGAGAATGTGATCTGGAGGAGTAACCAGGGGACATTTATCACAAATGTTTGCCTTCATGTCAAAAGGCTATAATTACATTCCAACCAAGTTGTTTAATAAAAACATGACCTAGTTGAGTAACCAGGGGATATTCATCACTAATGTTTTCCTTCGTGTCAAAAGTCTAGGTTCATGTTAATGAAAATTAACAAAAATAGTACGTTTTTTAATAAATCCTACCGATCTTTGTGAATAGGTACTTAGGGATAGTTAAAAATTTTATTGACCAAATAATTATCAATATCTGTGTGCAAGTGATGGGAAGGAATGAATTTGACATTAAGGTATTAATTAGTATGTATATTTAGTCTGAAGTGCCTAGAGATAGATTTTGTAGGTTATTAAGTTAAAACAACTTGAATGATTTTTTTTGTAGATAAATTTATTTCATAAAGTTCAACGACATTATACCATGATCGCATATGTGTGTGTTATAATTTTGTGTATTTGTATTTTGATTGTTTTGTTTTTTCTTGAGGACAAGTAGAAGTTCAAGTGTGGAGATGTGATAATTGCAGGTTGCATGATGTTTTAACAGGCGTTTAGTATGTTTTTAGTTGTTAATTAATTAAGTCATGCATGTTTAGGTTTAGAATTGTGTTAGTTGGTTAGATATTGGTGTTTTGAATATTATGTAGGTTAGAGCATGCTATTGAGCTTTAATTTTGTGTATTTGAAGTGCCTTGATGTATTCATTAGTATTTGAGAGTAGATATTAAAGAATAGAGGAGATTTTAAGGAAGCCCAGAAGAAGACCCACAATTATGGTAGAAATATTTATAGGGTGCTACGATCGTGGTCTGGTCTGCCACGATCATGATAAAAACATTTTTCGTGGCCTGTGTAATAGTAGATGCTGATCGACTTCTAAAACTCAACTTTTCGAGGACATTTCGAATTTTTTGGGCCCTAGTAAAACCTAATTATTACCCTAAATAGAAAAGACTACAAAGAGAGGGGGAGAACCCTAATTTTGGTGTGCCTGCATTTGCTATATTAGGAAAGATCCAAGGAAGAGGAAGAAGGGAGAGAGAGATGAAGAGAAAGAAGAAGGTGGAGCTTCAACTGCTTTAGCTTCTTCAACCTCCAATCCTCCAAGTTATTTTCTTTCTGTCCATCTTTTATTTCATGTATTTGATATATGAGATTGGATTAATTATAATGAATCTTGGGTTAAGAATGTTTAACTTCTTGTAAGGATTTATACTTGATTTCATGTTAATCTAGTTGCTTTTGTTGTTCATGATGATGGGTGATGTTGTGATTATTTATTGAATGAGCATACTTCGGTAACAAATCAAGAGACTGAACCGATAGCAAAATGGTTAAATTGGGTAATAAGAGTTAAATAATCCAATAGATCACACGAATAATCAAATCGGTAATTTATGCGAAGAGAAATCTTGTGTAAAGATCCGATAGTCTATTAAAGGGTTTAAAATCTAATTGGATGTGTAGACTTTTTGTTAATTGAGAGATTACGAATTCCATAATTCAATTAGATTTTATAATATAGGGTTTAATGATTATAACTCGAAAGAGAGTAATTCATCATTCGAAAGTCTAGGACCAACACCATATTAACTCCAAAGTGACTAAGTTAGAATTAATGATAGGATAAATCTCCTCTCTCATAATTTGTTAATCTTCCTTTTTTCAATTCCAATTGTCGTGATGCTCAATTTTAATTTCTTGTGTTAATTTTATGAATTCATTTTCTTTTCTATTCATTTTTTATTTTCATTTTAATTATCCTTTTAGACCTTAGACAGCTTAGAATTTGATTAGTTCACCAACTATTTGAGGGATCGACACCTCATATACTACATTCACGACCTGTGCATTTGTGATATATCAAGAGATATGAAATTGTAAAACTTGCCCACTCAATCAGATTTTCTCACTAATACAAAGGATTTATTTTTTAAAAAATAAAAAATAAATTAGAAATGGAAGATAAAGCATAGAAAGTGATCAATTGAATTGGATGGTTGATCAAACAAACAATTTATTCTTGAGAATTGATTTTTTTTTGTCAACGATGTATTTTTTTTTGTCAACACCATATTTTGATCAATTTAACATCTTATTAACAAAATTCAATCTTGCACAATATCTTCGCCATTTATCAAGTGATTTATGAAGCGAATTAGTCATGGATCTTGATTTTGAAGTTATTTTATTAGAAAATACAATAAACAATGTTTGTACGAGCAATGAGGCCAGTTTAAAAATTCATATGCTACAATTTTCTCGCACTGATCATTTCATAATTATTACATTTATATGCCTTTTATTTAAAAATAAAAGCATGATTGGCTTACCAAGTAGAGGTGCTAATCAACAAAGTTTCTAAAATTGTTCAGAATCTGATCTTAAGTAGACAACAAACTCCCAAAAGTTGACGGCCAATATGATTTACAGCCAAATTCAATGAATGAAGTATTACTTCCAAATGAAAATTAGCTAACCTTAATTCTTTGATAACAACTAATAGAAGAAAATATTTACCAAGTTAAATATTTAAGGTGTAGGTATCGTCCAAAGTTAGATTTTATGCCCACAAGTTAGTCTGCAAACTGTTGAATCACCAAATTAAGGAAAAAGTGGGAAGCTAAAAAAAGGCCATTGAAGAAAACTAACCGGAAAGAACTTCCTTATTTCCTCAAATCATTCTAACAACAAAAAGAATAAGAAAATTAAAATAACCATAACAAGGGGAACCTAAATGTTCTCACAACAAATGAATAATAACTTAACTAAAACAAAAACAAACATTCTAGTTATTTGATTATACTGCTGACACCTATAGTTTGAGTCTAGAAATGCACTTAGACTTGGCAGTCTGCGTTAAAATGAACACTTCGATTTCGCAGGTGCTATAAGTGGTCGCATGCAGATTCAAGATCTTGAACATATGAACCATACCGGGAATTTTGGCAACTGACACCAAGGTCAAGTTCCCTCCCGCAAGGTCATCATAAAAATAAGAACTGTTCACCACAATGGGTGTAATCAGATCTGCAGATGTTGAGATTTTGATCTTGCTTCGCGCAGGGACCAAATTTTGTGGAATCGGTACTCTTCCTACCGAGAGTCCATGATATTCAATTGTTGCAGCTGTGTTCTGAAACTGGAAGCTCCCGTAATTTCTGTTTTGAACGGTGATGATCATGGGTATTATGGTTTCATTAGCAGTCAAATCCCAACTAACCTTTTTCAGTCCAACAGGGTACGCCTCAATTATTGGATTCCTAGGCTTGAATACGGTGAAAGCCAAGGTTGTGATGGTAATGGCAATAGCAATGAAGAGTGTGGTCGTCACACCACAGCATATTCTGAGCGTTCTTGGATTGGCCATTCTCCTCTATAAGTATAGAAAATACGTGATGATGTATAGGAATGAAACTAGTTTCTGAAGCTATTATGTATGTATAGAAGGTCTTAGGATGTATCCAGTTGAAACTGGATGAGGGATCAAGATATGGAGATGAGAGTGAAGTTGGTGTAGAGAAAGAGTGGCCGTTAAATAGAGCTAGAAATTACTCTAATTATCTTTTTTTATTTCAGTATTATCTTTTGATTGTTGGGATGTTCCGATCCTTGTTTTGACTTATTCCAACAATATATTTGGTTTATCGGAATTCACTTCAGCTCTATCAAGAATTACGCATATATATAACCTATTTTTAACGTTATATCAACTTCACCAAGGTTAGCATCTTTGACAGTGGATACTCGCATAAAATTAATACTCGCATAAGTAGCTTTTTCTGCACTTTCGTTTTCCAAGAACTCGATATTCTTTCGCTTAGATTATCTAGCTAATTTACCACTTCCATTGAATATCATAATAAAATACATACAATAAAATATTACATATGAATTGATATGTCTGTCAATTTTATTTCAACTAGAATGAGATTTTCTTGCTGTTTCAACTGTAATCCAATCACGTTTCTTTTTGAAGATGATAAGAGTTTGTGTTTTCTACTTTGGGACTTATCTCAGTCCGGATAGGATAGAGATGAGACTTAGTAATAGGTATATTTTAACCTTTTCAATAAATATATTTACTATTTCCTTATTATTTACGTGCGTCAATCATAATATACGGAAGCATCAAAACTGAAACCCTATACCTTTGTTTCAATGATAGGTAGGTTCTGATACAAAAAACAAAACTTTGTTTGCTTATACATCGTTGACAGGAAATGCTAAAATTATTCAAATATCAAAACATGACAACCTCAATCAATGTAATATAAGCAGACATAAATGGTCTAATAAAATGCTGTCGAGTTAAATTAATCTAGAACAAGGATATGTTACACAGTTTGATATGTGTAACACATCCACAGTGAGCTGTCAGGGAAATAAGGAACAGATGCAGATCGATATTGCAGTTGGTATAAATGGTGGCTTGCATCTTCCAACTGGAAATGTCTTTTGAAAAATAAGGACTATTAAGCATAGTGCTCTTCATTAGGGCAGGGGAAGTCGTGATGTTTATCTAGCTCCTTGCAGGGACCAATTAACGAGAGAAGTGCTACTTCGCCAACCGATACTTCATCGTTTTTAGCAATTGCAGAAGTGTTATGATAATGGAAGTCCCACAATTGGGATTATCAGTAGTCAAAACTATTGTCTTAAATTATGGAACGCAATTATAATTACCCTTACAATAGTACAGTGACCACAATTTGATTTCCCGGAGAAGACGAAATGAATGTTGGTTTCGAACAATATCTTCTTCTTCTTTATTCAATAATTTGTTGTGATAAATCCCGTTCATACGGGGATCATGATATATATACCATCTAGAGAGGGGGAGCTTCATAAACATCATCATTATTTAAATCATTTAATATATCTCTTCCTAGTTCTTTTTCAAAATTAAAATTGATTATCGTTTTTCTTTCATATCTAGAATTTCTAATATACTCTAGAATTTGTATTTGTTTTAACATAAAATACATTATAGGTTTATAATCTGGTCTTCTAGTTTCTATATCTTTATTATTTTCTATTTCTGCAATATATTGAGACATTATTTCATTTATCAAAGCATTTATGTTATCTTTTGAAGATAAATCTAAAAGCACTAACTGTTCTCTATATTTTCCAACGGCCATTATTAAATGATTTCTTATATTTATTCCATACTCATAACAGAATTAAAATAGAGTAAAAGGGTCCAATACGCTTCCTTATCTGACTTCGTTTTGACCGGAATATTGCCGGGTTGCACCACGGAGTTTTTATCGGGCGTTTCAGCCCCAATGTAACACCCCACTCTCGCATGACCCGAACCCGACATCGATGGTGATATTCGAGTTCGTGCCCCGCGAGAGTGACGTGCTACATCACTTAGTTCGTCAAAAACTCAGTATAAAATTTTTTTTCCAAGCGTACGTGAAAATCAATAATCTTAAATTTAGGCCCACTTTTATTCAGAAACATTTTCATTTACAGTAGTTGCCAATTTTGTTTTTTTAACATACCAGAAGTTCGATTAGCCCATTCAAAAAACAAAACATATTACACTTTGCTCAATTTCTTTTGCAAAACCCTTTTTCTCAATCGGAAAGTTATACACAAATAATATACGCAAATACACAAAATACAATGATTTGCGAACAATACAATGCAGTGCGAAAATAAACAGACACAATGCAGACGCGAACTGATCCCAACCTCTTCTTTCTCTCACATGCAATAGATATATTCCCGTTGCCTAACGGGATATTCTTCTGAGTCCTGAAAATAATTACAATTTTTGGGTGAGTTTTGCGAACTCAGTGAGTGACCATCATCGATGGCTCACCCAGTCACACAATACATAATTTACACATCTCACTCTATTTCACATTTCACATTATTTCACATTCACATTATTTCACATTCGATACACTTA
>JAOTIZ010000203.1:22010557-22023962 GCA_027123425.1 Erythroxylum panamense
ATAAATGAGAAGAGTCTCATTTATTGGCTACTTGATGATTGATTAAAGTAAGAAGTGATGCATTGGATGCTATTCTCTTCTTCCATTCCATGCATAACCGAAATTGAGTGTGACAGAAAGTGTTCTTGCACGGTTTGACTCTCTCTCTCCTTTCAAGCATGAGTGAGCCGAAATTTGCAAAAGAAGAGTCTCATTTTTGGTTCATTTCTTCTAAGAAAATCTCCTACAAACATTTCTTCTCCTTTCCCAACAAAGGATTTTGTTAACCAAGTTGTCCTAGAAGAACAAGAGGTAAATCAAATTGGTTGAGAATACAACAATAATGAGAGGATAGATTGACAAAGAAAAAGATTCAAAAGCAAAAGCTTTGGATACAAGAAGAAGGAGAGGATAGCGTAGCGAGGAATTAAAGTTGTAGCGAAGGAGTCAGTAATATCACTATCTTGTTTATATTTAATATTATCCTTATACCATATGTTGTATAGATTGGCATGATGATTTAGATATATTGCTTCCGTTGTAAATAATAATTCTAAAAACTTTTGAAATCTACCGATTCTCCAAATATAGCATGCTTTCTTTTCCTGATTCAATAATTAGTATCTGAGCTAGTTTCTAATGCATGATTTTGGTTCCTATATGGTTTATGCATAGGTTGGCAATCAGTTTTTGTATGCTGCATATTTTTATGTCGTAGAAATATATATGGTTTATGTGTTGCTCTTTTGGTTGTCCATTGAAGTTAAATTTACCATCTAAGATTTCTTCATTTGGTTATAATAAGGAGGGTGGTCTATCATCACCATATTTCCTCCTAGGCTTCATTTTTTTGGTTTCTTTGATTTTGTAATGTACAAATTGATGTAATGATGAAGATGGAGCAGCCGTGGATTGAAGAAGTGGAGAGGTAAAGGTTTCGGTGTATCCTTTTGTAAATTGGCATAGTTTCGATTTTTTGATGGCAAAGATGCTGGAATTTTGTTTCAAGGAATCTAGTTTCAGTTTTTTATGTAAAAACAAGTGCTGGAATTTTTTTCAAGGAATCAAGTTTCGGTTTTGATAAAATACTAAGTGCTGGTTTTGTGTTTTAATGGAATGAGTTTCGGTTTTAATGAAAACAAGTGCTGGATTTTTTTTTCATAACAAAGATTCGGTTTTATGAAAATCTACTGGAATTTTTATTTTCAGAGTGACAAACTTCATTTTTTATAAATTACATTACATTTTATTTACCGAATGGGCCGGATCATGTGAGCGAAAAGTTCGAAGCGGAAGATCCAAGTCCAAGAAGAATATTTTGGGCCTAAAAGGCTTATAAATTTTTTTTTATGTTTCTAGGATGGGCAATCAAAAGTGGCTTAATTAGTTCATGTTATGAATGGAGAAATGAATGCAATTAATATGAGATATTATGTGATTGTATGTCATTTAGAAAATTGCCAACCCTAGGCCTTGCCATGCATTCATTATGTATGAAATGAAACAATATAGGATGGATAATAAATGGCATAGAGAGAAGATGATATTTAAAACTTAAAGCCCAAAAAGATTGAGTGGAGAGGATGCCCATGTGAGAGTCCAAGGTCTTCAAATGATGGCCCATTTGTATGTGGTGAAGTGTTACTCCCCATCGGAGGGCATGAATCCTGAATCTTGCATGGTTTAGGTCTCTTAAGGATAAGACCACTCATTGGTAACAAATGTGACCTCCCACCAAGGCATGGTTTGCAGTTACCTTTAGTGAATGAATCAAATGGTTAAACACTCAATATTTTTTATCAATAAACTGCCCACCGTAGCTCTAAGTAAAAGTGTGGACCAAATTATGATGCTTCTCAAAAAGTTGGGCGTGAAATGCTTGGTAGTTTTTTGAGTTGGATGGTCCTAGTTTTTCTTTTAAAGGATAAGATGGCCCACCATCAATTAGTCTGTTATAGATAAGAAAAATAACCATCGTATAATGTTTTAATTTTTAAAGTTTTATTAAATCTATCTTCATGCATACATGTATCATGATTTTATACAAAGTTCCAATATTGTTGACTAGTATGCCCAAGTTTTAATAATTTATATTTTTAGACATTATCAACCACAAAATGTGTTGGACCCTGAAATTATTTATTTATTTATTATTAATTTATTTTTTATTACTTTAGAGTGGAGTCATTAAATTAGCAAGTATGAATAGAAATTAGAAATTTGAATGAAGTGTTAGAATTAAGTTAGAATTAAGATGGTGTTTTAAGGGGCTAAAGGAGTTAGCGGATGAAACAAATAGGTGGAGAAGGGGCAAAATTGGGAGAACAAGGTTAATGAGGGGTATACTTGGAAAAACAAAACATAAAATTGTCTTGTTTTAAGAATAAGAGAGGAGAGTATCGTGAGAGCCAAGGAGAAAGAAGGGAAAACGTGAAAAGGAGAAGAGAAGAAAGAAGATCGTAGGAAACTTGGAAGGAAGAAGGAAGAAGAAAGAAGAAGAAAAATAAGAGGAAATTAACTTGTTAGAGGTAAGTTTTCATCTTTCTTCTAGCTAGGATCAAAAAGGGATTAAATAGAGAATAGGGTTTGTGTTGGGAATGAAGGAAGAAAGAAGAAGATGAAACCAAATTGATTTGGGATTTCTAAGAAAGAATTTTGGTTTTTCTAGCCTAGATGGACTATGGGTAGGTTAGGTTTAAATTCAATTTTAGCATTTATTTGATTCTTGAAGTTTTATGAGCTTTCATTTGAATATGGATTAAATAGAAATTGGTTTATTTGAAGGGAATGAAGAAAACCTTACTCAAGAGCAAGAGGAAAGGCAAGCTTGACTTGGATTTTGCAAGCTAATTAGGTGGGTAATTTATTTATAGCTATTATGTGATTATGTAAATTCTTGCTTATGTGTGTGAATGTTGATTTCTTGAAATTGAGTTGTTGTGACTTGATTAGAAATGCATGATGCATTGTGAGTATGTTATACCTTGAAAGAGGTTACAACATTTTAAATTAAATGAAAAGAAGGAAAAAGCATGAAAGTATGAGCATATGACAAAATGAATATGTGCTTTGGTTTGGGCAAGATAGGAACCATTTCATTCGTCACGTGCACGTAGACAAGAGCCTTCTCCTGGCTGCCCTCTTGTGGCATATAAGCTCCGAAAATGGACTCATTTTGTTCATGATGAAAACTTCGGTTTCTCCATTTCGTACCTATGGGACCCCTCGTGCCATTTAGTTGTGCATTGCATCTTTAAATCGTTAAGTATGATGCATTTGAATGATTTGCTTAATGGATAAATTCTATGTTATGTGTTATGTATTATTTGCTTAATTATGAGTTTTAAGTTAAATTGGTGAATGATTGAATCGCTAGACATTTAAACACATATGCTTGAACTTGTAGTAATTATCGATGGCTATAAATATATTAGCCACTAAGCTTTGTAGCTCATCCCATATTTTTCCACTCCTCAGGTGCAAAACAAGACAAGTGTTGAACCTTGCAAGGCATCGGAAACTTCAAGATATTAGAGACTTTTGTAATTAAGTTAGTGGCTAGACTTTTGGATAGCTTTATAAGCATATCAAACATTGAACATCCAATGTATTTTGTATCTTGTGTTAAGTTAGTGATGTGTATGTTGATATGTAAATAAAGCTTGTTCAAATATTTACTTTGCTTACTAATGAGAATGAGAATTCAAGAACTTCCTTTTTGTGTATGAGTATGCTATTTTATAGGTTGACTATGATGGTCATAGAAGAGGGATATGTACGTGCATATTCTTCTTTGTTGAAATTGCAAATGGGTATTTATTTTAAAATAGCATGTTAGAGATTGAAAAGGTTGTGTGGGACGAATTACTTGAAGTGAGGTTCAAGAGTTACCGAAAGGTACTTAGTAGTGGATTGATATGAAGGGGTATTGCATTTTGCAAGCTTTCATAGATGTAGAAATTGTGTTTTGAACTCAAAGGAAAAATTGTATCGATCTAGGTAAAATTAGCCAAAGTTGTCTTCATAAAAGTTGTAGCTTATCTTTTTATATTTCCATTGATATAAAGCATGAAATTTTTGGACAATGGAGTTGGAAGATATGTTCATTAGAATTTGTGATGCTGTTTAGGATGGAACTTTCGAGACAGCCATATTGATTTGGAATTTTGATCCTTTTAGAGGTAGAAATTGTTTTTAAGTTCTTCATAGAAGTTATATATCTTTCTTTTAGCTTTCCATTGATATAAAGTGTTAAAACTTTGGAGTTCTAGATCAAAAGTTATAGGATTTAGAAATTGGGATATCGAAAGAAGAAAAGTAAGCGATCGCGACTTTGCTGTTTTTCGGGCATTGTAGCGATCGCGACTTTGCAGGTTTCCCTGAACTAAACATCTCTCACTCTTTTGATCATAACTTTTTCGTATGACCTTCAAATAACCTAATTTTGAAGCATTGGATTCCTAATACATTCTTCTATCTCTCCACAAAAATTTATAGCGTTTAGACTTAATTTGAAAAATATTTATCGAATCAAAGTAAGGGTTTCCATTTGAAGAGCATGAGATGGATATTTTCATTGAATATGCTTCAGTATTTTGATGATATCTTGATATTTAGAGCTCCAAATGAGATGATTTTTATCTCTAAATAAAATATAGACATAGAGCTACAAATTATTTGAAGGATTCAAATTTTAATTCGAACTTTAAGACTTTCAATTTCTGGGAGGAAGTTGAGTATAGTGTACAGTTTCAATTTAGTAATAGCTCGAAAATGTTTGGGCTATAAATTTTAGATTTTTAAACCAAATTGAACAATTTTGGTGTCATTAGAAATTTAAGACAATGGGCAACAAATGTTCTGAAGAAACCAAATTAAAATTCCAAATTGAAGTTTCCCAAAATATGCTATGAAGTTATAAGAAATGAGTTTGCCCACGTTTTTATGACTCCAAATGTTGAGCTCCGAAAATGGGGTCCAAAAAATATAATTTCTTTCAATTTTTGTCTTAAAAGAGAAGAAAAATAAAAAATAGAATAAAGGAAAAGAAGTTATCGAGGTGAAAAATCATTTGTTTTGCAAATCAATTCATATTAATCTTTCTTCCTGAAGTTGTATGGAATGGGTGCTTTGATTATGATGCAAATTAGGGAGATGTTGTTTTGAATGGTCACTCCTTACGATTACAATGTATCATTTACCATCAATTTTTATGAGTGATTTTTTCTAATTGTTTATGCTTCATATGGTTTATAGCGTAAAGATTTAATCTAAGTTGTGAAGTAGAGTTTTTGCATTCATCATAATTGATGTTACTCAGTTGTGAGTGGATGCTAATTTTTATACTTGATTCCATTGAGTGTTTTTCATACTTCATTAGCTTTGATGGATTTTTTACAACATTATCCAATTACCTCTACCTTAACCTTTTCCCACATTACAACATTAAAAAGTCCTTTGATTAATGACTATGCATGTTAATCTTAGTTTTAGGGAACTGAAATGAAATGAAAAGTTATGTAATGTCTTAATTTTGAAGGGTGTTTAAGTGTACCTATAAATTTATCTTATTTTAAACATATCTTGTCAAAGTCTACCCCTAGATTACTCTTTTTTCAAGAGGGAATGGTTTTTGATTGACCATGAGTAAAATTATTTAATGTTTAGTTCTTACCATGGATTTGAATATTATTCCTTTTTTGTCATGACTATCTATTCTTATTAAATTTGAAAAAGGAAGAAGTGTTTTAGGTTGTGATTTTGATTTTTTTTGCCTGATGAAGATTAAAAGCTAAGCAAGGGGGAATTTGATGAGTGCTTGATTGATTAAATGTTTACTCCTCAATACTTAGTGATTAATGTTATGATGGGTTTAAGGTACTTATTTTGATTTAGGTACAAGTTGGAAGACGGAGGTCTCAACAACATATTTATTTGCCTTTGTGGAATAAGAAGGAGATGAATTAGGGTGAAGATAGGGCAAGAAAATGAAACAAATGAAGTTCTTGCATCTTATACGACTGTGTAACTCACTAGAAGCGAGTAGGATAGTTGCAGCACCTCCTACAACCTACATGATCGTGTATGTACTTACAGGACCATGTAACTAAGCTATACGGTCATGTATCTGACCATGTAGCTCACTAAGACTACGTAGAAACAAGAATTAGGGGAAAATTTTACATACACGGTTAGCTACACACCCAAAACCTTAATTTTTGCTATATTTAAATGGAAAAAAAAGTATGAATGGTTTTAGGGACATGAAAGGGAGCAAATTTTTATCTCTTAAAGAGCTATGAGGAGCTAAACTTCCTCCTTCCAACTCAAAAGGGATATCAAGGCAAAAGAACATGTTTAAGCATCTCTTGATCTTGTAGTATTGTTCTCTCTCTCTAGGAATTGAGTATGCTATTCTTTCTATAATGTTTTAGGATTCATGTGTGAATGATTAATGTTCTCATCATTAAAAAAATTATTTATTTATGAATCTATTTTTAGAATTTATATTACAATACGTAATCCTTGTGACTTTGATTCATTTGTGGTAAACTAATGGTTGTGCATCATTAGGGATAATATAACATAGGTTAAATGACCCGAGTTTGTGTAGTTGTTGCCTAGATTAACCTATTTTCCCTGTATATAATGTAGTTGTCATACTAAATCTAGCAAGTTTATTCTACGTTATTTAATATCCAAACCAAACTAAAGAGCTTATTTTGATTAGATAAAACCTAAGAAAAAATTGGGGTTAATAGAGTATATTGTTAATCTATGGATAATAGTTTGAAAGAGAGGTACGAGAACAATATAACAATTAATTGTGCAGAACAATATGACAATTAATTGTGCTCACTCATGTTAAGGTTGAGATTAAACTGACAACTGGATTTGAAAGTAGTTGGTGAATTTTATCAATTTCGTACCATTTGATTTGATTTAACTTCAATAATATAATTTTGCTTTATTTTGTGTATCGAATTCAACCCTAAAATAAAATATCCTAAACACCAATTCATTCATTGCAAAAGGTACACAAACACATACTCTTTGTGGGTACGATTATACTCTTCATTACTAAAAATTTAGTTTGTTAGATTTAGGTTTTATTTTTTTGGTATGTTTGATACTCACTAAGTAAGAAGAGAAGCAAGCTGAAAAAGAATCCAAGAGGAAAAAGAGAAGCAAATGAGCTAAAGCTAACTGGGTGGAGGACAAAAGGATATGATCAAAGGTAGTAAGATGAGCAGTCATGCTCGAATTTAGAAAGTAAGGGGAGAAAAACAAAAAGCATAATCTCTTTCTAATTTACACACATAATGTTACAAAATATATTAATCTTTTTACACAAGTGATAAAGATTAGTTTATTTTTTAAGTAATTCATATCCCCAAAATTTTCTTTGAAAATACTAATATGAAGTCTAATTCTCTGCATCAGTTTGTTGTGGGAAGTTTCTTGGCCCTGTTTTTCATCCTAAAAAACTCTTATATTCCTCTCTTCCCAAGTGGCTGCTACACTGAATGTCAATGCAACATAAAAACACCATATAATAACTAAAGAGTTGATATAATTGTAGTAGTTGCTTTTAGGTATTCCTAATGAACTCAAATAAAAAGAAAAAAAGTTGCACATTTTCCTTAACTTGCTTACACAAGATGCGCCAATTATAAATCTATTAGAATCTAGACAGTTTATCAACTATAAGAAGGTTAGATTTCATAAACATCTGTACAATTGTGGAGGCATGACAATTTTGGTGTTTATGCCATACCATTTTGGTCTAAGGAATAATGTTGATGTTGCCTTCTAAGAACTTCTTATATGATGGGTTTGTGAAGCTTCTAGAGCTTGAAAGTCTCCATATGATATTATCACTGTCTCCATTGAGGTGTGTATGTATAATGACCTAAAGTAGGATAATCATTAAACAGAAGCTTATTAATAAAGGTAGTTGCAACTAAGCTATCATTATAGATCACTGCTTTCAGCATGTGCAAAGAGACATGATTCTCAATAGGGCATACAGATAACCAATTATCATGTTAGAAGTTGGTGTTCTTGCCATTGTCAATAAGGTTGATAATTTCTAATATAATTTTTTTTCTTATTTTTAGTATGTTTTCGTCAGTCAGGATATACCAGATGGAGGATTGTACTTGTAGATGTTGGTATTCTTATATAATATCCATGAATCCATCTAAACCATAAGGAATTTCTATCCTTACATAACCTCCACAGTATTTTAATCAAAATGATGGTATTTAAGGTTTTAATAGGGATGAGATTGATTTCATCTTCAATCCTTGGAGTACAAATTTAAGACCATTTGATCCTTACATTGTCAGTGTGTAAGTCAGATCCTTTCCATAAATTTTTTTTTGCAAAATTTTGTCTAAATGTTTATAGATAGATGTTGGAAAAGCCATACAAGCAGCCAAAACAAATTTAAGGAGATGAGTATAGAGTAAATAAGTTGCACCCTACTAGTTAGGGATAAATGCTTGTTATTCTATAAAGAGATCCTATATTTGATTATGTCAATAACAAAAGAATACTCCTTATAGTTCAATCTTGAGTGAGAGATAGGAACCCTAAGGTACACTATTGGTAGATGTTGTAATATGAAGCTTATAATTGATTTTATACTATATTCAATGCGACTGATACTCTATAATAGAAAAATTGCACTTTTGGTACAATTAACTTTAAGTCTTGTAATTTTAGTGAAGATCATGAGATCAAACAATTAGGATTTGATATATATTAAATTTTCATTAGCTAATAGGATTAAGTCATCAGTAAAACAAAGAATGGAAAGCTGAAATGTTTTGCACTTTGAGTGAAATCTAAAGTGTTTCGTCCCATTAATGACTCTTTCAAGCAATATATTGAAGACTTCCATAGTCGGTGTAAATAAATATGGTGATAAGGGATCGCCTTATTAAATACCTTTCATTCTTTTAATATTTTTTGAGGACTGACCATTAATTAAGAAATTGAAACTAGAAGTAGTAATAAATTGTCTAATCCATTGTATGAACACATAAACGAACTTCATTGTAATCAAAGTACATAAGGGAACTTTGTTGCTATCAGGGTGTTGATGATAAAGTCTTATATAACATTGTCATAAGCTTTCCTCAAGTCAATTGTGAGGATGCAATTCTTCATGCTCTTCTTCTTAGAATAGTTTTTAACTAATTCTTGCAATAGCTTACGTTATCACCTATAATTCTGCATAGGATATAGACTCCTTGGGATGGAGCAATATACTTAGGATTCGTGACTGTTAACATGTTAGCAGGTATCTTTGAAATGACTTTGTAAATGGTGTTACAACATTCAATTGGTCTAAATTCAAAGAAGGTTTTGTGCTCTCCATCCTTAGGAATGAGAGTGATATAAGTTATGTTGAGCTCTGATAGTAGAACTCCATTCTTGGAAAACTCAAGAATTCCATCAATAATAATAGGTTTTGTGATAAACCAATTTTTGATAAAACATTTATCATTGAAACCATTAGGTTCAGGGGCTTTCAATGTCCACAATGGTGACATGCTTGCTTAGGCTTTTAGCTTCCTAAGAAGTTAATACTTCTTTGAGGATTTCTTGAAGAAAGGGAATTTAAGAAAAAAAATTGGTGGGAGCATTCATTAATTTAGAGAAGAAGTCTACAACTCTATCCAAAAGCAACTATTGATTATTCAATATTTGCTCACCATGCTGCAGACTAATTATTCTATTCTTACATTTCCTAGAAAGAGTAGCTTTATAGAAGTAAGGTGTGTTCCTATCTCCATTTTTAGTCCATCTAATACTAGATCTCTGCATCATCAAATTAAAGTCTTAGCTAACTTAGCAAAATCATTCATTGCCATTTTCTCTAACTCCTGAAGATGTGATGGGTTTGGACTCATGTAAAGATTAGATTGAATCTCCTCTAGCTTCCTTTTGATAGTGCTTAATAAATGACGAGTGTTTCCCACATTGTACAAAAACAACTTCTTCATTTCTTGTTTGGATAGTAAACAACTTCTTCATTTCTTGTTTGGATAGTCTAATCTTTTGTTGATTGGAAAACAAACTACTAATTTTACACTCAAAGTAAGTATACGGGTTGTAACTTGTAGTAAAAAGCAGATACTGATCCCATAAGGATTGTGTTTAGGCATCACTTAATTCAGGTTGCTTTTTGTTTAGGAAACTGATTCAAACAAATTTAAATAGATAAGTAAAACAAAGACAAACTAAAGGTAAAAGGAAGCAATGTAACTAAAGACAAAATTGTAATATAAAACTTAGAGAAAATCAATATTAAAAATTAGGACTTGTCATTATCTCTATTTGCTCCCTTCTGGTTAACTGATTCAATTTATGCTTGGCCCAAGACTTCCTAAAATTTTAGCTACCCTCTCTCAAGGTGCAACTAAATGTCACTAGTTAAATAAATTAGGGTTAACTTTGGGATCTCTTGATATGCGAAGGTCTTCCTAAACATTCAACTAGATATGAAGCTATCCTATAGGCAGTATATCAATCTATTGAAATCTCTTCCTAATAAATCAATAACTTGTTATTTATAGGTCTATTAAATGTCAACTCTTGTTGTACACTTAACACAAATTACCAAGCTCACTCTCTCAATTCGTTGCAAGGTTTAAGTTCAATAAATAACACAAACATTTACATTATTAAATCAATAACTAAAGATTCATAAATAGTTCAACCAACAAACCCTAAAAAATATTTTAGCCACTCATAATATCATTAATATCCCCAAAAACCAAATAATCCACAATAAATATGTTAGAAGATAGAAAACTAAATAAGAACTAAAGGAAGCAAACTCCTCCTCTTCGTTGCCCAAATATGGAAAATCTAGAAATGGTGTGCTCTTTGCCCAATTGGGAATGAAAATCTTGATTCTCTACCTCTCTCTAGGCTCTCAATTTTTCTTTTAGCTCAAAGAGGCAAGTTTCCCATGACCCCCTTTTGACCTTAGGAATTTGTGCCCTTATATATCTCAAGACAAGTTATAAAACCCTAAAAATAAGTGAAACCCACGTGTTCATTCTGCCTCCAGTACCCACGATTTTAGGAATTATCCCTATGCTTGTGCTTCCCGTGATCGTGGGTTAATGAGGCAAAAACATTATGAAGAGATTTCCCACATTCATGGGAAATAGGCCCATTCCCACAATCATGGGTTCTTGTTCTACAGCTCCTCCACTTCTCTTCTCATCTCTTGGTCCCTAGCTCAATTCTAAAGGTGACCACCCTCAATTCCTATGCTAAAATATTTAATTCTTACCCTAAACTAACATCAAACATAAAAGAATAACCATGAATATTAAAGTAAAACAAAACACACAAAATAAGTCCTACAACACCATAATAATAACCTATTACGCAAGAAACACATACCAAATACTTAGAAAAACACACACTAATGGAAAAATATCAACTTTCCCATACTTAAATCTTTGTTTGTGTTCAAGCAAAATCAAGCACAACCAATCAATTCCATCACTTCATTTTCACAAAGACCAAAGCATGCAATCCCTCAAAGTTTGGCCAACTCAAATGTCAAGCTAATACACATATCATGACTACTTT
The DNA here is from genome assembly GCA_027123425.1 of Erythroxylum panamense. Classification (NCBI taxonomy): domain Eukaryota; kingdom Viridiplantae; phylum Streptophyta; class Magnoliopsida; order Malpighiales; family Erythroxylaceae; genus Erythroxylum; species Erythroxylum panamense. Next base: position 22,022,159 of record JAOTIZ010000203.1, read on the forward strand.
TCATTAGTGTACATAAGCAAACTCAACTCATGGCACCATCACTCAAAGATAAGTATAAATGCAAAATGAATCTTCCTCACGGTTTCACTCATTTCTCTCAAGTGTTTGATAGTTAGTGCTTTGCTCAAGCTCCTTATATGAAACTACACTACCATAGGCTTGCTTATACACCAATTCTCCTCTACAATGATTACTTGCATAAATAGATTAAAGGACTTGTTTGAGTTATAATATGGTAATGGTTAAGGTGGGTTAAAAAGGGTAAAATGTTTATTACAAACATTTATAAAGTAATAAGTAAATAAAGGTAACAAAACATATTTATGAGATACACAAATGAAAATAAACTACTACTCTACACTTATTGATGCTACTAAAATGTTCTTCATTTTTATGTTATTTTCTTTTTCTCTCTTTTTTATATATAAATGAAGAAACAATAAACAAAATAGCAACTAAATGCATTGTGATCCAAGAGTAGAAGTGTCACTTAACTCATCTCAAGAAAAAAATATTGTAGCAAAAATCCCAAACCAACTCATCACTTAATACTCTACTAAGCTTGTGAATGGGTAGGCTAATGGAGTTTCAAGTTTTAAAATATGGGGTTTTTCAAGAAACAAAAAAGTTAAGGCTCAATGAAGGTAGCAAGGGATAATAAAAGGTAGGTCATTTAAACCAAAGGTTAACACAAAAAGGGCCTTAATCATCTATATTAAGCATACATCCAATAGACTCAAACCGATTCAAAGCAAGTTCTGAAGGTAGTAGCCTAAGGAAACATCACGCAATCAAAGAAATAAATGACTATAGATGGAGTCATATAGGCTTTATCCTTACATTGGCTCAAATGAAAATTCATTATGCATCTCTACACTACCTCATTGCTCAAGTGTCAAATTTTAAGTAAGCTTATGCAACCAACTACTTTTCATCATTCATCATGTTCACTCTCTACTCAAGTAGCCTAATATGAGTTTAAGCATGTATTTAATCTCATTCCAACTAGCATGACAAAATCTTATGACAAAACAAATCAAAATGATTCAAGTGTGGTTTCATTTCTTATCACAAAACAACATAAAACAACAACATAATATACTTAAAACATACATCGTAATTAACAAAATGCAAATCTTTTACCATAATATCCTACCTTTTTTCCTTTTTTTGGAATTTTCATTCCCACGTATGGTTTGTTTCCCGTTTGTTCTAAATGCAAACTTCTAGTATGTTGAGATTCTAACCTCCATAGAAGGCCTTGACCACTTTGAATAAGATGGGAGAACCCTCCACTTTTGACACTGCACCTCTAGAAGAATTTCCCGCATTGTCCAAAGATAACTTATACTTAAAGTCTAGGGAAAGGGACAATCATGCTAGATCTGAAGAAATTGATAGAGTTAAGAAAAATGCAAATATTTCATAACCTTGGGAGCTTGGAAGAAAAAGTTTAACCCTTAACACAACAAAGGATTACTAAAGCACTATCACAATGTCATAAAAGAGGGAGTTATTTCTCCACTTATTGTACTCAAGGGTAGTGAGAATGCTTGGTCCGCTGCCTTAGTTGGTTTTTTGGAACAAGAGGCCAGCTTTTCCTATGGTAAATGTTTGGGCTAGAGCTACAAGGGCGAAAAAAGACTTAGAAAAAATCATGCTGGAGGAAGATGGAACAATTTGTTAAGTCTAAGTGACTTTACTTAAATATGATTTTGATGTATAATAAAAAGAGACAAATAAAAGTAGTTAGAAAAGCAGACGCAGCAAAACAGACGAAGAAAAACAAAAGCAGACGAAGCAA
>JAOTIZ010000203.1:22069661-22086713 GCA_027123425.1 Erythroxylum panamense
CTCTTAGGATTAAATGAATAGAAACATGTATTCTAATCACTCTTATTAACCAACAACTTAGATACGATCTTAAGTTTCATTAATTAATAGCTTTAAAAACTAAGAGAATCAGTGAGCAAGACAATACACAAATGATATGTATTTAGTCTAGATAAATATCTTTCTTAGAATTTTCAATCCCTAACGTAAAAGATGGTAATCTTATTTGCTACATTGGATTAACAAAACTGAATGTCAGATCCTACTAATCTAGCTATAAATTAAATCAATTAATTCCTAGTTGCGCACCCTAGAAATCAGTCAATTCAATCATGAAAAGTAATATGAAAGAAACTTAATATTAGTCAATGAAATAAACTTTATTAAGAAAATCTTATACATACTAGATGATAATGTTGATTTCCTTCAACCAAGAAGAAGGATTTAGCTACTCATAACAGTGATGAAACTTCATAGAAAAATAGCAGAACATTAGTTCTCTGTATTTTCCCTTTTTCCTAGAAAAATAAAAAAACTCTCTAACCTAGAAAAACAATAACATCATTGATGATAAGATGTTTAGAAGGCTTTTTCATCCTCCCTTCTTAAAGTTATTTTATCATATACACTTCCCCAAAAAATTACACATAAAGAAAACAAATTGATTCCCAATATAATTAGAATCTTAAGTCTATCAAATTTGTTTTCAAATCATACTCTACTGATAAACTTTTCATTTGCACGTGCCCACACTTTGTCAAAAACTTTTATGCCAGCTGGAAATTTGAATTACCTTTACTTTTCTTGTATCTTTTTGATTCAAATTCGTCTCCTATATGTTAAAAATCATTTGATAACAATTAAGAAACAAGTCCACTAATTTTAAATAAAAATCAACAAATTAAAGAGAATTATATCCAAAGTTAGCACAAAAATAATAACTTATCAAATTCTCCCACACCAATCTTTTGCTCGTCCTCAATAAACTACATTTGCAATAAATTGACCAACTAATCAACTTTCTTTATTCCAAGTCTCACAATAGTAAATAGTGCACACTTCAAGAGTTAAGCAATGTTGTAATCAATGAATACCCTAGAGTTAATTATTTAAGTAAATATAAACAAAGTCAATTTTAGGTAGTCATATTTTAAAAACTAGCACATAATTATAGCAAACTCTCACAGATCGAATTTCACTCAAAACACTCAAGTGTTTATTGGTTTAGTATTTCACTCAAATTCTTCTAATGTAAATATTCTATCATATGCTTGCTTTTTCACCAACTTTTCACCACTTGAAATACAAACATACACAAATCAAAAGCACTTTATTCAAGGTTGTATTGGGTTATAGGTAAAGGTAAGGATTGATAAACAAAAAGGGTAAAAATCATAAACATTGGCAAAGCACCTAACCACTTATGGAGACACAATTTGAATCACAAAGGAGTTAATAAAGTCATTCCGTGTAGAGATAGATTACACTTCATAATTTGTTTTTCACTGCTGTATTTGTATTTGTATTTGTATTCTTTATTCCTTTCAAATATACTGATATTTATGATCATGAGACAATAGTATAACATATAATTCAAGTCTCAATCTCTTTAATTTCCTTTCATCTTTTTGTTTTCCTTGCTTTCCATATTTCTCCAAATAAGTTTGATATACATTGTGGTTAGGATGCCTACTTACATTTATGATGGGTGAAGATATTAAAGGTTTTAGTTGTTTATTATGGGTTTGTCAAGAAAAAGGGTTCGACTCAAAAGGTTTAACAAAGGATATTGAATTGGGTTGGCCTTTTAAGTTAAGGTTTAAAACAAAGAGGGTCTTTGTTATTTTCTAGAGAAAAATTCACTTTAGAAGATAATCACACATCAAAGAAATACAAATTGATATAGATATTTCAATCTTTTAGGCCCTAAAAACTCACAGGTTAATTTAGTTCACAACAATTATAGACCATGTTTAATCATATGATTGCCAAACCTTCACTAAGTGTATACATTTGTATTTCTTAACTAAGTGACATCTATTATCCTAAAAATAAATAAATTAAGTCATGCGCACTACTTAAGTCATTAAAATTAGAAGTATAGAAAGTATCAAAGTTGGCTAATCAATTTCAAACAAGTCAATAAACATTCAAGAATTTTCAACAAAGATTCCTAAATATCAGTTTAATGGAACATACCCCACCCCCACACCAAATCTAATTAAATAAAGTAAAAGAAACTAAAATGTAAAAGAGAAGAGGAAAGAAAGCTTCTACTACTAGATGTAGGTGAGACAACCTGACTCTTTGTGGTTAGACGTGGGTTAGAAGGGACAGCTAGACTCGGATAAGTAAAGAATATCCTCTTATGACTCATTTCAACGATGCCAATCCTGCATAAACATTCCAAATCCAAAGTTCTATGGCACAAGCCACCAAAATGTCAATATTTTTAGGATCCAATAAATTCAAATTAATGGCTAATTGAGTGATATAGGACCCTAGTATTAATGGTTTGGATTTCTTGTTTAACACAGATTGAAATTGAGTCAGAAACCAAAAACCTATATTAACAAGAATTTGTTTGTCCATACACCCAAAAAATAAAATTCAACCTTAGAAAGTGTAACAGCAGAATCTTGATGCCCTGAAACATTGTACGCTAAGAGTCGACGTATGATTTTGAAAATAAGATTTATAAATATGAACTCTTAGATGCACCGACATTATATAGTTAAAGATTTACATACCATTGAGTCCATAGTTCAAAAGCATGAAAATTAGTAAGATAATCACAAATGGAACTTACAAATAGTTCATTCTTAATGTCATCGGTTGATATAAGACCCATAGCAATGCTAAAGTCAGCAATAAATAACGTAAATCCCTAGCCCATAAGTCTAAATTCAACAATTCCTTTAGTAAGCAAGTCAAATTCTTTATAGGAATTAAATTGAAAGGTGCTATAAATTTCTCGTGTCAATTCAACATAAGCATGATAGTCAACTTTAACAAATGCATTCCAACAAATTTGCCCAACCAATTGCTCAAAGGAATTATGAATTTGTAAAGCATCAAGAGTGTCGGTCAGAACATACTTACATCGGTAAATTTTGCATTGGCTCAACTGTTGAAATCTCTGATTGTCCTCTAGTAGTTGAAAAGAAGTGAAAGCCCCACTTTGTGAGTTCCATTGGCTTCTCCTTTCAATTTGCTTACCTTTCTGAGTTTGATTCCTAGTTGTAGGACTTTAGATCGGTTCAAAAATAGGAGGAATGGAGGCAGTCAGAGTTGTGGTTGTGGTATCCGATAGAGGTTGGGTTAACCAATGTCGGGATTGGTGAAGCTAATCGATGCGAGTCATTCTTCTTGCGTGGCATGGTTCCAATCTTTGTGATTTTACAAACCTGGAATCACGAAAATGAATGTTGGCCCCTAAATTTTTTCTCTAGTTAAGCAAGATTTAAATGAATTATAGGGTTTTGATAGATTTATTCTCGGGAGTTTAATTGTTATATCTATGCTAGTAGGATTTATTTCATTGGATTGAAGTAGTAAGAATGTTCAAGGGCATTTTTGGAAGATCACTTAAAGATAAAAATCATAAGCATTAAAAGAAGGGCCAAAATGGGCATTACATAAAGTGAAGGGCAAAACTGGGAGAGCAAGAATAAAAAGGGGTATAATTGGAAGACAAGGATTAAAATGGTCTTGAATTAAGAAGATAGAAGAGAGAAATGTCGTGGAAGAGAGGAGAGAAAGAAGAAAAACGTAGAGAAGAAAGAAGAAGAGAAGATCGTGGGCTAGGGACAGATTGGAGTAAATTAGAGAAAGAGGGCTACAAACTGTCTAATGAAATCGGGTTTTAATTTAGTCTTTAAGAATTTCAATGTTTGGATAGAAGTTGAGCATAAGAATAGTCAAAAAATGTTTGGTGTATAACTTTCAGATTTCTAAACCAAATTGAATGATTTTGGTATCATTAGAAACTTAAAACAATGAGGAACATTTTTCTAGAAGGAAGTGTTATCAAATTTATTCATTTACCTGATCAGAATGATAATGGAAAATTGACCTGAAGGTTTAGACTTTTGGAAGAGTTTGAGTTTTTAGAATTTATCTTAGTGAATATGTTATATATGGGTCCTCAAATTATATTCCTATTGAATGGGAATTTTGTCATTGATAAAGGGAATCAAGGAAGGCAAGAGGATTAAGAGGAGAGGCACCTTTGATCAAGGTTTAAGCAAGAATTTCTAAGGTGGCTTTCATGTTTATAATAGAATTACTAAGCCATGAATGTTTCTTTTAACACAAGAGAATAAAATGTTTTTCAAATTGCTTCATAATTGTTGCATTATTTCTTTTGAATAACTTAAGAAATTATTATATGTTTGGTATATGAAATTTGTTGATGGAAATGCATGTGAAATATTTCATGTTCATGAACAATTGTGCTTCTAAAATATGCCGTTGTGTCACAATGTTAAGAAAAATCATGTTTTCGAAATGTGCCATTTGAGAAATATATTTACAAGATTTGAAATGCATGATTATGTGGGTTTATGGTGGTCCCCTAAGTTAAGTTAAGTGCACTTTGACTAAAGACTTCCCCTTCTTGCCCGCTAGTAGCATGGAGCTCCTTTATGGACTCCCATAAGTTCACGACTACACAAGACTATTACGTGGGATTGCGATAGTACGTTCTATTTACGGCTACATAGGACCATTATGTGGAAATGTGTAGTACGTTCTGTTTATGGACCTACTCAAACCATTCTGATGTGCTTATGTGTTTATGATTTTGTGAACAAGTTGATGAATGCATAAATTGTGTTATTTGTGAATTGGATTACATGACGAGAATTTGAAAAACATGTGTTTTATAAATTTAATATGAATTTTCTATGACAAATGAATATTTTCAAGGTTTTGCTTGTTTCTCCATTATAAATTTGTTACCCATGAGCTTCAAGCTTGCCCCCATTTTGTCCCATCTTCAGGTGAAGAGAATGAGATTGAGTGATTAAGAGTTAAGGCATCGCTCCAAATTCTACAAGTTTTGTATTTTAAGCTAGAATTTATAAAAAAAGACTTTAGTCGCATTTTAAGGATTATTAGTTCATGTAACTTTTGTATTTTGAGATTTTGAGATATTGATGTATTGTAGCTTAAAATGCCATTAAAGCTTTGTGAAACTCTTCTTTTGATGTTAAGAAAATGTAATTAGGTTGCTCTTGAGTTTTCAATGATATGGAGGGTGAAATTTTAGATATCGGAGTTGAGAGAATAGTTTTGCTAAGTGATGAGATTAAGAGTGGAAAGAGTTTCCTTTTGTTTATAATAAATCTTTTGGGGTTTGCTCATGATTTTCAATCGATATAGAATATGAACTTGTTGGATATTGGGAGTTGTAGGTTAAGGGATGTTAAGGTTGTAAGTATATATGTATTTGTCCATTGTTTGATGTTGGGGTCTGAGTTGTGGTTCCAGGGGTTTCGTCGTAGCGAAGCCATAGTTGGCCAGGGCAAACCCTTCCCGAAAGGTATTATGGTTAATTGTTCATCTTCACCGCGGCAAAGTGAAGCTTCTCGCCGCAACGTGTTTATCTCAAGAGATGCTTGTGTCTAATATGGGAACTCCACTTCTCGAAGGGTCTCCATTGAAGTTCTCGTCCGTTTGCCGCGACGAACCCACCTGCCAGGACCAAAGGACCCAACATTTATGGTATCAAAACATGAAAATGAACCGATGATGGTTAAAGAGATTTCATTGGATTACACTCACATTTTATGAATCCGAATAGTTGGACTCTGAAAATGGAGTCCAACATGTTATGTGGTCAGAGTGCCAGGTTTAGTATCTTATATGGGCATTTTCTGAAATAGGTCTCAAGTTACATGCCATGTCATAGCAGACAGTAGCAACTGATCCCTAGTTTGAGTCGCATGCATATGAGTCACATACATGAGCAATTGTTAAGAGTTTAAGTTAATAGAATTATTGAGAAAAATGATACTCTTTCATGATATGAGAAAATTAAAGTTGTGGGTAAATAGAAATGAGAAAGAGTATAAGGGTAAATATGACAGATAATGATTCAATGTATTTGGATTGGGAGATGCATTATTGAATATGACATCAATATTACACTGTGGTGATATATCCCCAAATGTGATATAGATGTGAATGTATTGCCCTAGATTGTTTGAGGGATATAAGGATATAAGTATAATGATGAGATTAGAGTGCACAAGCAGAATGCAATGAAAACATAACCTTGTTAAGATCTTAAGAAGAGGAAATTGGAACCGAAGTGGTTGTTCGATTAATACGACAAGAGTTATGTTCCACCGTAAGAAGATATTCTTGGAATTGAGATCAGAATTTCATAATGATTATGCATCGATAATTTTGAATTGATTGAAGATATACATATGGAAGATGAAAAAAAATGACAATAGGAAATTGAGATAGAAATGAGGAAAGAGAAAAAAGAGAAATATTGGTGGGGATAAATCTTTTAACAAAATGGGATGACAAACACCTAAGCATATGCGACAATAATTATGTTTACTACTTCATTGAGTTTTGGTAATTAGAATGTTATCACCTTGTAAGAACGATAGAAATTGGTCTTCTTGAGGTATTAAGGATGGCTGATAATGCGATGATGATAACAGTTGATTGATAAACATTACATGAACTGTATAGATGATTGTAGCAAGAAATCTTCTTTTGAAGAAGAATTTCATTGAATTAGGTTAAGCAGATCAGATGGTTTATATTAAGGATGATCAATGAAAGAACAAATTAGAAATGAATATGTAATGATTCAAAAGTAAATATTGGAGTCATATCACTAGAGGAGACTCAAAGCATAAGAGGTAGAATATACTACTGAGAATTTGTGTATTTTATTTGATGTAAAGTCTCCAACTATATGAGTGGATTCCTGAATTTGAGGAGACATTAATTGCTAATATAAGGAGTATATAGGTCCATGTTATATTCTATGTAAATATGTTTGGGAGATACAAATTTGATCTGATGAATGTGTTACAAACACAGGAAGTTAAGATTGAAAATAAATTGAAATGTGCGGAGAAATTAGTATGAATGAACAGACAGTAGAATAAGTCAATATGAAATTAGAGGAAATTGAATGAATTGAGAAAATCATTCGAGAAACGAAGTGAATTGGGAAATTGAAAATAATGTGAGACAATGTTACCTCATTGAGGAATTAGTTATTTAAGGAATTACGAGAACTAATCATAGGCATATGGAGCTTTGGAAATATTTATTCAAGTTAACAAATGCCCCGACAGTACTATGGTATTAAAGATTAAAGTGATCCAAGCAAAAATTTGATGATATATTAAATGTGTTCGAACAGTTGAGAAGAATAGTTTGGATACTTGAGGAAAAATGTGTAAATCATATGAGTAATGAAAGTAAAGAGAATTTTGAGGAATTATAACACCAATATTAATTATACCGTCTAGATTTGGAGATTTTATAGTATACAATGAAGTTGTATAAGAGATTAGGATAAAGTCCAATGCAGTATGATAAAGTGATTTTATATGCATGTAGACATTTGAAACCTCGTGGGTTGCTTATTTGATACATGAACTGAAACTTGCTGCAATAGTGATTGCTTGAAAGTTAGAGACATTATATGTACAAAAACATCTTGGATATGTATAAATATATAGATCATTAAACTTTGAGGTAATTATTGAGTTGAGAGAATTGAATACAAGACTAAGACAATGGATATAAGTACTGAAAGATTATGACTACACAATGAGTACTATATTGGTAAAGCTAGTGTTGTAATCAGATGCATTGAATAGAAAATTCACTAGCAGTGTATCACAAATTTGGATATTGAGGTTATCAATCTAATGCAATAAAGAGTGCATAATGGAGTTAAATTTAGGACAAAATAAAGCATTATTAGTTGCACTGAAAATTAAGATAAGTTTCACATGAACAAAGCCTAAATTGAGGATTCAGAAATTGTGAATCTTACTAAGAAACTGGGAAATGAATACGAATTTTGAGTTCGAATAGGAAGAATGATACTTTGTGATTGAAATAAGAAGTAAGTGTACCGATAAAGATGATTGAGCAAAGAGATTGTTAGATAAGCATAAATAACAACTTATGATATACATCCTAGTAGGAATATGCCGAATAGCGTTTGATGGCTAAAGAGGTAGAAACAAATGATCACACTTATGAGTTACCAATAATCTTGACTATTGTAGATATGCTTAAAGCTTATAGTTTGCAATTAATAAGAATATGAGATCAATGTGCAGCTTTGATTGACTTTAAGTATAACAATTATTATCACAGTGATGTCATTAGAATATTGAATGGGGCATTATACGACAAAAGGAGTCATCTGCCCTTAAATTTAAAATGAATAAGGCCTAAAATGGTTGAAGGCCAAGATTGGTTTAAAGGATATTGTTGATGAGTTAAATGAATCTCTAATAGAAATTAAATGATTAAAAAAATAAAGGAGTTAGTGTTATCGAAGGTATGGAGTAAAGTGAGATGAATATAAAAGTTAAGTATATTAACACTATAGTGATGTGAATTGTTAAGTGAAAGATAAATTGTCTCTGAGAGTATCACCATGCCAAGGTGTGTTTACATTAAGTACAAGGCGTGCTCAGGTTAGGAAAAAGGATTAGCTACGCCCGATATGAATTGATCAGTACGAAATTATTATTTGTTAGTGCTACTGATAAAAGATGTCTTAGATTCGTAATGTGATAATATGTTAAGAAATATTGATATGATATGATATTAGTGTTATTGACACAGGAAGTAGAAAAATTGTGAGTGATCTGAAACATAATGAGGAACCAGTTAAGAAAGTGGATGACCAAGTAAGGGATTGAAAGATTGAGTAAGTCTATTGACTATGGTCATTTGAAAGAAATTATTTGAGTGATGAAGTTAATGGGAAATGGAGGAGCATAAGGGGAAGCATACTCCTACCTCTTAATCAGTCAGATAGAATTTCGAGGACGAAATTCTTTTAAAAGGGGGAGAAATGTTGGGCCCTAAATTTTTTCTCTAGTTAAGTAGGATTTAAACGAATTATGGGGTTTTGATAGATTTATTTCTGGGAGTTTAATTGTTATATATATGTTAGTAAGATTTATTTCATTGGATTGTTGAATTATATTAGTAAGAGTGTATTAAGGAAAGGCATTTTTGGAAGATCACTTAAGGATAAAGATCATAAGCATTAAAAGAAGGGGTAAAATGGGCATTACATAAAGTGAAGGGAAAAATTGGGAGGACAAAACTAATGAGGGGTATAATTGGAAGTCCAAGAAAATGTGTCTTGAATTAGAAGAAGAGGAAGAAAACGTGGAGAGAAGAAAAGAGAGGAGAGAAAACATAGAGAAGAAAGAAGAAGAGAAGATCATGGGAGAAAAGAGGAGGAAGAAGAAGAATAGAAATCAACTTGTTCTAGGAAAGTTCTATCATCTTTTCTTCTTAACTGGATAGAAAAAAAACAAAGGGATTAGAGAGAGAAATGGGTTTGTGATGGAAGAAAGAAGAAAAACCCTGTATAGATGTTTATGGATTTCTAAACTAAGTTGAGCTTTCTAATCTAGGCAAACTTTGGGAATGGTTAAATGAAGCATTTATGATGATTGTTAGAGGTTAAATGACATAAAATGGTGTTTTGTGTTTGATGAACGTGAATGATGAATAGATGATGTAAATGTCTTGTTTTTGTATTTGTGAATGATATTGAGTTGAAATGAAGTTGAGAATGAAGAAGAAATGGAGTAGAAAGGATGATTTTGTATAAGATGTGTTAGGTGCAAGATGGTGGAAGTTAAAAAAAACTGAAAAATGTAGCAAAACATGTTCATTTCGTTTGCTTCTGTGAAAGTTCACCGCGGTCAACTTTTGGTCTCGTCGCAGCAAAGTTTCCTGCACAACTTGAACATGCTTTAGTATTTTAGGCATAACTTGTTATATATTTATCAAAATGAAATGATTTTTAATTTGGAGTAAATTAGACACATTGTATTGTATGATAAAATCGAGTTCTAATTCAGTCTCTAAGAATTTCAATTTTTGGATGGAAGTTGAGCACAGAATACTATTTCGGCAAAAAAGAAGTCTAAAAATGTTTAGGATATAACTTTCCAGTTTCTAATCTAAATTGAATGATTTTGGTGTAATTAGAAACTTAAGACAATGAGGAACATTTTTACTAAAGGAAGTTTTATCAAATTTCTTCATTTATCTGATCAGAATGATCACAAAAAATTAACCCAAAGTTTTGGACTTTTGGAAGAGTTTGAGTATTTAGAATTTATCTTAGTGAATATGCTATATATGAGTCCTCAAATTATATTCCTATTGAATATGAATTTTCTTCATTTATAAAGGGAATCAAGGAAGGTAAGAGGATCAAGAGGAGAGGCACCTTTGAGCAAGGTTTAAGCAATGATTTCTAAGGTAGGTTTCATGTTTATAGTAGAGTTACTGACCCATGAATGTTTTCTTTTAAAGCAAGAGAATAAAATGATTTCAAATTGCTTCATAATTGTTGCATTATTTCTTTTGAATAACTTGAGAAATTGTTATGGAAATGCATGTGAAATATTTTATGTTCATGAACAATTGTGTTTCTGAAATATGCCTTTGTGGCAACATGTTAAGAAAAATCATGTTTTCAAAATGTGCCATTTGGGCAATATATTTATGAGATATGAAATGCATGATTATGTGGGTTTGTGGTGGCCCCTTAAGTTAAGTCAAGTGCAATTTGACTTAAGACTTCTCCTACCTACCCGCTAGTGGTATGGAGCTCCTTCATGGACTCCCATAAGTTTACGACTATGCAAGACCATTAAGTGGGATTGCGGTAGTACGTTCTATTCACGACTACACAGGACCATTATATAGAAATATGTAGTACTTTCTGTTTATGAACCTACCATTCTGATGTGCTTATGTGTTTGTGATTTTGTGAACAAATTGATGAATGCATAAATTGTATTGTTTGTGAATTGGATTACGTGATGAGAATTTGACAAACATGTGCTTTATAGATTCAATATGAATTTTATATGGCAAATGAATATGTTCAAAGTTTTTCTTGTTTCTCCATTATAAACTTATTACCAACGAGCTTTAAGCTCACCCCATTCCATCCCATCTTTAGGTGAAGAGAATGAGATCGAGTGATCAAGAGTCAAGACATCACTCCAAAATTTGAATATTTTGTATTTTAAGCTAGAGTTTGTAAAAAAAAAACAAGGCTTTAGTCGTATTTTAAGGATTATTAGTTCATGCAACTTTTGTATTTTGAGATTTAGAGACATTGATGTATTTTGGCTTGAAATGCCATTAAAGCTTTGTGAAGCTCTTCTTTTGATGTTAAGGAAATATAATTGGGTTGCTCATGAGTTTCCAATGATTTGGAGGGTGAAATTTTGGATATTGGAGTTGAGAGAATAGTTTTACTAAGTGACCAGATTAAGAATGGAAGGAGTTTCCTTTTGTTTATAACAAATCTTTTAGGATTTACTCATGATTTTCAATCGATATAGAATATGAACTTGTTGGATATTAGAAGTTGTAGGTTAAAGGGTGTTAAGGTTGTAAGTATATATGTATTTTTGCATTGTTTGATGTTGGGGTCTGAGTTGTAGTTCTAGGGGCTTTGCCACGGCGAAGCTATAGTTGGTCGAAAGGTATTATTATGGTTAATTGTTCATCTTCGCCGTGGTGAAGTCAAGCTTCTCACTGTGGCATATTTATCCAAAAAGGAGTGGGAAAAAATTATGGACCTTCATCGCGACAAACTTTTCCTGAAGGGTCTCCACAGAAGTTCTTGTCTGTTCGCCACGACGAAACATAAAGTTTGTCGTGGCAAACCCACCCTCCAGGACTCAGGATCCAATATGTATTGCAAAGCATGAAGATGAATTGATGATGGTTAAAGAGATTTCATTAGAATATGCTCACGTTTTATGATTTCAGATAGTTGGACTCTGAAAACGGGGTCCAACATTGTTTAGATAAACCCCTTTAAAAAATCTATTAATTGTGACTTCAATTTCTTTAACTTTGCATTTATCCTCTTATTATAAAGAATGGAAATAGGTTTCATCCTTAAAATAAAATCAATACATAATTTTATTTTCCTCTCTAAAGGCAAAGTCAATAACTCTTATGAGAAAACATATAAATTTTTTAACGAAAATTATACTCATCAATTAATTCTCCTCAACTTTGTTTAACACATTGGCTAAATGGCCTTAACACTTATTCTTTAATAGATAGGCTAAATGGTCTTAAAGCCACTTCTTATGACAATCATGATAAGTGAAATGTGAAGATAATCAATCCATCTCTAAGATAAAATCCCAATCCCAAACCAATTTTATTTTTCATGACTTCGTTAAGGCCGACTCAAACCTTTAATACTATAAAACTTCAAGTCATATGAATTTTTCTCGTAATACCAAATGAAACCTTAACTCTAATACCAATTTTGTCATATCCCAAATTCAGAGGGTATGATGGATGTAGAATTCAAGGCGTGATGTGATTTATATGTGGGCATTGTTTAAATTGAAACATAAAGACTTGAACTTGTAGGTGATTAATTCAAATTTAGTATTAACTAAGAAATTGACTTAATTGACATGACAATTCTTTGCATATAAACCCCTAAGATAGTATTTAGGCTGGAAACCTATGATACAGCTCATATGAAGATTATCGGTGAAAAATTCCACGAGCCTAAGAGTCACAGCGAGAACTTGCATTCTCGATTCATATAGTGTAACAATGTCACGTACCATAGTGCATAATCAAACTTTGAAAATCAACTTGTTGTTGATTAATACAACTATAGTTATCTTGGTATTGCATGTTGTTGTTGGATCAGAAAAGAAAGCATGTCATATTTGGAGAACCAGTAGATTTCAAAACTTTTTAGAAATCTTATTTGTAGCGGAAGCAATATATCCAAATCATCATGCCAATCTATACATGATATGTTATAAGGATAATAATAGACATAAATAAGATGAAGAGTATTACCGACTCCTTTGCTATAGTTTTAATTCCTTGCTGCACTATCCTCTCCTTCTTTTTGTATCCAAAGCCTTTACTTTGTCAATCTATCTTCTCCTTGTTGTTGTATCCTTAACCAATTTGATTTACCTATTGTTCTCCTAGGACAACTTGGTTAACAAAATCCTTTGGTGGGAAAGGAGAAGAAACACTTTTCAGGAGTATTTTTTTAGAAGAAAGAAGGAAACAATGAGACACTTCTCATACTAAGTTTCGGCCATGCATAGGTGAGAGGAGAGAGTTCGTCAAAACAATGCAAGAACACTTTTCTTACACTCCTAATTTCGGTTATGCATGATAAGAGAGAAGAGGGGAAGCATCCAATGCATCACATCTTTCTTTAATCAAACATAAAGAAACCATTAAATGAGACTCTTCTCATTTGTTTTAAGATGGCTATATGAAAAGTCCAATCATCTAATATTATCATGTTAATTTTGGTTTTTGATGATGTAAGAAGGAAGATGGTCCATCCAATGTACATCTTTCTTCTTTAATCCAATCAATGCTAATAGGTTATATGCTAACATTAAAAGATAACCATTAAACCATTTAATGGTAAGTTCATAACTCCATTTAATGATGATAAACCATAATAAAGACCATCTTTATTTAGCATTTTAATGTCAAATGTGCAGCTGCACATTCAACCCTAATAACCAAAATTGCTCCTTCATTTCTTTAAAAAATTTGTTTTAATATAATTATTCTAATCAATTACATTAAACCAAAGTCTAGCCCATTTCTAAATGAACGTTTAGGCTTTTAATTAACCATTAATTAGTGTAAGCCTAAGATTCAATTATGGGCATCTAAACCTCTGTTTATATTTTTTACTTAGCTTGATAACCTTCCTTGAAACCAAGTGGAGAATTTTATTGGACTTTGATAATTCAAACTCCAATAAGCCTAGAATTAATTTAATCTCAATAAAATTAATTCTAGCTTGTTAACTAAAGGTCATTCCACTAAAGACAATGAGTTGAACTCTTGAATTATTAAATATTATAAGAACACATATTTTATGTCTAATTGCAAACCCTATTTAGAACCTTATTATAGCCATCCGCATAATAAAGGGTAAAATTACTGTTTTACCCTTATGTTGGTTTTTTCTTCTAGATCTCTTGTTTTACTTTATATGGTGATTAAGACACAAGATCTTATATTGGTGTTAAGACTTGATGGGTAGCCAGTCCATCAAACTACTGGCACTAGTTTAATCACCAAATCTCCTTAAAACATCTAGAAGTGATGATAACACTATAAACTCTTTATCTGAGTGAATGTTTCCTGATACATGTTACAATTAATAATTCTAACATGCAAACACTGGATTAATACTCTGTAAAAATCCATTCCGATCATATCAAGAATTGTAATGAAACACATACGAGTTCACCACTCATCAAGATTGTGGTCCATAATAAGCGAATGCTTAAGTTGTATGTTTTAAGATTAAAGTAACGACCCACTTTATTCTTGAAAACATACTTGATTCCAGATTCATTTAATAGTGCCATTATCGATAGTCTACTACTATCATGATATGAAACTCATCATTCCCTTTAAGTAAACTCCTTTACTTATATGGAGATAAATCACAACACTACAGTTTAAACCATAATCAAGCGATCAACTTGATTATTCAACCGTGAATTAATTAATTTAGATTCTTATAATATACATGTTTCCCACAAATCTTTATGTATATGTATATTACTTATAAAAAAATCTTGGTACCTTTTGACCAGATAGATAATGCTCACACAAATAAAACCAAACTCTTTTGTTTTATCAATAATAAATATTTTCATTACAAAACTGTAACTAAAGAAGATAAATTTACATGTAAATACACTTGCTTTCTAGGGCACTACATTTACATAACTCCAACAATTTACGCCACTCTTCTTCCTCCATGCTCTCATCTCTATCTCTCTAGTTCCCCCTCTCTCTTCTTTTTTTTCCCAACTTTCACTCATATTTTATAAGGATTTCACACTTTTCCTTCACTTTTCTTACCCTTTAACATTGTTTACCTTCAAATTTAGTTTTTCTTAACTAAAAGACATCATTTTTATGTTTTGCAAGAAAATTTTCTTCACTCTCTCTCTTACGTTCTTGTTTCTTTTTATATGCTTATTTTGTAGGTTTTCCCACAAGATGGCATCAAGAGTAAAGCAAGTTACCTTCAAGTCTTAACCTAAAGGAAAGAATAAGGTATCCAAAAGTGGTGAACACGATTTGGTGGATAATTTTACCACCTCTTTCCTAATCTTCTTATAGTAAGAAGGTGAGAGGTTCCAAAAACTTCAATCCAAAAATATTGTTGCACCAAGATATTTTTATTTTGAAATTTTTGAACAATTAAACTTAAAAGAAAAAGTCAAATCTTTAAGTCCTAAAGTTCAATGGGTTAAATTCATTCATTAAGATAATATTGTTTATAAATAATCAACTCTTGAATTTTACACTTCATTGACCTATGAGTTAAAAAAGATGGATAATTTTTATTTTATATTAAAAGGACATCCATATAATTTGGATTATTTTATTAGAGGAGAAATAATTGGTTCCTTAAATCAAAATTTGTTAAAATTCCTTACAATTTTCATACTACATTATGGACTAAATTTACTATGTTAGATGTGTTTGAATCACTTAATGCACCAAATAATGCCATTTGGAGTTTAGAACATTTGATACTATATAAGTTCATGTGTCACAAAGTGTTTACTAAAATTAAAAGTAATAAATGTTTTAAAAGGATTTATTTTATATTGTGTATAGAACGTAAAATTAATTTTTGTCTCAACTTTTAGTTCTCCAGTATCTATTTTAACCATATTCAGATCCAACATGTTGTTCAAGCTTCATCTAGACTTTGGGTATTATTGAGTTCACTTGCTCCACTACTTGAAACCATTCTTATTATCAGGTTGGATGAACATTTAGAACCTATGGAGGATGAGCTAAAAGTTTCTTATGTTTTTAAACCCAAATCACTAAAACCAGTAAGTAGATGGACCTGCACAGGGAGAAAATTTAGAACTGGAATGTTTGATGAATTGATTGAACTAGAGGTTAATGATAATACTAATCAAAGGAACTACAATAAACGCAAGTACTCTTACCTTAATGAATGGCATAATAAAGGCAGAGAATCAAAAGGAGGTTGACTCTAAGACTTTGCAAGTTAAAATCCTCAATATAGATTCAAGGGGGATAGATATCTCAAATCAGATAAGGAGGGTAAGTGAAAAGGAATCACAAGATACCCATATGAATGACATAATTGTTAAAAAAATGAAGACGGGATGTTGGAAACAAGTAACCAAAATGGTATCTTTGGAATTATAAGAAGGAGGAAATTAGGAAGGAAGAGTAAAACTTCCACAAATTTATGAAAGTAATTGTTTAGAACATTAATTGAGCCAATGTTTTCTTTAAAAAACTTTTGTTGAGGGATTTTATCCTTAAAATTAAGCTAGATATTGATTGCATTTTTGGAAACAAAACTAATGCAGGAAAATAGTGATTTGTCACACTTGTTACAACCTAAATGGAGAATGATAAGCAACCACATCTCTCATCTCTCACCTTAATGAAAGAATTGTACAATATTATGACTTTCTTACCATTAAAATGAATGAATTGTAGACAACTGAGCAACTACTTCATATGAGAGTTATACAATTGAAAACTAGGAGAAATTGTCTGTTCTATTTTATATCTGCTCCTAACAATAATTTATCTCCATGGAACAAGTTAAGAGAGACCGTTTGCAGTAACAGAAATACATGGATGATAGCTGGAGATTTCAATGCCATTCTATCATCTAATGAAGTTGATGTAGGAAAATCCCGGGGTAGGCATCACATGCCCACGGTGCGGAATTAAAATTTTTGAGTCCCGGGACATTCCCGA
>JAOTIZ010000203.1:22086813-22097037 GCA_027123425.1 Erythroxylum panamense
TTATTCATAAAGTCTGTACATGACTATGAACAAAATGCGCTAAAGGGGATTGCCTTTAGGGCACTACTCTAACAGTTGATGGGCATAAAATTAGTAAATAGCTATGTACTAACCTTAAACAAAATGCCTCACTAATATTGAAGTGATAAATATTCCATGGGGCTCAATTTTTTAGTTAGACTAGCTATAAAGGTGAAAGCAATTTTATTAGAAAGAAGTTAGATCGATGCTTTGTAAATATAGACTGGTGCCAAACATTCCCCAACTATCATTTTTTTTCTTCTTCAATTATCGTCTTTCTAATCACACTCCTATTATTATTGATGTTAAAGTGGTAAGTCCCAAAACTCCTTTCAGGTTCAACATATTTCTCACTAACCTGACTAGTTTTGATGAAGAAATATGGTAAGGGACTACAGCCTCAGTTTTAGCTACTAAGCAGTATATATATATATATTCAAAGGTTGATAATCATCAAATAAGAGTCAAAGAGATTGTCTATAGAGAATTTTCGAAACTCTAGGCATTTTCTTAACACTACTAAACAAGCCTTGGAGAAAATTTAGAATGAGTTAAACCATAATCCATCATCTCTAGAGCTATAATAGAAAGAAAAAGTAGCTAGTGAGATTCTATCAAAAGGTCTCCTATTTGATTACTCTATAATGAAAAAAAAGATCCAGGGTTCAATAGTTGAAAGAAGGCGATAAAAATACTACTTTCTTCCATAGAACAATTATAACAAAATAATGTGTCAACAATATTGCTTCCACATAGAAAGAAGGAACACTAATCTCAAAACAGGAAATCCTTTTAGAAGAAGCCACCAATTTTTTTTGCAAGTTACGAATTCTCCCACCATTTCCACTTCATCCATTGAGATAATAAAGTTAATTATGAAAAAGGATCTAAATGACATGGTAAGAAGCATTCTCTCTAAAACTATTATAGTTTAGGAGATTGAAAGATTACTAAGTCTGTTAAATCTTTACAAAACCCTTAGCCCTGAATGTTTTAGTATAAATTTTGATATGGCCTATGATAAAAGATAAAATTCTAGAAGCTATTTTTGTAGTTCTTAAGGAATGGGAAATTGCTAAAGTAATTTTTTTAACAAATAAAGGAGAAAATTCATTAATGAATAATTGAAATACAAACAAAGAGCATGCAGAGGGCTATTTGTCTATATGAAAAAACTTAAACATGCTTTTTTTTCTCATATTATAGATTTAAAGAATATGGTAAGCTATGTACAAAAGTTGGATCTTCAAGTTACACTTTCCAACATAACAAGTTCACAAATGTTTTCCACAATGTCTGAGATCAGGATTGTGAGAGATTTTTTCTTAAAGATAAAATGTCTAACATTCTTTTGTTTCCTTATAGTTTGTACAATCATGTAAACAACTGCTATATGGATGAACTTGGGAATATATTTTTGAGAGGAGACCTAATGAATAGCATTAGAAAGCATACGATCTTGAGAAGGTCATATGCAGTGTAGTTTTATAGCTTCCTAAGAAGAATAAGAGATCTTTGGTTTCTTCTGCTATTGAACAAAAAGGAAAGGATGTGTTAATTCTTAAATATTTGTGGCGATCTATAGTGTTGAGTTGATTTTGTATGGAAAGCTATAGGAGAAAGGAAGTTTTAGGAGGGATTTTGTTGTGCCATATGATTTGATGCCACTCCATTATTGGTTTCTTCATCCGTAAGATGTCTATTATGATTTTATTAGACAGGTGGTGAGTAAAAAGAGTCATGAATAAGAGGATTTGGAGGGTATTGACATTGCAAGTGGCTAAAAGTGGCAATGAAATGCTAGCTACTTCCAATGATGAATAAGTCAAGTTTAGCGTGGAGTGGGAAGTTGATAGAGTTCCTTAGTAAGCTTGAAGAATTGATGAGAGCTTTGAACTGACCATTTATCATACTAAAATATATTAGTTTTCATTTCCAAAAAAACAAGAAATATTATCTTCAACTAAATTTATAATATGTGACAGTTGGTTAAAAAAGAAAGAGTTATAAGGATTCATTATTACTTTCCATATGCTACAACCCAAGAGGATGTAAGAGTGGATCACCTGACCTATATTGAATTTCTATCTTTAAGAATCCAATAAAGCCTTTTCAAAATGATTGTTTGATTAGTGAGTTTAATATAATAAATTCTCAAACCTCCTTCTTCTTTAGTATAGTAGATATAAGAATATTTAATTTTTGCACAACCCTTTACACTGAATAGTTCCATAAGAAATCTTTAAAGATTCTCTCTATTGATTTATGGTACCTTTTGTCAGAAATATGTCATAGCTTCAACAAATGTACAAGGAGTTAAGCATCTATTTAATAAGCTGAAGTTTCCCTACAAAAGATAGAAATTTGTTCACCTAGGTATAAATTCTATGTTAAATTTTCTCTATAAGAGGTATACATTAGAGGAATGTGAACCTTTTTGTGGAGATAAGCAGACCCAAGTATATGAAAAGTGGTGAATTCTCCTTGATTACAATTATATAAGCTATGTGTTATATTTCAGGAAAATTTTGAGAGAATAAAATGGCTTTTATTGAGGTTGATCTGAAATCCTGAAACAATTTTAAACTTTTGGAAGGCTTCATATAGTTGTTGATCGATTCCAAATTTCATTTGCAAAAAAGAAGCTCATTGGTAAAAGATAGGTTAGTTAACCTGATTTTCTTACACTTCATGAGATACTTGAATTTTATATTGGACGACACTTCTAGTGTGATTATGGAGTTAATTATTTCCATCCATAAGATGAAAAAATAGGGAGAGAGGGGGTACATAAGTCCTTTCTCAGCTTTGAAGTCGTTTAAAGGGCTGCCATTAATCAGGATTGAGTAACTAGTAGTTGTTACCCACTCTTTGATCCAGTTGATGTAAAATTATGGAAAATTATAAGCCTCCATCATCTTCCAAATAAAATTCCAACTAATATAATCAAAGACCTTTTAAAAATCAATTTTGATAATGCAATTGGGAGTAAAATTTGCTCTTGAATAACTATTGAGAAGTTCTTGTACTACTAAGATATTGTCACCAATTTGTTGGTTACTAATGAAGGCTCCCTAACTGTCACTGATGAGTGGAGCAATATTTGTTTTCATTCTTATGGCAAGGATATTTAAGATGACTTTATAAAGAAATTTTATATAGGCTATAGGTCTGAAATCATTGAAGTAGTTGGGAGTATAACTTTTTGGTATTAAACAAAGGAATGTCTTGTTAATCTCCTCGAGAAGCACACCTTTGGAAAAGAACTCCTTCACTACATTTTTAACAAATATACCTATGATTTCCCATGATTTTTGGTAGAAGAGGCCATTCAATCCATCATGACCGGGGGCATTTGGCCCTCTATATTAAAAAAAATTTCCTCAATTTATTTTATTAAATTCAATGTACTAAGATCTATAACTAAAATTGATGCAATATTGTGGGTTCTAAGTAAGTTGTTGAAGTAAGTAATAGCCCCATCCATAATATCTTTTTAGCTTTGATGGATCAATCCCTCGTTATTGGAGATTAATGAAATTCTATTTTTGTTCTTCAGGGTTAGGATGGAATTAAAGAACTTAGAGCATTTATCTCTATCTTTGAGTCAATTGATCCTAGATCTTTGTTGAAGCAAAGAATTTTGGTTTCTAACTGAGTTCATATAATGAGAGAGAGCTAGCTTTTCTTTTTCAATAAATGAAGGATCTTGTGGTGAAAGGGCGAGAATTTTTTGGATGTCAGTGACCTCCTTCCTGGCTTTTAGTATAGTTTCATCGATGAAACCCCATGATGACTGTAAAGTTTTAAGCTCCTGCTTGATTGCTTTCAACTTCTCCACATAAATAAATTGCTTGGCTCCCCTAAAGAAACTATTAGCTTATTCATATAAGCATCATTGAAATATGATATATGAATCAAGTAATTGTTAAATCTAAAAGGGTGATAGTTAATAGCTTTCTAAAAGAGATTATTAGTTTTAATTGTAGTGTGATATGAAAAAAAGGTGTCCTGGAATATGGCATAATTATTGGGAAATTGTGCTAGCCATTTAGCATTAACTAATGCTCTATCATGCTTCTTTAGAATAAACCAAATATTTGACCAACTGAACCTGTGACAAGAGAAGTTCAGCTTTTTCACCCATAATATGTCTAGAGATTTCTTAAAATCATCTCATTAGTTTCAAAGATTACAGTTGCCTTAAGCCTAAGATCGACCAAATCGATCAAGGTAAATTGTTTTCTTTGTTGAAGACAATGAGATTACTCCAAGAGTAATCCTTTAGAGCCTAAAATTTCTTGCATAGATAATGAAAGGGTGCCAATTTTATCATACAAAAAAGACATTCTAAAGTGCATAATTTGATCAATGGAGTGAAGGAGTTACACTCAAATTTCATCAACCCTGTAGCATAAGATGATTCTTCCATTCATATGATGTGAATGATTAGTTATTTGTTACCAACAAAGTCCAAGGATATTTAGCTAACCCAGATTCTCTATTTTTTATTTCATGTAGTCCTACAATAATAGGCTTCTCCCTCTTGAAAAAATCCCTTAAAGGAACTTGATTTGGTAGGTTAGTTAATCATTTGAAATTCCACACAATTATGGACACATTAAAAATAAGTTGCATTTGGAGCTTTTTTTCTTGCTTCTTTAAGATTTGTTCCTCTCTGCGATTTGAAATGGCATGATCAATTCCTTATATTCAATGTCTACATCATTTCTAGCTTGGTGACTTGATGAATGTGTGTCTTTTTCTAGTGTACTAATATTGGCCTGGGTGCTTAGTGACGAGTTATTTCTGAGTTTTTCACAAGGTGAATTAGTGTTGTCAGCTTTGGGGTCTGTAGGTGTTAAAGGAACAACTTTGGGATCTACAAGTGTTGAAGGAGGGTTAACTTAAGGAAGCTCTTGAAATATGATAAATATTTCAATATGAGGCTGAAATAAAACATCTGGAGTGTTCTTTGCAGTTGATATAGGCTTTTTACCCTTGTCATTTATGCTAGATATTTCTTCCTCAACAATGATATTTGCAATTAACTCATGATAGCTTCTGGTTTGGAACTTTTTTTTTAGGTTTCCAAATTTTCCCTTGATGCTTGGGAAGAGGTTTCCATTGATAGGAGATAGCAATATTGTTCTCCTATAGCTTTCTTCCTTCACCAATTCTTAATGTAAATTTTCCTATAAAGCTAGTAAGGGCACTCAAGCCTTATGTGATCTAGTATTCAATAGGGACATTGTTGAAGTGAATCCATAGAGGAATGTCCTTAATCTTGAAAAATTATAGCTTTAGGCTTGGCTGCCAAATCTACAAAATCAAAGCCTAATTTCTAGCATGTCAAGGGCCTTCTCTATAATTTTGTGTGCTTAAGAGGCTAAGTTAAAAGTGAATAAGATGAAATTTTCCTCAGTTAGAAGCTACTTATTGATGATTGGGAAGGGGGTTAGTAATCAAAGAAGAAACCAACTAATTTGGCTTCCCAATAATGTGCACCATTCTTTGTAATAGTTAGTTTACAAACCTATTGAGGGATTGAAGTGTTAGATTATTGAATTACATTATATTAGAATGAATTTGGTGCATCTAAGATATGATTTTTGTGATTTCATTCACATGCATAATATAAGCATACACGCATGAATTTTGATTTAGAAAAATTGCACTCAATTGATATGTTTCGGGGTATGAAACTTTCTAAATAATTATGAAATTATTGTGTATTTCTAATGTCTTTTATTTTGATGTACCAATAAAAATAATTGATGGATTATAATTAGTAATTTGGAGTTATTTGTCACAATTAGAAGATTGGTGGATTAATATGTACATTTAGACTAGGAAAATTTTCAAGTAGCAAGACAATTGACATATGGAAATTTAGGATAACTAAGCCTATAAAATGAGTGAAAAATGGCCTAGAGAATTGAGTGACAATGGCAAAGACTAAGTGACATTTAGCAGCTTAAAGAGTGGACATATGTCTTGTTTGTTTTCTTGACAAGTGTCCTTCTACTAATCTTACCCCTACACCAACATAGACACTTCTAGCACCATCTTCATATTTCTACTGTACTTTCTCCTTCTTCTCCCTCTCACTATTTAAATGTACTTCCCTTCACATCTCTATGTTTTGCCTAAATTATGTTCGATAGCCACACCAAAATCTATGTAAAAGATCCTTCATAAAGATAGTTTTAAAAGGAGAACATTGTTGAATTTGTTGTCAATCTTCTTATCTTTGCTTAAACTATCATACTCCCACCTTGTTCTTGAGATGATTGATAGTGCTCTTTGAGTGCACTACAAAACTTACCTGACTCTACACACTAAAATTTGTAGTCATGGTGAGTCGGGATCGAATCCACATGGAATGTTTGGTTAATTTTCATAACAAAATTAATTAAAACAAGGAAAAAGATAATTGGGACTTTTTGGATTTTAAGCAATTTATAAATTAAAGTTAAAGTAAACTATCGAAAAAAAATTAAGCAATCAAAAATGAGAAAAGTTTCAGATATAAGTAAGGTCCAGTTCTATGGTCAATCTCGGCCTAAAGACGATCAAACATATTCCATCATTCTAACTTTTTCACAACTCTTTTTGGACTATTGATCTAAGACTAATAGAACGCTCTACAAATATCAATTTTCCCTTAGGTTGTGTTTAATTAAGATATGATTATCAATTAAACCTAACTACTGAATAACTTAGGATACGATCTCTAGATTCAACTTGGTAGTTTCCTTATGAATTAGAAAACGATCAATGTAGGAAGTAACCTTATACGTTCGGGTTATGTAACCTAAGTTATGTTGTTCCTAATGATTAATGATTGTTAGATGCTACTAAAAAACATCAAAAGTAATGATTACATATTACACTCAATGTTTTAGCAATAGGTTCAAATTAAAACAATCAAAATAACAAATTAAGGTCATTCATCCCAAAACCATTCGAATCAACACCAAAAACATAATAATCCGAAAAGAAATTACAACTTTAAAATGATAAAAATAGCTTAATTGTGACTTGGTGTTGATATTCCTTTTGAACCGGTGTTAGGAAGCTAGCCTTCCATCTCTATTATTTTTCCTCCAAGTGTGAGCCATCTTCTCTTTATGCTTTGGTGGTGTAAAGCGTCCACCTATATTATCTTTCACGCTACTCTCTTCTCTATTTGTTCTCACTACTCATCTATGTGGCAAATAAACTCTTGGGACATGCTAATATTCACATTTTCACTCCCCTCTATGGCTTCTCTCTTCTGCCACCCTTTCACGCCCCTCTCTCACTGCAGCTTTGATGTGACGAATAATGATGATGGACCACCCTCATGTTCACACTTGGTTTGAAACCTCCCCATCACTATTCTTGAACACTACTAACGCCTAACGCATACGTTTCACACAACATAGACATGGGTTTAATGCCCAACGCAGCATAAGCATGCATTTAATGTAGCAAACGTATGCGTTTAACGCATGCCCTTCTACTGTCTGATAATGCTGTGTCTTAGTGTGAAGCATCTGCATTTTTGCTACTTCTACCTCTCATCTGCATTGTCATTTTGGCTACTTTCGTCATTTGGCTTATGAGTCATTTTACACATACTTCTATACCTCTTCCACGTTGATTTGCTTACATGAAACGCATGTTGTTTTCCTCTTAAATTCATGCTTCATCTTTAATCTTCGTTATATTTTTAAAATATGCCTCATTTTTCTTGGCATTAATTACTTGCTCCAATATTTATCATTCTTGCTCCATGATGACAAAAGAATGTGTCTCACTTTAATTTCTTTGCTTCCAAATTGTGCCTAAAATCACATAAAAGTTAAAGTGAGTATCTTAAGCATTTATAAGAAATTAATCACTAAGTGTAACATATCACATGAATCAAAATTTAAATGCATCTCAAGTTTCCTCACACTTAGCCTTTGACTATCCTCGGGCGAATTGTCAAAATCAAAATCACAAACCAAAACTTTCACTCATTTTTCACATTTCTTAAGAATAGATAACCATAAGTAAAGGTTAATAACTTTCTAAACCTAAACAAAAACTCAACTTTCAAAGCTTCTACTCATGATCAATCAATATTTACTATCATTAGAAATTAAGTAATCTAAAGGTAAACTTGGATAGAATGTGTTTAAACAAGATATTTCCATGGGTACACTCAAACACCATTCATGATCATAACAGACCATAACTTTGTGTATCATTTCATTTCTCCACTACTTAAAGTCACACGCATAATCATGAATCAAAATACTTTTCAAGGTTTTAATGTAGGTAAAGGTAAGGTGAGATGTGTTTGGGTCAAGTTGCATGAAAGTCATTAAAGCTAGTGAAACAAAAGTAACACTTAATCAAAAACTGGGTACCATTCAACTTTTATATTTCACAGCCCCGTTCAACTCTCACACACCAACCATATGAAGCATATACCAATCTAAAGGAATCATTCATACAATTTATGCCAGCAATACATTGAAACTACAAGAGTGAACCTTCCAGGCCAACATCTACCTCATGTTCAACATAGTCAAATAACACATTCGTTACAACTCTAAGAAGATGCATTAATCATAAATGACTTTGCAAACTCATATGCACTTCCTCCATGATAAATTTATTTAAACAAAAATTCTTCTTTTTTTAATTCTTTCTTTTCTTTTTTTAACGTTGAAAGAAACTACATTAACATGAGAATTTCAATGATTAGACATAACAAAACATCTTAATATTAACCAACTGACACATGTGTACACCCTACACTTACACTTTTGTACATAAAAAAACTCACCAATCACAAATGTTCCACTAGCTTTATGGCTTAGGTAGGACATTTGGTTAAGTATAAAACATATAATATGGTTGATACAAAAAGAAAGGTATAAAGCTCAAAGGGGGCTAACAAAGGAAGGACCATATCAATGGGATAGGCTATTTGGCTAATGTAGTTTTTTTAAAAAAGAATGCCCATTCATTTCCATGTTAACGCATGTGATAAAATGTGGTCTTGAATAGAATTTCAAAGAAAAATTAGGATGTACATATCATGAAGGTCACACACTATCAAAAGACAACGAGACTAAAATGAAGGTGTCAGTTTAATAAGGCTTAAAATCGTCTCACTATCTTATCTAATAAGGCTCAAAATCTCACTAACTTTCCTATAGATTTTACGATTCAATTCACATTCTAATTGTGACTAAATAATCTTAAAAACAATAGATTTTGAAAACCACCTAAGAAGTCACATAAGCTATAATTAAGCTAAAAAGCATGTATTAAAACTAATGTACCCCACCTCCACACTTAAAACTTGTATTGTCCTCAACGTAAAAAAAATCCAAGAAAAGGAGTAGTTAACAAAAATAGCAAATGCAAAAATGTAAAAGACAGAAATTAACTTCCTTTGGGTTGCCTCCTAAGCTACGCCTTTATTTAATGTCATTGGCTCGACCTCCAGTTGCTTGCTTTAAGTGACACTAGTCACATCTTCCAGCATTAGCACCTCCAAATCCTTCGTTTGGAGGCCCTTATAATACGGCTTCAAGCGATGACCATTCACTAAGAATGTCTTGTTAGTTTTGAGGCTATATATCTCCACTACACCTAAAGAAAAGATATGAGTGATAACAAAAGGACCAACTTAACGAGAACATAACTTACCAAGAAAGAGTTTGAGTTTGGAATGATATAATCATCTTATTTCAAAATCATCTTATCATGAAAAGCTTATGTTCTCTCCTTATATATCACTACATTTTGATATGACTCATTCCTTATCTCTTCCAACTCTTGAAGATCCAACTTCCTATGCACTCTTGCATCATCCAAGTGCATGTCACATCTTTTGATAGCCTAATATGCCTTAAATTGTAACTCCAATGGAAGATGACATGGATTTTTAAACACTATCCTATATAGCGACATTCTAATTGGTGTTTTGTAAGCCATCCTGTAGACCAACAATGCATCTTCTAGTCTTACACTCCAATCCTTCCTATTGGATTATGTTGGACCCCGATCTTTGTGTGGAATTTAGAAATAGTAAATGAAATTAAATGAGTATTTTTGCATATGTATTGTGTTATATATGTAATTATGCTTTAAGGACATTGATGAGAAAAGAATTGTTTGATTTGATAACTTTGGGTTTTGAATAGATTTGTCTGG
>JAOTIZ010000203.1:22111705-22123423 GCA_027123425.1 Erythroxylum panamense
ATCATGTGCATATACAAAAATTACAATTTATGCATATATGGAGGCCATATTATGCATGAACATGCCGAGACTAGTTTTCAGGCTCATAACCCGTCTCAAATTACTATTTTACCCTTCCCATCGGTGATGGGATGTTACAGTTAGTTGGTTAGATATTTGTGTTTTGAGTGTTTTATAGGTTGGTGCACAATATTGAGCTTTAATATTTTGTGTTTGACATGCCTTTATGTGTTTGTTAGTATTTCAGATCAAATATCAAAGAATGGAGATTGAAGGAAACCCGGAGCAAGAAACAGGGCCACAATTGTGGCCCATCTTCCACGATCGTGACAGAAGCTTATAGATCTACCACAATCGTGATAGAGAGCAAAATTAAGTGCTAAGATCGTGGCACTATGGACCACATTCGTGGCCTGCACGATAGCAGACACGGATCAATTTCTAAAATGCCACTTTTTGAGGGATATTTTGTACTTTTAAGCCTAAGTAAACACTAATGTTTGCCCTAAAAGGAAAAGAGATAAATAGAAGAGAAAGAACCCTATGGGAGCTCCAATTTATGCCACTTTGGGAAAACTCCAAGAAGAAAGAAGAAGAAGAGAGAGAAGAGGAAGAAGAGGAGAGACAAGCTGACTTCTACTATTGCTACTTTCCTAAGCCATCCTGATCCCAGCCAAGTGACATTTTCTTTTCATCTTTGTTATTTTTTTCTTTTGAATGTTTAACATGGATATGATGATGTTAATGGATTTGGGATTGATGATGATGTTCTAACTTTTCTTTAGGGATTTAAACTTGATTCAAAGTTAATCTAGTTGTTTTGTGATAATTCATTTAGCTGTTGTGATTATTCGTTGTAACTTCATGCTTTGGTAATAAATCAAGAGAGTGGACCAAATGCAAAATGATTGGGTTTGTTAATGAGAGTTAAATGACCTAATAGACCATACAAATAATCAAATTGGTAATTATATGAAGAGAGATCTCGTGTGAGACCTGGTTGTTTATTAAAAAGTTAAGAACTAATTAGGATGTCGGTTGATTATTAATCGAGAGATAACATTTTTAGTAACGTGACTTAATTAGGGTTTATTAATTAGGGCTTAGTGATTATAACTCAGGAGAAAGTAATCCACTCTTTGATAATCTAGAATCAACACCACATTAACACAAAAGTGATTAGGTTAACATTGATAATACGATAAATCCCTTTCTCATAATTTGTTAATTTTTCTTGTGTGATTTTCCATTGTGAATTTGGTGGTGCTCAATATTTGATTTCTTTTTGTTAATTTTACATATTAGTTTTCTGTCAATCATCTTCGCGTGTTTACTTTTCTGTTCAATTTTTATTTTTGTTTTAATAATTCTTTAGGCCTTAGATAACTTCGAATTAGATTAGTTTGACAACTCTCCGAGGGATCAACACCTTATATACTACACCCACGACCTATGCGCTTGTAATATATTGAGGGTTTTAAATAGATTAAAATTTGCCTCAGCAAGTTTTTGGTGCCATTGTCGAGGAGTTAGTTAGGATTAGTTGAATTCTTTTTACCTCTCTTATGTCTATGCAATTGCACGAACACAAGATTCACCTGGAGTTTAAGCAGCATCACTGAAACTCTAACACTTAACATCACCTAATTGGAAGGACCAATTCCAAGAGTACAATGCCAAAAGAAGAAATTAAAGAAACAATGACCGAAGAATACAGTAAAAGAGACCAATAACCAACTTTGATGAATTTCCTAAGATTGAAATTTAATGCTACAACACAATGCATCACTCGACCATTAGTGCAAGCAGCCTCATTCGAGATTAAGTCAGCTTTGTTAAACATGCTACAATCTAATGTACAATTTTACGGGTTAACTAATGAGGATCCTAACGCTCATTTAGTGAATTTTCTGGAAATATATGGCACTTTCCGATATCAAGGGATGTTGGAAGACGCTGTTAGGATGAGGCTCTTTCCCTTCACATTACGGGATCAAGCTAAGGTATGGTATCATTCTTTAAAACCCACAAATGTCACAACTTGGGGTAATTGGATTATTGTTTTTTTAGATAGGAACTTCCCCTTCACAAAGACGACAAGGTTAATAAAGGAAATTGTGAATTTCAATAAAACGATGGTGAGTCACTATATGAAGCATGGGAGAGATAAAAGGACTTGCAAAGGATATGTCCTCACCATAATATACCAAAGGAGTTTCTTTAGCACAGATTCTATTACAGAGTCAATCCACCCATGAGAGGCACCATAGATGCAACTTCTGGAGGATCTCTTATGCAGAAGACAGTTGAGGAAGTGGAGGAATTGTTGGTAGAGATGGCAAGTAATAGCTATTTTTGGTCGTTGGATAAAAGTAGACAATAGTCAACTTTCCTAAATCATAAGTGAGTCATTGTTGTCGATTCAATAACAACAATGCAAGTTAAGATTGACAATTTGATAGGACAACTTAACAGCCTACAAGCCTCTTCATCAACTCTCGTCAAAGCAATTTAGCATAGATGTGAATTATGCAAGAAAAATAATCATTTTATTGTTGAATGTTTTTCAATGCAAATGACAAGATGGAGCAACTCAACTACACAGACACACAATTTGGTTGAGGAGGAGGAAACAACTATTATTCTAACAATTACTATCTTTGTTGGAAAAACCACTCAAAATTTTATTGGTCAAACAATGCAGGAGGTCAATTCCAACCTCAAGGACCACATGAAATCTAATAAGAAAAACCCAATTCTATGGACTCTAAATTGGAAAAAAATATTGGACAAGCTCATAAACATGGATGAAGCTCATAAGAGACTTGAAGATAAATTCAAGCAAGTAACTAGAAACCATGACTCTTCAATTGAAAAATTAGAGGTTCAAATGAGTTAATTAGCAAATGCATTGTCTACAAGAAGTGTGGGGAATCTCCCAAGAAATAATGAAGCAAACCTAAGGGAGCAACTCAAAGCAATTACATTTAGAAGTGGGAGGAATATAAGCAAGTAGCAGAGACACAAGCTACATCCCACCCAGTAGAAAAAGACCAAGAAAAGAAGAAAGACGTAGACATGAGTGAGATCCTCCTTCTGTTGGCCCTCTGCCATATCCACCCAAGATCCTATACCCTCAACGATTACAAAAAGAACAAACTAGATCTATAATTTGCAAAGTTCGTGGAGAAATTAAAGACTTTGCAAATTAATCTTTCTTTTGTTGAGGCATTGGAACATATGCCAAAGTATGCCAAATTTTTGAAGGACATGTTAATAAAGAAGCAAACTTGGGAAGAGAATTAGACGGTAGCACTAAATGAAAGTTGTAGCTCTATTATCACTAGTCACATGCCTTCTAAGTTAGAGGATCCTGGAAGCTTCACAAAAACCTATGCGGTTGGTAAGTTAGAATTTGAAAAATGTTTATACGACTTAGGCATAAGTATAAACCTTATGCGTTTGTCAACGTTTAGAAAACTGGAGCTCGACAATGTGAAACCAACTTTGATGCTTATTCAGTTTGCAGATCAATCTATAAAGAAACCATTTGGTGTGGTGAAAGATCTTATGGTAAAGGCAAACAAGTTCATTATTGTTGTTAATTTTTTAGTATTAGATTTCAAAGAGGATAAGAACTGGCCATTAATTCTTAGAAGACCCTTCATGAGCTCTAGAAAAGTACTGATAGATGTTTATGAAGGCAAAGTGCTCCATCAAATTGGTGATGAGTATGTGGAGTTCATTATGAAAAAAGACTTGAACAATTCGAACTCTTGCATAAAAGTAGATATAATAGATGAGCATATCAAAGCGCAAGAGAAGGTATACTTTGAAGAAGTAAGCTGTGAGGAATAATTGACAATGGATATAGAGTTTGAGGAATATTTAAAAGTTCCTATTCAAGAAGCTGAAGCAAAATAGTGGACGATGATGACTGCAGAAAAAGATGAGCAATTCATCGTCTTACAACACAAACTATTCAATTTGAATGAAGATGTCTGGGATTTTATTATTCCCTATTTTATTGACAATTTGTTAGTAAAAAGGACATTACTTAAATTAATTGGTTTTCTCAATTTTATCAATACTATCCTTTTGATTATCTTCCAACATGTAGCTTATTTACAAGCTACGAAGCTGAAATTGAGCAACACAAGTGGGAGCAAGCCACTAATAATTGATCCCAGCTGAGTTTCAAAGGATACAGGTCAAGTTAATGACCATAACTTAGCATGTTTGGTAGTTAGATTGAAATTGTTGCATAGTTAGATTTCTCTTACATTCTAACAATACATTTTTAATGACTTGGAATGGTTTGGATTGCTAACTTTTTTATTCATTTTAAAGTAATTATAAGATAGGGCAACAATCTTAGAGACCAAACTCATTTGGTCTCCAACCCCATTACCACCTCAGTCGCTATGACAGGTTCTTACACTCTAACCCTTATCTTTTCATTTTTGTCTTTATTTTGTTCTTATGTTTTAGTATTATTATAGTTTGATTCCCATCTTATGTGTTATCTATTCTTCTCACATTGAGGACAATGTGTTGTCCAAGTGTGGGGAGGGTTGTGTGCATATATGTTTTTATTTTAAATGTGAATTTTGCATATTATAGGATAGTTTTGTTTAGGTTTGCATAATGTGACTCGTATGAATGTGTAAATGGATAAGACTTAACGAAATCAATTTAGGTTTGAACATAGTCTTTTAGGTTGCTAAACTTTATTGGCTTGTGAAATTAGTATTCTAGGTTATTTCAGTTAAATATGCATGTTAATTAGGATATGATGTTAGTTCATTCACTTTAGGAATTTACCACATTCATTTATAAATGTAAACCAATCGAATAAGTAGAATTGTTAGTATCTTTTCATGAGAATGATTAACTAAAGAAATGAGGTAGGCAAGAAAATTAAAAACAATGTGTTTATGTTTAAATTAATAACTATTCTGCTTTCCCTTTTTAAAACAAATCGAGTTATGAATATAGATAATAGCTAGTTCATAATGTCATGTAGCTGAGTAACTAAGGTAGAATGATCACAAATGTTTGTCTTCACGTTAAAAGGCTATAATGACATTCCAACCAAGCCATTTAATAAAAATATGGCCTAATTGAGTAACCAGGGACATTCATTACAAACGTTTGCCTTTGTGTCAAAAGGCTAGATTCATGTCAATTAAAAGCAACAAAAATAACGTTGTTTAATAAATCCTACCGATCTTTGTGAATAGCTTGAATATTCATGAAAAGCTACATAGGGATAGTTACAACTTTGATTAACTGAATAATTATCAATGTGTGTGCGTAAGTGATGAGGGTGAATGAAGTTGACATTAAGTCTTGATTAGTATGTATGTTTAGTCTGAAGTGCCTATACACAGATTTCATAGGTTATAAGTTAGAACAACTTGAAGGATTGTGTTTGTAGTTAAATTTATTTTGTAAAGTTCAACACCACTATACCATTATTGCAAATGTGTGTGCTATTGTTTGTTGTGATTGCATTTTTATTGTTTTGTTTTTGTTTGAGGGCAAAAAAAAGTTCAAGTGTGGGGATGTGATAGTTATAGGTTGCATGATGTTTTTAGTAGGCATTTTAGTATGTTTTTAGTGGTTGATTAATTAATTCATGCATGTTTAGGGATAGAATTGTGATAGTGGTTAGATATTTGTGTTTTGAGTGTTTTAAGGATTAGAGCACACTATTGAGCTTTAATATTATGTGTTTGAGGTTCCTTGATATGTTTGTTGGTGTTGCAAATCAAATATTGAAGAACGGAGAGAATTCGGAGGAAACCTGGAGTAAGACATAGGGGCACAATTATGGCCCATCTGTCACAATTGTGACAGAAGCTTGATGGGTCTGCCATGATCGTGACTCCATCTTTCACGATCGTGATAGAGACCAAAACTAAGTTCCACGATCGTGACACTATGGCCCATGATTGTGGCCTGCTAGACAACAGATGCGACTCAGCTTCTAAATCGCAAACTTTTCGAGGGATATTTTGGACTTTTGGGCTTGGGTAAACCCTAATGTTTGCCTTAAAGGGGAAAGAGATAAATAAAAGAGAAAGAACCCTAAGGGAGCTCCAATTTTTGCCAATTTAGGAAAACTCCAAGAAGAAAGAAGAAGAGGAGAGAGAAGTGAGTTTTTGTTATTGCTGCTTTCCTAAGCCATCCCAATCTCATCTAAGTCACATTTTCTTTTCATCTTTGTTTTTTTTAAAATATGTAAGATGGATATGATGATGTTGATGGATTTAGGATTGATGATGATATTCTAACTTTTCTTTAGGAATTTAAACTTGATTCAAATTTAATATAGTTATTTTTGTGTTAATTCATTTAGTTGTTGTGATTATTTGTTGTAACTTCATACTTCGATAATAAATCGATAGAGTGAACTGAATGCAAAATGATTGGGTTGGATAATGGGAGTTAAATGACCTAATAGACCATACAAATATTCAAATTAGTAATTATACAGAGAGAGATCTCGTACGAGACCCGGTTATTTTAAAAGTAAAAACTGATTAGGTCATGGGCTGATTATTAATCAATAGGTGAAATTTTCGGTAACTTAACTTAATTAGAGTTTAATAATTAGGGCTTAGTGATTATAACTTGAGAGATAGTAATCCACCCTTCGATGGACTAGAACCAACATCACATTAGTACAAAAACGATTAGGTATATTGATGATAGGATAAATCCCTTTCTCATAATTTGGTAATTTTTCTTGTGTGATTTCCTTTGTGAATTTAATGGTGTAAATATTAGCTTTCTTTTGAGTTAATTTTACAAATTAATTTTCTGTCAATCATCTTCACGTGTTTGTTTTTCTGCTCAGTTTTTATTTTAATTTTATTAATTTTGTATGCCTTAGATAACTTAGAATTAGATTAGTTTGATAACTCCTCGAGGGATCGACACCTCATATAACTACACCCATAACCTGTGCGCTTATGTATATTAAGGGTTTTAAATAGTTTAAAACTTGCCTCAATATACTAAAAGTTGGTGCTCCAAAGCTTTATCTTTTACAGGCAAATGTTCATTGATCAATTCTATTTTGATATCTTTTTTCTTATTTTTGGGCATCGTATATCTTTTTTTCTTGTATAGTCATTAAGGAGATTGAGAAGCTACTCAAGAATTTCCTACAGAAAGCTAAAGGTAGTGGAAGCTTTAAATTAAAATGGTCATAACTTTGTTTACCTAGAAATTGTGGTGGTCTAAGCATTCGATCCATCAAACTTCTCTGCTTAATTCTTCTTACTAAGAGATGCTGGAGATTACGTATTGATAAAAGCTCATTATGAGTTAAATGGTTCCACACTCACTAAATCAAGGATCAAAGTTTGCGGAATATTAGACAATCTTCTAACTTTTCTACTCTTTTCATCAATTTGCTCAAATTCAAAGAAGTGATTAAGAGTAACTGTAAACATATAGTTCATTGGTCATGTGTTGTAGCACTACCAAAATAACTAGACTAAACTGTAGACAGCTGTAAGTCTAGGTCGATTCCATAAAGATTAATTCCAATTACTTTCCTAAATTATTTATATAAGCAAAACATGGGGCTTTTGGTTTCAAGCAAATTAAAAGACAAAGTAAAATTAAATCTATAAAAAATCAAATTAAACAACAACAATTTGATAAAGTTGATGAATGAGTTGAAATCCAGTTCTTTGGTTTAATCTGATCCTAAGCACAATTTCACAGTTGTCGTTGAATTATTGCTTTTACATCTCTTTTAAGACTATTGATTATCAACTAACAATAAGCTCTGTTAATTCTAATTTTTCCTTAGGTCATAGTTAATCAAGAAGAGCTCATTAATTAACCACAAATATCAGGAAACCTAGAACAAGCTCTCTAAGTTTATCCAGACAACCGCATTACAAGTGAGAAAAAGAGATCAATCTAAGTAACAATCACACAAACTCAAATTATTTAACTTATGTTATGTTGTCTTTAAGGATTTAATATTGCTAGTTGCCACCTACGACCTTTAACACATATATTACTTATCGCATTCAAGATCTAGCTATAGGTTTTCATGAAAAATGATTCAATAGAGCATTAAAATCATTCTTATATAATACCCAATCAATCCATACAAGAAAACATAAACAATTCGAAAAGAGGTAAAGAAAACGATACGTAACAACTATCTGCTTAATGTGCTTCTTGGCTTTGATTGCACCTCCAAATCGGTGTTAAGAAAATGAGTTGTCCATCTCCATCTTCAAGCTTTCCCCATTGGCCATCCTCTCTGTTGCCATTGTCACTGTTGAAGAACGAAGAAATAACCAAAGAGAAAATAGAAGAAGGTCTTATCGTCTAAGTATATTCTTTTTCGTCCCCTTTTTCTATCGTCACTCTTTTCCTTATATAGAAAAAATTATGTTTAAAACCGAGTGACACCTAGCCAGGATACCATTTCATTCTCCAATTAATTTTTAGGAGTGAGGATTCACAACCTCTCTTGACTATGAGAGATTTGTCAAGGTCCTGAGAGATGATGCATAGCGTGAGACTCTCCTTTCCTTATTCTTCATTTGCCATTCTCTCTTCCCTCTTCTTCATTCAACCCTCTTCTTCTTCTTACTCCATGAATCCAAAGAATATGGAAATTGAGAAAATGGCTTCAATGACATGCTTTCTAGTCACTTTAGCTTCTTTACTTCTGAAAAGTACCTAAGATCAAATATGAGCTAAGGTGAGTGTTCAACACATAAAAGTTAGTAGGGAAAACCAATTCGTTAACCTACACTAAAACATCCTCTATAACCCCTTTCGGATAAACATTAGATCTATCAGCTAATTGAATTATAACAAGCATTTCTTTCAACAATCCCAAGTTTAATGAAGTATAAATGGAATATGGCACAACATTAATTGAAGCTCTTAGATCTAACGTTACTTTTTCAAAGTGAGTATCACCAATCTTATAGGGAATTGTAAACATACCTAGATCCTTATATTTTGGGGGAAGCTTTCTTTGAATGACTGCGGACATGTTCTCCCCCACACTTACTTTCTTGTCTCCCTTTAATTTCCTCTTAGATGTGCATAACTCCTTAAGAAATTTGGTGTATTGAGGAACTTGCTTAATGGCAACAACTAAAGGTATTTCACCTCTACCTTTTTGAACATCTGTAAAATCTCCCTATCTTGCTCTTCTTTCTTTGACTTAGCAAACCCGCTAGGAAAAGGAGGCAAAGTAGTAGTAAAACTTTTAATCATAGGAGATTTAGAATTTACCTGAGTTCTTATTTTTACCTCTTTTGAAGGCACTTCAAATTCTTTTTCATCTTTTTCCTCATTGGCAATAACAAGAGTCTTGTGTGGTGCCTCTATTTCCTTATCGCTTCTCAAAGTAATAGCACTTGCATTCTCTTTTGGGTTTACAACTATTTAAGAAGGAAGCTTACCTAAATTTTGATTCTCCAATTAGCTTATCATAGTAGCTATATGACTCAGTAGATTCTCCAGATTTTGGATGCTAGCTTTTGTTTGTTGTTGTAATTGTAGACTATTATTCTAGAGCTAAGTGGTATTTTGAGCTAAAGTTTTCATCATTTCTTCTAGTGAAAGTCCCAAACTCAATGGTTGAACTTGTCTTTGATATGGTTGTTGATAGGAACCTTGTTGTTGTCCTTGCTTCCTATAGGTGTTGAATGGAGGATTCTTCCTTCCTGAGTTTTGTGCATATAGATAGCTAGGATTCCTTTGTGCTTGACCCAGAAAGCTTCCAAAAGCATTCACTTATTCTCCATGTCTCTCTTCCTTCGTCTCTTTCTCAATCTCTCGATGAACTCTCTCTAGGGTTTCTTATTGGTAGCTGATGCAAAAAGCTTCCCTTTCCTCTTTTGTCTTGTTCTTTTTATACTTGATGTGTTTGTGACAGCCTTAGGGCTTTTTTTAGGTCAAAAAGGTCCAAAAAACCCTCAAAATTTGACTTTTCTGTATATCTACACGTCTGTCTAATACAGGCCATGATCGTGGGTCAAATGTAAGCTCTCCTTCACAATTGTGGTATGAAGGCCATGATCATCAGCTAAATTTGATGCTTCTATCACGATCGTTGCAATTTGGCTACAATCGTGGGTTGTCTCCCTCGCTTTTGTCATGATCGTGGTCGTTGTTTCGGTCCAAGTCTTTCCAAAACTTCTCCGTTCTTTGCTATTGACCCTAAAACACTAACAAACACATCAAGGTACCTCAAAGACACAATAATTAAGCTTAAATGCTTATACTAAACCATAAAAATACTTAAATAGGAATAATTCACAAACTAACACAATTCTACTAAAAACACATACTAAACTATTGAATAAACATATTAACACATATCAAACTATACCCTAAAACACGATGCATTTCACACTTATCACATCCCCACACTTAAATGTTTGCTTGTCCTTAAGCAAACAAAACAACAAACATATAGAAATTCACATAGCATATAATGCAATAATGAGACAATGGCTTCAACTTCATGAAATAAATCTAATTTAAAACACAATCATTCAAGTCATTTCAAATCATTAACATGCAAAATCCGTGTCTTGGGGCTTTGAACTAAATATACATATTAATCCATACTCAAGTGTTAAATTATTTACTTCTTAATTGCACACACTCGTTAATAATTCTTTGATCAATCAACTTTGTAACTAATCCTAAGTACGTTTTCATGAAAAGTCAAACTATTACAAGTTTGGTAGGTTTACTTCAGAAACACATTTTTATTTTTTATTTTTTATAAGCATAGACTTAGTCTTTTTATGCAGAGGCAAACATTAGTAATGAATATCGGTATGGTTACGCTTGGTTAGAACGTCATTCTAGCCTTTTTACACGAAGGTGGACATTTATGATGCGCATCCATCCGGTTACTCAACTATATTAGGTTCTCAACTGGCTAGTAACTCTATTCACAGCCCAAAGGCTAGCAGAATAGTTACTTATTTTAACAAAATAACAATTTTTTATTGCTTACCTTATTGCTTTGGCTACTCTTTTTCATTAAAAAAACACTAGCAAAGCTACTTAGGTTAAAAGGTCTTAAATTATGAATGAATATGACAATTTATAGTGCTACATTTAAACACTAAATCCTAATTAAGTAGCATATTTAATCAAAGAACCCCCAATTTACTAATTATGTCAGTTAATAATACTCTACAACCTAATAGACCATGTTCAAAATTAAATCAATTTCAATCCATCTAAGCAATTGACACATTCACGTAATTCACATAATGCAACCTAACAAACTATCATTTACCATGTAAAATTCTCATTCAAATAAAAGACATAACCCTCCCCACACTTAAACAACGCATTGTCCTCAATGTGAGAAGGGGACAAACAAACACATAAAGATAGAAAAATATGAATTAAAGTAAAACAAAAAACAACAACAATAATAAAGATAAAAATAAAAATAAAAATAAAGACTAAATTTAAAAAGAAAGGGAGTTGAACAAGCTTCATGGTGAGGGAGGTGGTGATGGTATTTGTTGGACCCCGATTTTTGAGTAAAAATAAGAAATATTCAAAAGTGAATGAGTCGATTGAAATTAAGTTGAAAATTAAGAAATAAAAAAAAAGAAAGTGTGAAAATATGAAAAATTGTAAAAAGTTTGACTTTTTAGCCTTTGAGGGTTGACTTTTGATTTAGGCAAA
>JAOTIZ010000203.1:22136068-22156081 GCA_027123425.1 Erythroxylum panamense
CCCAAACTTGAAGTTTCATAATCTCATGGCATCAGAGCAAGAAGATGAACCGATAATGATTAAGGTGTTCTCTATTGGAAACCGCTCAAGTCTTATGATTTTCCGCAAGAGTTGGACTTCGGAAACGGGATGCAACATGCTATATTTTAGATATTATTCAACAAGATTAGGAAATATACCATTGCTCAAAAAAATGACTTTTACATCAGTTCACAAAGCATAATAGTATGGAGAATTTGATAGTCTTTCCTATTTTATCATATTTGCTAATTTGTCAAACCTAGCTAGTTTATGACATTGCGATCATTTTGTTTTGTAATAGCTAGACATGATCAAACATATTGTATCTTAACACTTATTTATTAATTCAATATACTTTTTGGAAAAAATACATTATCTTTAAACCATTTATTTGCTTACATCTAAGCATTAACAATTAACCAACATTTCTTATATCCATCTAAATATTATTTTCTTTGTTTTATGTGTGAGTAAGTGAGACTCCAACA
Organism: Erythroxylum panamense; assembly: GCA_027123425.1. Taxonomy (NCBI): domain Eukaryota; kingdom Viridiplantae; phylum Streptophyta; class Magnoliopsida; order Malpighiales; family Erythroxylaceae; genus Erythroxylum; species Erythroxylum panamense. Next base: position 22,136,578 of record JAOTIZ010000203.1, read on the forward strand.
CTTTTAAATTTATAATATGTATAAATTGATAATTTTTAATATTTTACGGATACATCTTTTGTTTAATATTTTTAATTGAACTAAATGTTGGTATTAGAATGTGTATGACCAATTGGTATAATAAAGAAGAAGAAGAAATTAGTGAAAATGTATATTAGTTTTGTTGTTTTTATTCTAAGAATTATTTAGTATTATCGGCATAACTTTTCATAAGAAAATATCTGATTGAAATGATTCAAGAGGCCATAGAATGATAAGAAAATAGCTGATGTATTGATTCTTAACAAAAAGCATATTTAGGGATTAAAAGAAGGGGAGGGAATCTGGTTTATAAGTTGAACTATAATTGACCCTTGTGGATTTGGGGTGATTTATAAGTTGAAAATGACTAACGGACAACATTAGCGGAGGGAGGAGAAGAAGTGAGAGCTACATAATTTTGGTGGTTTATGCCCAAAATGTTAAGGAACCTAACAAATCACAAGATGAGATTAATCCTCCCAAAGGGTGTTACCTAAAAGGTTAAGAAATGTAATAGTTGTTAACGAAAAGGTAAGGTGAAGATGAGGGGAAAGCTAGCATAAATTTAGTGTTCAAGTATAGCTAGTGAAAAGGGAGGGAATCTCTCATTCCATATGAGAATCACTCTATTTGTTGAATTTATGTATTAATTTAATTTAATAAATTATTTCCAATATGAATATGGAGAATTCATTCAATTTAAATATAAATCAAGAGTAAGTTCTTTGGTGAAGAAAACTGACTTTATCCTACCTTATTTTGTTTATTTTTATTTTTATTATGATTTTTTATTAAAAGAGGAAGTATCATTTTGGAACAGGATTGACAGAAAGTTTGATAATAAGTTAACATGTAAGATTGATTTGGTTAAGCGTCATGTTGTGTTTGAGCTTAATAAAAAGTAATTTAAACTCGAACTACATTTTGGGTTTGAGAGTATTTGAAGCAACCCATTTCAAACCTAATTAAATTAGCCTAATCAGTCTTACTTTAATCTAAGTTTTTATTTGAAACCTAAGTTTAAGTTATGAAATAAATGTAGGTTCATATTCAAATCTTTCTAACTTGGCCTGTTACCATTTCCACCTTAGAGTAAACCTGTACATAGGTTCGGCTAGATTAAATTTAATTAACGTTAAATTTTAAAAAAATTTAAAATTCTTAAGTCCATGTTTAACCCAACCTATAAAATGGGCCTAATTTTTAAACACAAATCTAGCCTATTATAAAATTTTCAAATTTAAACCTTTCATATCTTATAAAAATTTTAATAATTATATAACATATAATTATGATATAATGACATTAATTTATGTCTTAGCATGTGAAATTATATTGAATTTAAATAAAAATACTTGATCATTTTAAATAAAATAACTATAAACTTATTCTAAAATAAAAATAAAAATTCTTAAAAATCTATGATAAAAATTAAATTAAGTAAATACATATAAAAATATATAACTATGATAAGGTTTAAATAATAAAATCTTTATTTAAACATTAATTAAATTAGAATTCTTCAACATCATCATATTTTATTCTAATAAACAATTGAAATAGGATAAGTACTTAAAAGTTATAAGCATTTTCTTAACTAACTTTATTTTGTCCATTCTCTTCCCACTAAAATAACTCTTTATTTTCTATTTTTTTAGTAATTATATGAATAAGAAATTATTTGATAACAAATTAACTTAAATTTAAGATATTTATAAATATAGGTTTGGACTGAGTTTTTGTTTAAATTTTTTATAATTCAAATTGGAATTATAAGTCATTTGGATTTAATTTTCAAACTCAAACTTAATTCCTGAATCGATTCTTAACTTAATAAACTGCATCAATTTATACGAATCTACTCAAGGAGTACCTAGACGTGAGAGATGAACGCAAATGGCTCGCCTATAGTCCCGTGAACTTGGACCCGTTGCTCTCGGTCACGTCTGTCAATAATACAGCGTATGGATTATAAAACTTAGTCGAGGATTGGGAAATGGCATCCAATTTCGGTTAAGCGTGAGCTTTACCACAAGTTGACGTTTCTGATTGTCCACATTATACCAATAACGTCGTGAAAGCAATAAGTTTTCGTTTTAGGGAAGCGTTTCGACCAAAGAAATGCTTCTACTTCTTTGTTCAAATTTTTAGTTGGATTGGATTTGGATAGCTCCAGAAATAAGGGAAAATCAAAACCCTGCGATTGAGGGAGAGGGAGATCTATCTATCTCAGGTGTGCGAGAATTGAGATCCGGCGAATACTCTAATCACGGTTCATATCTCTATAGGCGCACATTGAGTCTGTCCTTCTCTTTCCATTCTTTATCTTTCGCTACGAGTATTTTTCTTCGCTGTTTAGTGATTCCCTTGGATTTCTCTTTTTCCTTCTTTTGATTTATAGAGTGGTCAAGATGAGCTCTGTCTGTATATTTGCCTCTTGATTGTTTTTGTTGGTTTTTCTTTTTTTTTTTTTAAATGTAACATTTCCGTTTTTATTTTGGTGGCTACAGGTCGTCTGGTGTATGCAAAGTGTCTAATAATAAATATCAGAGATCACACCTATGTTCGGAACTCAAGTGATAGCGCCGAGCAATAGCCCACATTTGAGGAAGTCTGGTAACCGACTTGTTGTCTCTGATCTTGGTAGAACAACGTATATGATTGTGTTTTAGCTCTTCCGTGATGTGGGTGATAATTGGTTGCTTTTTATTTTATTTGTTTAGGTGTTGGTCGATGTGCTTATAGTTATGGAGAATGTGCATCCTAAATTAATACTTTGATTGTGGATCATTTTGCTTAGGTGTTAGTGACCAAGGGAATGGTGTCGAGGAAATTTTTTTGCATTCGATGGAATCAATTGACTCGAAGAGTGCAAGTACACCAATCAGTACTGCCGTCATAATGATGCCATCTCCAATATTTTTATGGAGATTCAAGGTTCTGTTCGTAGTGATTTGCCATAGTGTTTGTTTTGTGATCAATGGATTGCTTCTACTTAACCAGAAGAAAAAAAAGGCTTTTCCGATTTTTCTTGTTAACAATTTACATGTTTTCTTCACATCTTTTTTAGAAAATAAAGGGTGACAATTCATGTAAATCGTAATCGGTTGATTAGACAATGTTGATATCCTGCTCTGCCTAGAATATGTACTTTAGTAATGTAATGGAGTATGATAAATTATATCCAAAAGTATGTCTTCTTTCAAACTGTTGTTTGTTCTTTCAATAACCTTGAAGATCTTAACAGAGTTGTTCTTCTTCTAGGTATTGTTGTTCTTCATTTGGGGTTTCATTTGTTGCAAGGTTGGTTTATATTTATCCGTTTGGTTAAATGATTTATGACAACATACATGATGACAATGTGATCCATTGCAAGGCTACAATTTTCTTAGCTTGATTGTACCTTATTAGCGTTCATGTGAAATTGCAGGTTGGGTGGGATTCAGTTATGAGAATGGATGTTGACTTAAGGGACCGTTTTCTTTATGAGGCTTTTTTGTATTACAATCCTCTTCTTCTTGTGGTTAGTTCTTTTTCTTAAATTTGATTGAGACTAATTGTATTACTCTATTCTTCCTTGCTTCAGATGTAAAGTGGCATCATTTTCTTTTGTTTCTCATATTGCAGACTATGACAGTCTGGCTTTGGGGAATTAATTTATGCATCTTTTCACATTCTACTATCAGTTATGCAAAGATATTTGATCTTGATCAAAATCATCTTACACACAGAGAAATATGGAAGGTAAAGCATTTCATATCCCAAATTCATTGTACCTCTTATTTTTCTGTCTTTCATATGCCTATATCCAGTGTTATCTTTTTAATTGCAATGCTATGGCTTGTTGGTACTCCACTTTTACTTTTTTAATTTAGTCATTTAGAGCTCATTTTGTTTTGATACTGTAATCAATATTTTGCCGAAAAAAGAATGAGTTCAAATGGAGGTATTGCTAACATGTGATGTTTGAGTACTAATATATATCTCTTAAAAGGTGCTACAGCTTCAGTTTATATACCCTTATTTGCATTCTGTTATGTAAATTTCGGTTTGTATTCTGTTGACGATGTTAACTTTGAAACTGTTTGATTCTTGTTGTGGAACATGCTTTTACTGTAATCTACTTGGATGTTTGCAGATAGCTATGTGGATGACTATCATTGTCCCTACTAGCATGACATCTTACCTTTACCTTTATTCTCATGGAGAAGTATCGTTGGCTGCATCACAACCAGTGTAATAGATGCTTCTATATGTTTTTAATGATTATGGTGGCTTCATGTCATTGACTCTTTTTTTCATATATAGTCTTGAACATTTTGTTTCTTTGACATGAATAGTTGACCAATCTTATTAAGGATTCCAGTGAAATGCTATGTTATTTACTTAATTTCATCTATTTTCAAGTTCTAAATTTCTTGATATCTGCAGTAATTTATGTTCTTGTTACTGGTACAGATTATGAATTAACGTACAAATATTATAGGGATTGTAGCTTGATTGTATGCGTTGAGATATTATCTCCATACCATCTTTAGGCACTCATCATGTATATACAGGATTATAGTAAATACAAACAGGATTATAGTAAATACAAATCATGCCATTATTCGTTATGTGGTATCAGAGCCATACTTGGCTATTTGAAGATTTACGTTTCTACCTAAATGCAAAATTTCAGTGTAATGTTAGTGTTCTTCCCCGTGTCATAGTTGCAAGTTCTCGGGTCACCTATTTAAGGTGATGTTTGGCTCTCACTGCTGGCACCCTTGGACTTGTCAGGCATTGTCTAACTCTGATTGAAAGTCTATCACTAGAGGTCCCGCTTGTGAGCCACATGTGCCGCTAGAAAGTCTACCATTTGTCCCAGTGTGAATGCACTTGTGATAGAGTTGTTATGCCCTGTCACCTCTCTTGGCATCACTTCACCCTTTTAACTCGCTTGCGTATTTGATTTGCCACCACCATTGACTGCCTGGGGGCACTGTTTCATCACTGTAGCTCGATAACAAAGACTTACGGTCTTTGCTCAGAAGTATTAGTGATATTGTCACCCTAGGTAACTTATTTTCTATTAAACTTGATAGTGAGGTTATTGGAAATTGCTGGATTCTTAGCGTATGTTTAGTGTGGTATACTAAACTCTTCATATTGATTTGCCAAATAATTTTGATATAATTTTTTTGGGTATATTTGATTCAGTTTCAATGAGTAATAAACACAAGTCAGTTATGGTTATTGATTGTATTCCAGTGATGTCTAAAATCACTGACCATAAGTTGACAGGTCCTAATTATCTAGATTGGAGCAAAAGTAACTAGGATTTATTTACGCATTATTTTCAAAGATGACCATCTGACAGATGATCTGTCTTTTGATGATGCCAAATTATTCTAGCTGATTCGAAATTTGATAGATAGTGAAGTGGTTCAATATGATTAATCACTAGGAGTATGTTAAGCAATTAATGGAGTACTTGGAATTTTTATATTTAGGAAAAAAGAATATTTCTTGTATCTATGAGGTCTGTGAAAATTTTTATCAGGCCGAACAAAAATTTTCAATTTCTTCAATCCTATCTTATGAATTTTTAAAATGCTTATGAAGAACTAAATTTCTTGTTATCTTTTAGTTCTAATATCAAGGTACAACAAACTCAACGAGAGAAAATGGCATTTGTGGGTTTTCTAGCAGGCCTAAATTCTCAATTTGATTAAGCAAAATGACATTATCCATGCCAGTGTGGAAATTTGCCTTTACACGAGGTATTCTCCAAAGTTGTACGTACAAACAATAATACTATTGTTGCTCAATTAGTTTAGGCTTCAAGTGCTCTTGTGAGTTGGAATGATGAATGTTCCTCTAATTGAAGTCAGAATAAAGGAGACAATATAGAAGGTTGGGAAAAGAGGAATCATGATACAAGAAGTGTTTTATGTGACTACCATCATGAGTCGGGTCATATCAAATGCACATGTCCAAAACTGCAAAACATTTCAAAAAAATCTCACTCAACTCGTGTTGTAACCATTTCTACCACACCTCGCACATCTTTAGAGCAAATAGTCTTAGTCTTTGCAGACAAATTTGTTAAATTTTGTCAATACATGCAAAGCTCATCTAACTCTATCATTGCCATTGCTGAAACATGTAATCTTGATAAGTATTTCCTTTCTTCCTCCAACACCCAGTGGTTATTGATTCTATTGCTAATGATCATATGAGAAGTAATTTTAACTTCCTTATTAACTTTACACCTTACAACTCTCCTCCCAAAGTCATTTTAGCTAATGGTTCTACCTTATTTACTCTTGGTTCTGGTACTGTTCATCCTATTCCTTTACTTTTCCTATCATATGTTTTAGGCCTATCAGGATTTTCTTTCAACTTAATGTCAGTTAGCAAAATTACTTGAGCTATAAATTTTTTTTTTTTTCCAAATTACTTTCTTTTTCAGGATTTTATGATGACTAAGATTATTAGTAGTGACATATATTAGGAGGTCTTTGCGTTTTAAACATCCATGAACTTTGTGGTCTTAACCCCTTTTGAAGCACACTGTCGATTAGGCTATCCATCTCTGTTTGTATTAAAGAAATTATATCCAAAATTTCAAAATGTTCCGTCCTTAGATTGTGAATCATGTCAATTTGCAAAACATCAGTGTTTGCCTACTATTTCTTGAGTCAATAAAACAGTCAGTTTTTCATTTGAGCTAGTTCAATAAGAACATTGAATTTAAAACTGAGTTTCAATATTTTTTCATCTCTATTGATGATTTTTTTTAATGAATTGACTTTATTTATTGAAAAATTGTTCTGGGTTATTTTCCTATTTTGCCGCTTTTTGTGCTGAAATCAAAACATATTTAGTGTTTCTTTACATACCTTGCAAAGTCATACTTGCAAATAATAGTTAAATGCTTAAAAATGGCTTCATTTACCAAGCTTAATGTGTCGGTACATTATCTCAAAATGTTATAGCTAAAATGAAAAGATAGACATCTCTTCGAAACAGTCAGAGCACTTATGTTTCATACACATGTCCTGAAGTGTTTTTGGGCTGTTGAGGTCTATATAGTTGTATGGCATCATGTGTTCTTCGTAGTGAGATTCCTTATCACAATTTCTTTCCTACTAAACTCTTATTCCCCATTGAGTCTCTTATATTTCGAAGTACATGTTTTGTCTGTGGTGTTCTTCCTCAAATCCCCAAATTAGATCCCAAATCTATAAAATGTGTCTTCTTGGGTTATTCTCGCCTTCAAAAAGGGTATCGATATTATTGTTCCAGTCTTAATAAATACCTTGTGTCTATTGATGTCATGTTTATGGAAAATCTTCTTTACTTGCCTATTTCTTTAGCCACTTTTAATGGTCATGTGGAGAATGATGATTTGTTAGTATACTAAATTACCTAACAGTCACCAAATGTTGCTTCTAAACCTACTATTTTTACACCACCATCTCCACCTGTTCACCATGTCTACTCTACATGTTATTGATACACGTCAAAGACAAATTCCTTCTTTGGCATCAAGTCCTGTGGATGCTAATCTTGACATTCCAATTGCTATTCAAAAAGGTAAACATAAGTGCATTTATCCAATTTCATCTTTTGTTTCATATGACCATTTGTCATCCTCTTCATGTTTCTTTGTTGCCTCTCTTGATTTTGTATCTCTTCTTAAAACTGTTTATGAGGCCTTATCCTCATTCTAATTGGCGAGTGGCAATGATAGAGGAGATAAATGGTCTAGATGCTAATGTACTTGGAATTTAGTGAATTTATCTATAGGGAAAAAAGCAATCAAATGTAAATAGGTATTTGTTGTTAAAGTCAATTTTGATCGCTCAATAGCTTGACTTAAAGCTCGTTTTGTTGCCAAAGGCTATGCTTAGATAGATGGTGTAGAATACTCTGATACCTTCTCTCCTATGGCTAAGTTGACATCTGTTTGTTTATTTGTTTCTATGGTAGCTACTCATGGTTGACCTTTGCATCAATTGGACATAAAAAATTGCCCTCCTATGTGGAGAGTTATAGGAGGAAGTTTACATAGAGCAACTACCTGGGTTTCTCGTGCTTGGTTTGAAAATTTTAGTCAACCTGTTGAACAGTTTGGAATGAACAAGAGCAAGTTTGGTCATTCAGTCTTCTAGAAGCTTTTTGGATCTAGCATTATTATTCTTGTTATGTAAGTAGACGATATTGTTATCACTAGCAATGAGGCCATGGAATCTCATCCTTGAAAATATTTCTTCCCAACCATTTTTAGCAAAGGATTTGGGGGGTTTAAAATACTTCTTAATAGTTGAGATAACAAGGAATACAAGTGACATCTTATCTTAAAGAAAATATGTGCTTGATTTGTTATATGAAACAAGGAAATTAGGGGCTAAACCATGTAGTGCTCCTATGTTAACCTAATGTGCAACTCACAAAAGATGGAGATTTGTTTGAAGATCCTGATAATTATAGGAGACAAGTTGGGAAATTGACTATCTTAAGGTAACTCATCTTGATACTGCTTACTCGGTTAGTATTGTGAGTCAATTTATGTCTTCACTGGGCCGTTTCGGAGCAAATCTTGTGTTACTTGAAAGGAGCACTCGAATGAGGTATATTATATAAAAACCAAGTCATACTCGTATGAATGCTTCTCAAATGCAAATTGGGCAGGGTCTAAGATTGATAAAAAATCTACCACAAGCCATTGTGTTTTTGTTGGGGAAATTTGCTTTCATGTAAAAGTAGGGAATAGAATGTTGCATCTCACTCGAATGCAGAATTAGAATTCAGAGTTATGGCACAATCTGTTTGTGAAATAATGTGGATATATCAACTTTTGTCCGCAGTTGAGCTTAAAGTCTCAATGTGAGCAAAATTATGGTACAATAACCAAGCTACTCTTCATATAGCCTCTAATCCCATTACATGAACGAATTAAGCATATTGAAATTGATTGCCACTTTGTTTGTTGAAAGGTGCAACAAAATATATAGTTTACAAGGTATGTGAAGTCTGGAAAACAACTAGAGGATCTCTATACAAAGGATCTAAATGGGACTCGGGTTGAATATCTGTAACAAGTTGGGCATGATCAGTATGGGGTAGTGTTACTATTACAAATTATGAATTACTGCACAGATATTATAGGAATCATAGCTTGATTGCAGGAAGCTTGATTGTAGGGATTGAGATATTATCTCCTTATCATCTTTAGGCACTCGTCATGTATATAAATAGAGGATTATAGTAAATACAAATAATCTCATTATTCGTTACAGTTCCTTTTCCATTTTGAATCTTTCTACTCAAGGAAGTGCAACGAAAGAGTTTTATTGTATCCTAATTTGATAGTGGACTCCACATCTTATAGATTGTTGAATAAATAAGCAATTTAGATATGTGCTGAAAAAGTTGCACCATTTAGAAGTAAAAAATCATTATATTTGTACAGCGATTTGCCAAGTAGGGATGGATTGTGAATTTGTATGGTACAAGATATTTGTCTTACATATAACACAATAGGATCCTCTTATTAATTGCAACGTATTGTTAAAAATTTTCTTTGGATTGTGAAGCATCATGTTCCCTCTCTTTTACCTTGAAGAAACACAATGGTTTTCTGATGTTTAGAGGCTAGATTGTTACTTAGATTATAACATTACAATTATTTTTTCCTAAACTGAAAATTGTTTAATCAGTGAATTTACAATGATCTTTAAAAGCGATTAACAATTTAACTAAAAATTTGAAAAGATAAGAAATCAGTGTTAATCTCCCCCTAACTGTACATTCGAATGTTGAAATTGTCCCTCTAAAATTATAGTGGTATCATCTTTATAATACAATAGCATCATTTCAATTTGATTTGATAATGTCAAAACCAATCTGCATAATGCCCACAGTCATAATGTTAGAAATTGATCTCTAATTAAATTAATTTCATTGCAGGTTCTCTTATACGTTGGTGTTGCGATGGTTTTAATATTTCCATTTGATATCTTTTATTTGTCTTCACGTTACTACTTTTTAAGAACTCTTTGGAGGATAGTTTTCCCTCTACAGGCAAGTTCGTCTCCTTATGATATGTGGTTTACTTCTTTTCTTTTGCCACAAATCTTATAATTTTCTCACTCTTTTTATCTTTAAAGTCAACTTAATTGTTTAGTTTTTGTTGAACTCAATATGTTTCTTTACTACTAAGGAACCGATACTCTTGCCAAAATTCGTTAAGGAATTTATACACTGGCCAAAAATTGTCTGATAAGTAGAATCCATTGTATTTCTAAACTTGTATAGAAGTTGGTCACAATGCCATAAACATTACTTTGCTGCTAGGAAAATAGAGCTATAATTTCTTTTTGTCAAACAAATTATTTGTTGAATGTAAATTAATCAACTGCATATTTGAAAAAAAATACAATGGATAGTGCTGTGAAGAAAGTATCTCTAATGTGCAAAAGTTAACTTGGAAAGTCCTGTGTGTAGATTTCCTTAGCAGCCTATTGGCCATTGTAAAGATGGACTTTTACTAGGCTGGCCACTAGATGATAGTGTAATGCCTAAATAGAAGCATATAATTTGGTTTCTTGATTTTTATATATTAGATGCAATTCATATGCACTTTCCAGTTGTCTTACTGCATTTTACTCTTCTCACAGGCAATTACTTTTTCTGACTTCTTTATAGCTGATATTTTGACATCCATGGCAAAGGTATCTAAGGTTTCTAATTGTCATTTTTCGTGAAACCGTTGATTTCGAACGTAATGAACGTGGTTTATTATTTTTTCCCTTAAGCCCATCCATGACATGAATACTTTCACAAATAGTCTGCACCAAACAGTCAAGAATGTTTGATTCTAGAATTTGAGACTTATCAATTTTGGTTGATGGTACAATGTTTAACCTGGTCAACTTATCATGCTTTTGAAGACTGCTTAATGCTGAAGAATATCCAATACTCAAATGTTTCTGTAATAAAATATTAATCTATTTGGTAAAAGATATAGATCTCCCTTGTAGTTTAAGAATCCTTTAAAAAAAACTCCTAGTTTTTAGACTCTAGTTAAAAAATAATGATGAAACACATGCAGTATGAATATCGGACATGGACTAATCATATATCACTAATATGGTAGTCCAAATCAGCTCTTAAACTTGGTCCGAACCAATTGAATTCAACTTAAATTATTAATTTAAGAAAACTATAATAAAGTATTAGTTTGAGTTAAATTTAATTAGTTCAGTTCGAACTTAAGAGCTATGTTGAATCGTCATGTAAATAATATTTGATTAGTACAAGTGTAATATTAATGATGCGTGTATTTGTTGTTATTTTTTAACCGAGTCTAAGGAAGTAGTTTTTTCTGGAGAACTGAAAACTAGAAGATTTTTCGAGAATTTTAAAGATCAGGGAGTTGTTATAAGGTTTTTTAACTACAAAGGAGGTTTATATCCTCTACCATTTGGATTAAATAATAATGACTGAAACATTCATATCAGAATTTCTATTTTAAGTTTATGGCTGGCACACTTGGAAATAGTAAACATTATACACACTTTGAGAACCAAAAAATTGTTTCTTTATGGTTCCTAGATATATAACCCCTGCTATACTTTCTCTGTCTAAGAATGTTCATTTTCCTACAGGTGTTTTCAGATTTGGAGCGTTCAGTATGTCGGATGGTGCATCGACAGGTTAATGTCCTCATCATGCTTACTTGTCCATATAATTGCTCAAGAACTGATGTTAGGCATTTTTATTCTTTTTGCCAACATAAAACTATACTTCTCCTTTTGAAAAATAGAGACATGTTGAGGCTCATTTGGATTTGCTCAAATCTTGAATAGAAAGGAATTCAATACACGGACAAAACATAATTTCCCTGAGCATGATGATAAGATTTTGTTTCTGTAGATCTGTGTGTTACTTACCCAGCTTCACCTTGATCATCCAGAGTAATTATTGTGTTTAAATTATGCCACTTATCAGCTTTCTATTATCTTTTTTAAGGGTTGGAGCCAGTGAATATATCAAGCTTATCTTTTTTAATAATTGTTTGGTTCTTGCAAAAAAGAGATTCTTTGGGCCAACAGGGTTTCCTGGAGACTGGAATTAATTCACTTCCATCTTTCTACATGTGATTCCCCTGCCTGAGCTGATATTATAGGAGGGGGACGTTGTCGGGTGATGTACATGATTATGTTTTCTGAATGGCGTTACAGTTAAGAAAACTTAATAGATCATGGACCTTGGTTTGGAGTCTATATTTTTGTTAAAGAGAAAAATGCATTAGGTGCTGTATAAGTAGTTTGATTCCTTCATAACAATTACTTGGCACTTTGAGGTGTTGAATCTAGGATCTTACTTGTAATATGTTTTTTTGCTTTCAATGGGATAGAATGAATGGTAATTTTGCGATTTTCATTCCATATACTTCTCTTGTATTACTTATATATATTAAAAAATACTGCAGGTTGCCACAATTGCATGGTTTGAAGCTGATTCCGTGTGTGGCGGTCACTCTGTTGCAATTCCTCTTGTTCTTGTTTTGCCCTATGCTTTCCGACTTTTTCAATGTCTTCGACAATATAAGGATACCAAGGAAAAAACAGCTCTTTTTAATGGTAGTCAATTGAATGTTTATCATCTTTTTACATTGATTTTTTGTGTACTGCAACTTTTTCTCTTCTCACATTATCCAAGTTTGTCAGAAACATTATGAACTTATATTGAATTGTCCTTGAAGCTATTACTTCAAATATCATTTGTTCTGGGGTTGTAGCTGAATAGAACTGCTATACCCTATTGTTATCCAGCTTAAAGCTACAATGGTTTAATGATTTTGAGTTATTCCTCTAACCAAGACAAGTCATCTTTGGCTATGTTCTTAGCGTTTGGAAATTTTCTGAGGGCCTATAATCTTTGTTCTCTTATCCAAAACTCCAAAGTTGTACTTTTGGCAAACGAGAGTGCGAAAGGATGCTAAAGTCTGGAAAATTCATGTCTTCTGTTAGAAGTCTTATGTAGAAAAAAGAAATCCTAAGTTCCAAGTCTCCTCCAGGTAGACGTACAGAATTTTAAGCATGACTTGTTATCAGTTTTCATGATATTGGGCTCCCTACTCCTAATTGTGTTAAACTTTTTTTTCTTTCTTAATGATCTTGTAACATTGATTCCTCAAATCTTTTCATTATGGTGTTAATCACTTTAGCTTTATGAGATTCTGAGGCTACTGTTACCTGAACAATGTAGCAATTTTAATAACATCATTTGCTTATGGTTTCAGCTTTAAAATATTCAACCGCAGTGCCAGTGATTTTTCTTTCAGCCCTTAAATATCATGTCTTCCCTGATAGGTGGGCAAGCTTCTATCGGCCACTGTGGCTTCTCTCTAGTGTTTTGAACTCACTTTATTCCTTCTATTGGGATGTGACTCGAGATTGGGACTTGAGGTATGCCAATTGCCTTCGTGCTGTTTCACAAAATAACATGACGACTACCGATTTGAGATTTTCTTGATTTGAAATTCTTCACTTTTTGGAGCTGTGGTTCTAAATTTATTTGTTGTGTAAGCTATTAAACAGGTTCCAATCATTTCAGATTTACATGCTATGCAGCAGTCAGATTTGTTCTCCTCCATTGTATCATTTCTGTACATGTATTTCTACGGATTTTTCTGCACCTTCAAGGCCAAAAAAGGGATGATTTACTTTTTCTTAAGTGGGAATTTCTGATTGTGCAACTTAATCCATTGATAAATGTGTGTTCATAATGTCCACATTTCAACTTTCAGAGAATTTTGTAAAGAAGATAGTTGGCTTGCTGGAACTTAGTGTAAATTTCAATCTATATTTGCAATTGTATGCAATTTTCATTTGTTAGGATAAATCTTGCATTATTCCCAATAATGTTTACTGCAATTTAGGTCATATTTAATGCCTTTGGTCAATCTTTGATGACAATTACTGTTGGGCTTGTGAATTAACCTGTGGTTATTTGTGTTTTCCAGTGGCTTCACTCGAATTTTCCAATTTAACAGGCCAAATCTCTTCTCATACCTCTTGTACGGAAGGAAATGGGTAAGAATTCATATTTCATGGTAGAATAAAGACAATTTGGAAATTCACATTCGTCGTTCTCAGTTCAATTTGGAATTGTTAGAAGAATTTGTACGGATGCATTTTGATTTGCCACGAGAAATGTGTTGCTAGAATTTAGGGTCTTAAGCTTCGCAAAAGGACACACAGGCACTTACCAGTCTTTCACCTAGTGACCTTGTTTCTCGATTGAAGGGCATCTGTTTGACAAGACCTTTTGTATTTATTTTCAAGTTGTTACTACAACCTCTTTTACCATGCATCCAAGGCTTAAGTAAATCAACGTCCTTTTTTGACTTGTGGTTAAGGGCCATGCATTTCCATGTTTTGAGTATCCTTCAACTTTGGAGCCGCAGGTCTACTTTTGGGTGATAGGAAGTAATCTGATTCTGCGTTGCACTTGGACATACAAGTTGTCAGCTCATCTCCGCCATAATTACCTCACTGTGTTCATGATAGCTGCCTTAGAGATATTCCGCCGCTTCCAGTGGATTTTCTTCCGTGTTGAAAATGAATGGAACAAAATGACTTCAAAGGGAAATGTTCAGCTTCAGATGAACGAAATCATAAGCGAGGAAGAGAAATTGCTTGATTCTAGCAGCCATACTGTATAGAAGAAACAATCCTCCTGTCTGGTGAGCTTCATCCGAGTGTTCCAACCAGTAGCCTCCACATTTTTTGCAGGGAAAGTCGGTCCTTTCCAAATTTGCCAACAATTAATTTTCTTTTATTCATAGAAAAGCATAGGCGGTTGAATGATTACAGTAGCCTAGTATACGTACAAGCTTTGACACTCTGTGACAAGTACTGTAGGTTAGTGTATATGTACACGCTTTGACATTCTGTGACAGTTAATTTGTTTACATCATTTTGATGAAAACCTGGAGCCAAGAACCATGGCCAATATCAGATTTGTTTGAGAGCCCAAAGTCTTGGTTTCCTCTTGCAATGTTCAGTTTCCCATGTTGAGTTCTGAGTCTCCTTTTAGGGAAAAAGTCGTTCCACACTCGGAGCAGATGAGCACGAAAGGTTCATTACCGTTCCGGTTTTTGTCATACCCAATAATCTCCTTAATAGGTACCGATGCATTATTAAAACTTTTTGCGGTGAAACCTTGTAATCGTGTTTCATGCATATCGGAACTTAATTTACTCTCTCCTCCTTAAGGAAGTTCAAATTCTAAATAAAATTTACTAATAAAAAATAAAGAGAAAATATTAATTCATTGTTATGTGTAATTAAATCTAAAGAGTATAGCATAAAAAAGAAATCAAGTTTGTTATTGGTATGTAAATGGCATTTGTTTGTATCTCTTGCAAAGTTCTCTTTTGCCCTCATCGTACTAGCCACAATGTTATGAATATTATATTACTATCGACATCGGATGTGGTTATGGTATGATGCGGCATTAGTGTTGATTAATACTAGGAAATATTTTGAGTAATTTTTAAAATAAAAAATAGTCCTTAAATTGTATAAAATTGCAAAATATTATTTCAATATATTGAGTTATATAATTTTAAAATTTACATAAATTATATCTAAAAAAGTATAATAATATATATTTATATAACAACAATCTCTTTATTTTTATTAATATTATTTTTTACACATACATGTGAATAATGGCTACAATTAATACAAGAAAAATATTTATATAAAATTAAGAATAATGTAAATTACATTAAAACATCAAATAGAAAGAATAATAAAGTTTATCAATATTACGATAAGAGTTTTGAAATGAAGCTTGAAACAAAAATATTTACAATTAAGAGTTTTATATTTATATTTATATTACATATACATAAATTGACATATGCATCAAATAAAAGTGAAATTAAAAGAAGTGAAGAAATTAAAAGAATTATTCAATTGAATATTTCCTCAAATTATATTTATCTTAATTCTCATTTGGTATAAGAGGAGTTTATTTGCCACCATCATCAAATAATATGTCATTATTTTTCATCCAGTATTATCTTCCAAATCACTCTCATTTATCAAACTTGGCTCTTTAGAAAACTTAATCCATTAAAAGAGTCATATGGTCAAGGCAAATTAGATCTATAATATTACTTATTCTATTAAGAATCCTAGTAAATAAGTAAAATTAAATTAGTAATAAATTACAAGAATTATATTCAACTTAATATTAATAATAGCATACACTTCTCGAAGCTTTAAATTGTATTGAATAAATATCAAATCATTCAATCTTTTGTGTTATAATATATTCATTGTCTTGGAATTGATGAGTTCAAATGTGTTCTAATTCTTTTTACACCCTATTGCGCTTGCACGTTGACTCAGAATTTAAATTGCAAACCTTTACAATTATGAAACTTTACCTTTAAATTTGTCCTTCCAAGTAACTGTAAGATAATAAAAGTAACCTTATAAACAAAATAAAGTGATGAATAATTTCTTACATGTAACAAAAGTAAAAAAAAAAATATGTGAATTAAGCTTGTATCTTTTACTAATATCAATTGGCATCCTAAAATCACCAGAAGTATCCTTAAAAATTTTTCATTTATGAGCTTATGACATCTTACTTCATCCCATTGATAACAATTATTATAATAGTTAATAGCATTCTCATACTAACTTTAATTTTTTGTGTGTAAAACTTTGTCTAAAATTTATACTAGGATTTAAAAATGTCATAACTACAAACAATAGAAAGCAAAGTTATTTTTTATCATCTCTCATTGTTAATTACAAGAGGAGTGTATAAAAAATATATATTATTTAGATTAGCCTTAATTGCTTCCTTCACCCTCTCTAATAATATTATAAAAAATAACACCACTATTGTCTTCTTATCACTATTAGTCAAATGAAGTACTCTTACTAAAAACTCACAAACTTGTATTATAAATTAATATTGAGATTAAATTATGATTTTTAAGTATAATTTTAGAGATATCCATTTCAGCATTAGGCCTAATTTACTGAGATATGACTCACTTATCACTTGTACAAATTTGCCTATGCTCTTTCTTCATTAGAACAAACACTAAAGTGATAAAAAATTAGTTGCAACATGATGACATAAATATCTACCACTAGATAAATCTTTTTTCATCAAATTCAAGACCTATAAATGATTATATATTAACTTAGTCATCTTTTCTGTACAATTTCATCAATACTATGGAAGTATTAAACATCTCCTATATTTTTCAATATCAGGTTAATGTAATGTGCAATAAAGGGCGTGCAATAAAAAGAATTATTCCTATTTTGCATTTTTTTTAGCTGTCTTGTAAAAAGAATCATTGTTAATAATAAATTGAAAACATTTCTTGGCCTAACTTTATTCACGTCTTTATTAAATATATGAAACCAAATATCAACATTTTTAACAAGTTCATATGCATCAATAGACTTCAAAAACATAAGTTGGATCATCGAATTATTCTAAACTTGAAGCGGTTGAATTATCATTAATACTTGAACTTTCTTAAATTTATCTGAAAAATAAATAAAGACATATGTCAAAATTAAATTGATAACCTCGTATCAATTTCAATTGCAATATGCACAATGCAAGTATATTTACTACTTGTAAATATGAAATGATGAGTAAGTTGGAGCTGGATATGTAAAAATTAGCATTTTTATATAAGTTTATATATGAACTTAAATAAGTATTATAATCATTTTAGATGATTTACAAATTCAAATAGAAGTTGATTAAATTTTATAATTAACTGTTTCATAAGTAAAACGAAGACATAATTATGTCATATCACCCCCTAATTAGTGATAGTGGCCTAAAATTGTAGACAAAGATGGATTTAAAAATTTAATGAACTTAAAGTTGTAACTATTAAGCTATTATAAGCCATAAACAACATAATTAACAAAATGATTTGTAAATTTAACTAAGAAAGGTATTGAAATGGCATCGAGGAGTATTTTTAAACATTCCTTGGACACAATCTATAGTATTATTAAATATTATTACTTTTTTGAAAAACTAAAATTTTAATTTAATAAAAATGCATAATTCATGTTCAAGTGTCAAAACATCAGAATATGCAATTTTTTTAAATGTTAATTGTTAATAAAAATGTGATCAATATCTAATTGTCAAACAATAAGGAACTAAATCAGCAAAAGCCATGTTAAATTGCTAATAATTAAATCAGTATAAGCCATGTTAAATTGCTAATAATTAAATCAGCATAAGCCATGTTAAATTGCTAATAACCCACATCGATAGCAAGCAATTTTCTAATAAAAATGCAGCACAGTGTAGAACCCATCTTGCTTTCTCAACTGATATGGGTTTTAATTTAATATCACACTCGACTACCTACACTAATTTTTCCACATTTTCAATATGTAGTACACACACAAGCAGCAGAGTCAAGACTGAGGTGAGGTCGACTGAGGAGGAGTGATGAACTGGAAATAAACTGATGAAGAGCTAGACCATGGAGGACTGTTGACGAGGTGCTGGAATCGGTGACAAGCTACTAGTATGAGTGAGGAGCAAGAAGCTGAGAACTACCGATGACAGTGGAGAGCTACCGGTGATGATGAAGAGCGTTGGCCAACGAGAGAGGAGCGGCGGTAGTGGAGTGAAGGAGAGGTAAGGTAATGGTTGGGTTACGCCATCCTTATTTCTTTAATTTTGTACCCAAATTTTCAAAATAACAACTTTTACCCTGTGTTTACTGGAATTTCCGGTTGACACCGATACCAGATGAAATAGTCGATAGCAGCCCCAACAAAACGAAACAACAGTTTTGTTATCAGTTCAATACCAACATTTAAAATATCATTTTTTGGACTGATACAAAACGATATTCCATACACCGAGTAGCCAGAATTTAAATCCTTTTCGATTGAAAGAAAACGAGGTGAGTTCTAATATAATATATGTGTTTAACTTTAGCCATTTTGTGTTGAGTTGCGAAGAAAATTAGAGGATAAGGCCAACACAACATCTGCGTACTCTACTTAAATCACTGTTGTCTCCTTTTAGTAAACATATCTCTAAGATTATGATTTTGTATTGTCTATGTTCCATGTAGTCTTTGGGACCGTATATATCATTGTTGTTCGAATGTCAGAACAAAGTAATAAATATGTATTCTCCACGTACTCAAATATTAATTTTTTATTCCCCTCCTCCACCTAAATACAACATATTATTCATTTTTACAATATCTTATGGCGGAAGGTAGTAGGAGCCAAGTAGTGAAACCAATGGAACAAGCATTGCGAAATCAGCTCAAGGAAATGTTGGAGTTGTTAGGAATTTAGACCTTCCAAATTCACACCCAAGGATATTTAATAGACAAAAATATCAGAAAATAACAACACAAGAGAATTTACGTGGAAACTCCCAAACC
>JAOTIZ010000203.1:22156181-22184994 GCA_027123425.1 Erythroxylum panamense
TCTTTCAAAGCAATCAACATTTAACGAAGAAGCGATATGGATACGGGTACGCAAAATAATTGTCGATCCTATAATTGTTTTTCAGTATAAAGACTACCACATTCATGATGGGTTCCTTATGAGAGGTAACCAACTATGCCTCCGACAGACATCAATGAGGGAGAAGGTAATTAAACACTTACACGGAGGAGGGTTAGCTAGACATTTGGGTAGAGAGAGGACACTCGAGGAGGTACATAAAAGGTATTTTTGGCCTAAATTGAGGAGAGACGTTGTTTCTATTATTTTTAGGTGCCAAATTTGCCAAACTTATAAAGGTCATGCATTAAATACGAGTTTGTACATGCCATTACCTACACTTGACAATATTTGGAAGACCTTTCCATGGACTTTGTACTGGGTTTATCAAGAACGCAAAGGGGCATGGATTCAGTTTTTGTGGTGGTTGACAGATTCTCTAAGATGATGCACTTTTTACCATGTAAGAAGACAGCATATACGACAACCATTGCTAAACTGTTCTTCCGAGAGGTTATAAGGCTCCATGTGGTTCCAAAATCAATTAACTCTGATAGAGACACTAAGTTTCTTAGTCATTTCTGGAGAACTTTGTGACGTATGTTTAATTCATCCTTGAAGTATAGTAGCATAGCTTACCCACAAACCGATAGACAGACTAAAGTAGTGAATAGGACTCTGGGTAATTTAGTGTGATGTATTTGTCGTGATAAGCCAAAGAATTGAATTTTTCTTATGGCACAGGCTGAGTTTGCCTACAACAATGCTATCCATAACTCTATCGGTTGATCTCTATTCTCTATGGTTTACATTAAGATATCAAATCATGCACTAGACCTTATTCAATTTCCTAAAAATGTTAACATTCATACGAGTGCAGCCAAGTTTGCTAAAGAAACCTAAGAAATAAAAGTCGAGGTGAAGGAACGACTTGAAAAAGCTAATGCGAAGTATTAGGTTAATGTGGACCCACATAGGAATAATCAAGTGTTTGAGGTATGAGATGAAGTAATGTTGTTTATGAATAAGAAGTATATTACTGACCATCACCACAAGTTGAAGGCCAAAAAGTATGGTTCATTTAAGATTGTGAAGAAAATTAATAAAAACGCATACATCATTCAGTTACCTTCGTGGATGAGTAATAGCAACCTAACCTTTAATGTTGCGAATATTTACCCCTACTTACTGGGGTGCAAGTTAAGTTATCCAGAGTATAACTCGAGGTCAAATTCTTTACAAGTGGAGGGGACTGATGTGGAGCTTTAGATTAGAATATATTGTATTTTACTTTTATTAGGACTACAAGGACCTTTTTTTTTACATACAGAAGAAGCAAAATATTGCTTATCGTAGGGGTTCAACCTGTAATATCCACCCTTCTACATGTCGGGGAGGTGAACTTAGTACATGGATTCCTACTGGTAGTGCAAAATCTATTTTGCCTAGTGAGTCTGCCAGTACATTGGTTTCCCTATATACATGGCTAATATCTACTTGCCAGTCTTGGTCCAAAATCAATTCTGATTTGCCTGAGGATGGTGTTCCCCCAAAAGTCGTCGCTATCATTATTAAGGATGTCGACTACCTCCTTGCAATCAGAATGTAGTTGGACCAACCTATATTCTAGTTGGTAAGCCATGGTCAACCCTTGCAAAACTCCCCAAATTTTGGCTTCAATCGGTGTGCATACTTCGATATTCCGCGTAAACACCGTGATCCAACGCCTCGTGTGATCCCTTAGGACTCCTCCAGTCGCCGCTTGTTTCCCTTTTGGCTTCACAGTGCCAACCAGGTTGATTCTATCACAGTTTGGAAGGGGTGGTTCCCATTGCCGATTTATCCACTGCTCTCCACTTCTTCTTCCGATGCTATATTCTTGGAATGCTTGATCTATTTCCTTACTTTGTGCTCAAACCGAGTGGAATAGGTGTCGCATGCTGGTCTGGGTTCCGTTAAAGACTTCTTCTTTTCTGGTTGTCCAGAGTCTCCAGCAATTAATAGCAAACCACGTGCTCCAAACTATTCCATCCTGTAAAAGTGAAACAAAACCTAAGTTAGTACAAAGCCAATCTCGCATAATATTACCTACAGGACCAAGGATGTTTTTATCCTTGTTGTTAAGTTCTCGATCATTATAATTCATATAAATACTTCTTTATTTTATTGTGAAAGAACCTTTAACTATTTTTTAATCAAAATACTCTATTTTTTAACAGTTTTCGTCTACCTTTCGAGTTCTTTGTAAATATTGGATTAGATCAGCATTTTCTGTACTATTTGATTAGAGTACTGCGTTTCAGCGCTGCGTCAATGTCTGTCTGCTTCAAAACAGAGCATAATTTGTGAAAAAGAAAAAGAGGGTATTCAGCTTTTTTTCCCAAAAAGGAAGAACAAGTGTAGGGTAGGCCACAAAGTAGAATAAAAAGGGATTTGAATGTGATGAGTAAAAGGGTAGGGCAGGTTGAAGACTGAAGAGTCATGTAAGCCTAAAAACAACAACAATTGGAACTGCTCTTAACAGATTCAACAACGGTGAGTAAAAAAAAAATCCTGCTAAAGGAAATTTCAATACACAAAATCCAAATTGTGTTGTTATCAGATTTTCAATTTTTATTCAAGTTTGGTTTTCTTGTTCCTAACCATAGATTATATTATTTAATTTTGAATTGTTAGCTTATTAATGAATTATTTAAGTTTCGTAATTTATAGATTATTAAAATAAATTTAATATTTTGCCCTGATTATATTTTATCATCTTCTTACTCACTGAGGGTCATATCATGGAGTCATTGATTAAGCTCCATTTAACACTATATATATATGCAATCACCAATTTAATTGGACCCTACTCCAAAGGAATACAAAAAATAAAATTTGTTAAAATATTAACTTATATGTTTTTTTAAATATTATAAGGTATTTGTTAAATAATTCAAAATAAATAAAATATTAATTGAATAGCTTTTCGTATATGATTCCCTGACTCATACAAAAAGATAAGAATTAAAACTAGAAAAGGACCAACAAGTAGAAGTTGAGAAACAAAGGAGATTGCCATTACTATGACAATGAACAATTTGGGCAAGAGAGAAGCTTTTATTTGTTGGATTGGTTTTCAGGATTTGTCAATTTTAAAGAAACTTTACATGTGTGCTTGGTATCGACAGAGAACATTTCTGGTGAGAAATTTTGGCCTATCCATACAAATTCTTTCATAATCTTCACCTATCTACATCAAGATTTCATTTTGATCATGACCCTTTTCTCAATGAAGTTGACCAATACGATTATAACAGTAATTTTGCCAGGAAAATCGATTCCAGGATAGGACATATTACTCCATTTTTTACCGCTGTAGAGAACTGAAACAGGGAAAGCAAGAGTAAGGCAACAGTGTGAAAGAGATGTAGAGGAACCAAACTCGTCGCCCTTCAATCATTGAAACTTGAAAGAGATGGGTTTGAATCTTTGTCGTCCTACGTTGAGGAGTCATATCAGAAAAGTGAGAATTCGTTTTTCTTTAAAAGGTGCCAAAGCGGGGTACTGGGGTTGGAGTTCAGTTCGTACACGTTCTTTTCTTTCTGTTGTTCATATTCACAACAATAATTTCCTAGTTAAAATAGCTGATTATGAGAGTGCACTAATGATCATCGTCACCTGTAAAAAACGCGTGAAGTGATTCCCGTGGAAAGGGGTCATATAATTTCCAGGTAGAATTGCAGGA
The DNA here is from genome assembly GCA_027123425.1 of Erythroxylum panamense. Taxonomy (NCBI): domain Eukaryota; kingdom Viridiplantae; phylum Streptophyta; class Magnoliopsida; order Malpighiales; family Erythroxylaceae; genus Erythroxylum; species Erythroxylum panamense. Next base: position 22,159,927 of record JAOTIZ010000203.1, read on the forward strand.
TCCTGCCTGTCAGAACATTCTCTGGTTAGTGAGAAATACAGAGAATAATTGATTCACCAACTTTCACCTTCTTAACAAAGATGTTTGCAGGTTTTCAAAGAGATAGCCACCAAATATACTAAAGTGAAATTATGAAAGGAAAGAACATTCAAAACAAGGTCAGTAAGCTCTTTCCATTGTTTACATCAGAAAGTACATTACATACAGCTGTTATTCTAGGTATTGATGTGGATACAATACAAGGCTGTCCTCAGGAACCGTACAACAGAATAGGGAACCGTACCTTTGAAGGGGATAAGCTTCTATTCATGGCAAAAAGGGGTCAGAACTCTATATATTGCCAATAAATAGAATGAAACTGAGTACAAATTTAATTATATATATATACAAAGAACATATTTCGGTCAAACTATGGTACAAAAGAAGATGAAAGAACATATTTCGGTCAAACTATGGTACAAAAGAAGATGAAAGAACTCTGTATACCCCTGGTTGCACTTCATATCAATCTCTGAAACATTGCCAACAGTAATAACAGAATTGTTAATCCTTTTCCACTCATTAGGTGGGTAGCAGGAGAAATTTCTCCACCCTTTACTGAATATACCGATCCTGTGGTTTCGTCCTTCACTTTGATACTTGATGAGCCTAAACCAGCCGTAAGACAGAATTAGCAAAGAATAGCGATAGTTCATTCAATAACAGGGAATCAATTGGAGAATAGGAGATGGGATTATATGGATGTGTAGATAATATGCCTCGTCTGACAGATATTAACTGGAGAAACTAACGAAGAAGTATATCCTGTGCTAATTGATTCTGCAAAATATTTAGAGGGTGTCATAGCATACTCACAATCGTATTCTGTCCATCCAATGGCTTGCTTTTCAATATCATACATAAAAATCTTGTTTGAAAGTACAAAATCTGCAACAGAGCAACTCGTGGGGATAAATTGACAGAAAATGAACGGCCATAGCTATATGCAAGACAGTGGATTGCACCATCTGAACTAAGCAATCCAGCCGATAAAGATTTTCATATGGAAAAGCAGTGAAAGAGTGTGTACCTCCAAGAAGAGTCATATCCCTACCATCCTTAGATTGCATTGCACTGTTCTGCCAACCGAAACACCACAACTCGTCCTGCTAGGAAAAGCTGAATGAAATCTATCTCTAGGAAGCTAAAATAGAATATGTATTATGTTTTCAGACCTTCTATTTCACAATCATATCCATATGGACTGTATTAAGCCAAGAAGGCTGAAATTAGCATGGAATGAAATCAACATGATATACACCATGCCACTGCAGATAGTTGCTAATGAAAGAACATAATAAAATGCCAAATAAGACCAAAATCTTGAACTGATTGAAGAATATAATCACATGAGGCTTAAATTAGGAATGGAAAAGATGTAAGAGAGGAAGGTTTAACCAAAGATTGTATGCATACATCCCCAAAACAAAACTCAATTTAGAGTTTATATAATGCCGAAATCCAAGGAGGCACAAATAATATGGTTCTAGTAATGAAGCACTGAGAATGAATCATGATGTTAAGTCTTAAACCATCATACTTACCCTAATTTTGAACAGATACTCTCGAGGATAAACAGACAAAGTAAGGGATTCTGCAAAATGAAACTTGACAACAGGAAATCCATCATCAACCCTGCAAAAGTAGAGGGCCACAAGAAAAAAAAGAGAATGTTGCTTAATAATTAGAACTAGAAAATAGATGTAGTACCAAATCCATTTAAATAATTTGGCTAAAATGCAAAATTCTTGAGGCACTAAGAAAAGGAATCTGATGTAATAGAAAACTCTGTTATAAGCAGAGCAATGGAGATCTGTGCTACAAGTTCATCTATTAAACAAAACAATATTTTTTGGGATGCAATATACGCAGGTTAAAGTTTGCACTTTTTAGTTTAAAAACCTTTGTTCAGGGTCATGGCAATATCTGCTAAAGATACACAGATATGATCATAAGAAAAAAAACAAAAACAAAAGAAGCTTCAATCTGTAATTGCAGTTGAATCTTACTTTCCATCATATCGAAAGCATGTAAACTGCTCCCCAACAGTGTGCAATTTTAATCCAGGTTGATGTTCCGTGATCTAATCCACAAAGACCTTATCCATAAGTCCTAAAATTCAGCTGCAAACTTCAAATGGAAGAGGTTAAATAACAGAATGTACCTTGTTCATCATTGTCTCATAAACTACTTCAGGTAAATATGCCAAGGTAGTACCGCTGTCAATAATGGCTTCTTTCTGTTTTCCAAGGTCAAAAATACTAGTTGGAATTTCTAGTATAGAGCCACCCACCTCAATGTCCTTCAACACAACATTGTAATGTGCCCTGAAATTGATTTTATCAGAACAAATTATAGTCTTTAGACCTTACCTAATTGATGAAAGAAACCAAGAAAAGCTGAAAACTTCAAGCAGTAAAAGAGAAAAAAATGCATTGATGCATCAAGTTACTCTGCAACAAACGTCTTAGTTTGCTCATGTCAGTTTCTCGGGCAATCATTATTGAAGAAAATAAAAAGCAAGATGTGATAGAGAGTTAATTAAATCTTGTTCAACCTAGATGAAACTGAACCTACTTGTTTGGCAGCATGGGAGTAGTATTAAATTTTGGTGATACCAATTCCCCAATTGCGAAGATTCCACCTCCATTTACACTGTCCAAGCAATGTGAAAAAACTCTTTTCACCTTTCCAGCAGAAGCAAGTTGTGAGATCATAGATGAATTTGACTGCCCCAATCCAAGTATTCCATCAACTGCATCATTTGAGGAACCCAGCCCACCAGATTGTACAGCTCCACACCTATCAATCACCAAATTCTTTCATGAACAGAAATAGCAGCATCATATAGATATGTTACCAAGTTAACTTCAAACATACGTGCTCATACATAAATATAAGCAGCCATCAAGACCCCAAAAAACTAAGTAATACCCATCAGAGTAAAATGGCTTCAGATACTATCTACCCAAAGTCTTCAAGGAGCACAAAATGACCTCAGAAGTTGAGCAATACCCAAATATGATGGTCCCATTGGTAGATGAAGTTTGAAGGTCTCCAGTTGGACGATCAAAATGCAAAGTGTCCTTTACAAAATATCCGGCAGTTGAGCTTCCATCCCCGTAAACAACATTGTATTGGCAAGGAATTGTCTTATTGCATCCAGGAATTACGCCATTGTACGTTGAAGTACAGAACTCATCTCCACAATTAACACTCGAGGAAGAAGATGAACTCTTTGGATCATATAACCTCAATTTTATCTGCCACAAAAAAGAGAGTACAAATTGTCATAAAATAACTTTAACGGCTTCATGTTCTAATCTAAACAATAATAGATATTATCCCAAGTTGTTGAAGAAGCATACACCAAGATCACTTTTGTCAGGACACTTGTCACAGCCGACGCAATTCACCCATAAGATGTCACTTCCTGTATCGACTTGGACATGATAGTCATTCGATGGATTCCCTAATCCAATCTTGGTGAAATAGAGGCTATAAATACATTAATAAAATATCAGCAAAATCCAGGAAACAAGTTCTAGCTGGAGGAGAGTACTACATTCAACAAGCATAGAAAACAGAGAAATCTCATAGGAAGTTAATCCGCCATAGCCATTTCTTACCTAGCTTCAGCTGGATGGCCATTACCACCTAAAGGCAATTGGGCTGCGTAGAGAATCCTTCTATGGCGTTGAGCATCATGGGCTTTAAAAGCACTGAGGCTTCGTTCTCGACCAGCAAACTTATGTTGGACATTAAAAACGAGGTTGGCTCGTGAAAGAATAGGCATGTCGAGTTCAATGACCAATACCAAGACCACCATTAACATTCCCGCCAATCTGTGTAAATCCATAATATGCCACCTCCACCACCCAGTAGCTGTGTCATACCGATTTTGAGTCAATATGTACGTACCGTACGGAACTCATAACTTTGTTTGTTGATTGAATTGTGTACTATGATGCAATTATCTTAGGGAATTGAATCAAATTGATTCTTAATCATTTTCTTAGGCTATATTTGGTTGGACATAAGGTTTTTAATAGATTGAAATGTAAATTGATGTAATATTAGAAAATTGTTGCTTGGGAGAAATGGAAATGTTCATAATGTAATATAGTAAAATGTTGTTTGGATTAAAGATTTATAATGTAATATAGTGTAAAGTTGTTTATCATTTTATATTTAATACTAAAACCTCCAAATCGGAAGTTTTTCATGTTTACTGTTTAGAATTAAATGAGATGTAATATGAAACTCTCCTCTTCCATCTCATTTCATTATAAATTCTCATCTTAAACGATGGAATAAATGAATGTAATATCAGAAACGATGGAATAGTATTACATTTTATTTCATTTCATTATTAAACCCCCATCCAAATATAGCCTTAGGCTATGTTTAGTTGGACGTAAAGTTTTTAATGGTTTATAATAAAATGAAATATAAATGGATGTAATATTAGATAATTGTTGTATAAAAATGATGTAATGATTCATAATGTAACATATTGAAATGTTGTGAGAAGTAATATATATGAAACTCTCTTCTTCCATCCCATTTTATTATAAACCATCATCTCAAACGATGGAATAATATTATATTATATTTTATTTCAATAATAAGCCTCCAACTAAACATAGTTTTAATATTGAGGTAAGTATTGCTATCAATATGTTTTAAAAAAGGTGGTAAGTTTAGAAAGTTAGGTATTAAATCGCCATAAAATAATTTAAAGATTGAACAAAATTAAAATATTTAAAATATGATTAAAAAATTATCTTTATCTATCAAAAAATGAAACTTAATTGAAAAATATTATTAAATTAAAATTAATTGATTTATTGGAACTTATTAATTAATAAAAATTAAACAATTAATTAATAAACTGTGAGTTAAAAAGTGGACAATTCAGTTGGATTTTTTAATTATTGATTGCTACAAATGAAACAATCATTCAAATATCAAATTCACTTATAAAACTTCTCACTTGTGGATTATATCTAGAGGTTATAAACAAGGCCAAAGATGAGGGAAGGTATTTTTATTATTAAGCTGATCAAATGGATATATATACAGTTATATAACAAAGATGCAACAAGAACTCCTATAAACATGGAAAAATTATCTAGATCAAAACAAACCATGAAATCAAGAACAGCCTGAAGACAAGGTCAAAAGTATCAGGGTATAGCAGAAGGATATTAACAAACAATTACAACTATCACATGTGCTGATACACCCCCCTCAAGGTAGATGGTGTGCCACAACAGCTAGCTTGGTGAGATGACGTTGGAATGAGTCTTTGGGAAGCGGTTTCGTCAGTGTGTCGGCTAGTTGATTGGAATTTGAGATGTGAGTGACAAGAAGGTGCTGATTTTTAATCTGTTCACGGACAAAGTGGAAGTCGGCGCCATATGTTTCATTTTGTTGTGAAAAACAGGGTTATGACATAACTATGTGACACCTAAATTGTCTCAGTAAATTGTAGGTTGATGAGTGAGAGAGACACCAAACTCTAGGAGGAGATTTTTGACCCAAGCTGTTTCAGCAAGTGCACTTGCAACAGCTCGATACTTTGCTTCGGTAGAGAAGCGTGCAATTGTGTTTTATTTTTTTGAGGACCAACTAAGATGATTGTTTCCAAGAAAAAGAAGGTAGCTTGTGGCTTAGCACCTATCAGAGTGATTTCTTGCCCAATTAGTGTCAGAGTACATAGATAACCGATCTTGCGTAGTTTGACTAAGACAAAGGCCATAATCAACTGCTCCTTTAAGATGAGGAGGCGTTTAACAACCTTTCAATGAGCTTCAGATGGAGCATACATGAACTGGGATAACTTGTTGACAGTGAAGCAAACATCAGATCTGGTGAAAAACAGATATTAAATTTTGCCAATGACCTGTAGGTATTCAGTAGCATCATGTGAAGGTGTGCCATTATTGAGTTGTAAACTTTGAGTGGAACTCATGGGAATCAAAATAACATGACACTCATGCACATTGAGATCGTGGAGAAGTTTCGATATATACTTGGACTGTGAAAGGATGAGTCCTTTTTCATTATGATGAAATTCAATACCAAGAAAATAAGTTAATGGGTCCAAGTCTTTGAGAGAAAACCGTGATGCCAAAGAAGAAATAATTTGTTTGATCAGTGTTACATTATCACCAGTAAGAATTATATCATCTACATAAATGAGAAGATACACAGTACCTTTGGAATGATGGCAAATAAAAAAGGAGGGATATGACTTGGATTTAACAAAACCCATGGAAATTAAATGTGATGTTAACTCATTGTACCAAGCGCGAGGAGCTTGTTTAAGGCCATAGATGGCCTTGCGCAGTCAAACATGTGTAGGATGTCTGGAATCTTGAAATCCTGGTGGTTATCTCATAAATACTTCTTCTTTAAGCGTGCCTTGGAGAAAGACATTGTTAACATCTAATTGATTTATCATCCAATGATTCTGAACAGCTAAAGAAAGAATTGTTCTGATGGTTGTTGGCTTCACAACTGGACTGAAGGTAGAATGATAATCAATGTCAGGCCGTTGAGTAAAACCCTCAGCAACGAGACAGGCTTTAAAGTGATCAATTGACCCATCTACTTTCTTATTTATTTTGTAAATCCACTTACAATCAACAATATTTTTGTTAGATGTAGGAGAAACCAGTTCCCACATTTGGTTCTTAATTAATGCATCAAATTCATGCTTCATAGTTGTTCTCCATTGTGAATGTTTTTGGGGTTGAATGTGTGGGGAGTTGAGATGGTAGAAACGTGTGCAATGTAATCAAAGGGCTTTTTAGGCCAGAAACTATTGTTTTATGAATGGATTGTGGGTCGAGTAGGTGGTGGAGCCAAGGGTGTATTGGTGTTTGGTGTAGAAGGTTGTCGTTGATTTGAAGTTGGAATGGAAGGAGAAAGCAGAGGGGATGAGGGCTATAAATTAGAGGAAGGAGATAGAAGATTACCTAAACCCATGGAACTTTGTTGATGCAGATCGGAGGAGACGGACTGAGAGGGTTGGTGATTGATGTGGAGTGGCTCTGGTAGAGAGGATAAGGCTTGCAAATCTGTTGTGGATTCTAAAATTGAAGATGTTTCCTCAATAACTTCCCATGTGGCAGTAGGATAGGAATTTTTAATTTTTGAGAAAATGGTTTGAAAAGGGAAGGTTTCTTCAATAAAATTAACATCTCAGGAAACATAAATTTGTTATTAATTGGGTCAAAACAATAACGAGCATGATAAATTTGGGAGAAGCCCAAATAAACATATAGATTGGACTTGGGTTCAAGTTTGTGTTTTGTATAGGATTTGAGCCATGGATAACACAAACATCCAAAGGTTTTTAAAGAATGCCAATTGGGTTGACTACTAAATAATTTTTCAAAAGGAGATTGATAGTTCAAGTGAGGTGTGGGTAGTCTGTTTATTAAATAGGCAGTATGTTGGCAAATGAAGGACTAAAAAGAAGTGGGTAAAGAGGGTTCATGTATTAGTGTTTTTGTTGTTTCAAGAATATGCTGGTGTCGGCGTTCAGTAGAAAGAGACTTGATTTGATGAAGATAATTAACAACAGGCCTTGATTATTTGAAAACACGAGCAAGCTGATCGCAAAGATTGAAAATTCTAGTCTGAGATTTGTTTGCCTAGGATGTGTGAAGAGAATCCCATGTAAGTTTAGCAGTGGGGGCTGCAACAACAATTGGAGCAATTGTCAAGTCTACAGAGGCCATAATAGCATTTTGAATCTATTGATCTTGGCAGAACCAGATGTTGTAACTTGGGTTTGTAATTTGCTAATTATCTTGTGTAATGGTGAAGGAGGGTGCGGGAGAAGTTCCATCGAGGTGCTCGAACAGATTATGTCCACGCATAAGTATGGAAATTTGAGCTTTCTATGTGGTGAAGTTGTGAGATCCAAAAAGTTTTATTGACAACTGATAGAGTAGATTGAATTGAACAACGACAAAGTTGTTATTGGTAGCATCAGCATTTGTCACATTCACGTTATCGTTCATTTTGTAAATAAAGGTTGAGTTTTGAGGATTAGACTCATAAGAGTTTGATTGGAGCTCTGATATCATATAAACAAGACATAAAGATGAGAGAAATTATTTTTATTATTAAGCTGATCAAATGAATATATATATATACAACTATATAATAGAGATATAACAAAAACTCCTATAAACATGGAAATATTATCTAGACCAAAACAAACCATAAAATTAGGAACAACCTGAAGACAAGGTCAAAAGTATCATACTACAATAGAAGGATATTAACAAACAATTATAAATATCACATATGTTGATAGAGGTTAATTGGTGGATTATACCAAGCTGCATATTTCAGTAGACTTGGTACCACTTAAGAAATGTCAGAAGATTCAGTCACTAAAAAATGCGAATTGAAATAGCCTTGATTAAGCTCCTGAGTAGCACAAGAGAACATTTGATTCTTTCAAAGAATGCAAGCTAATTAGTTGACATATAAGGCATGCATAGAGAACTCAATGAGCAGTAAGCCATTCATGGCATTATTCAAAGAGACGGAAAGAAGTAAGAATCAAAAAGCAACATTTCACTTATCACGCATGTATGACCAGCTTCATTGAGATAATTGAAGTAGGGACTTACGTTCTAATTTGTAGTATAATAGAAGCAGTATGGTGAGCTCTAAATTGTGTTCAATCCGACGCATGCACCATGGTTCAGCCGGAATCTGGCCGAACGGTGCGTTGCCGTTTGGATCCATCGATTGGCAACCTTCTGTGATGAATAGGGCGTAAAGCAGCCTGCAAAACAATGAGGGCGTGTCGGGGGTTATGTCCCGATTTGCCTCTCCGACGCTCAAGTTAATATTCTGGTGAGGGTAAGGCTGCGGAAAGCAGAGAGAAGCTAGGTTTAAGATTGCGTACCTCTGTTATGAGAAACAATGCCTTATATACGATCTCCAGCTAGGTTTTAGGTCTTCACGTTTCTTACTAACGTGCATGGGAGACTTCCTCCCGCTAATGGGCTGTGGATATGTGGATTAAGCCCAGATCAAACTATGAGGGGAGACTGATTGATCGGCCCGTAAGAATGGACTTGGGCTTAATATATCCGACCCAACCAGACCCAAATCTATATCTTTTATATATTATAATTCTTGTAATTTAACGTTAACAAAAAAGATTTAACCCATCAAAATTGATCAATCTTTCAAAATAAAAATTCAAGTTTATTTAAATTTTTAGCGATCTAAATGATCCAAAAACTCAAGGCTCATAATATCTGCATCATTATAGATCTCGATCTCAATCCAAAACTGAATTTGATAATGCCGAGCCTAACTATGAACCAGAATGCGGATCTATTTGTATCAGAGTATGAACCTGCAAAAGAGACAACAGGTTAAATGGCATTGAATTAGATGGGGCACCAAGTTCTTGGGATAGTAAGATATTAATCTTTAGATACGTATGTTGAGTTATACATATCTATCAGAAAGGTTGGTGGTAAGATTAATTTAGTGCAAGAGTATACAATTGTAGATTACAGCTTATAGTCCTAATCATGTTTACGGTATATTTCAAGTGGAAGACCACAAAAATCTGTTTTTGCATTATCAACTATGACTCATATTTTAATGCTTATATATATAAGACTTGAAATTAATTTTGACAAATATGAATACTAACTTAACAGTGTTCGTAGAAATCATAATAAATAAGAAAAGATTGATGAGTTCTAGTTTGATAATTAATTAATTCAGTGAAATATTACTGTTGGCATAACAAATGTAATACTAATTCAAACATTATGAAATTTAACTTCACTTCATGAACAAAATTATTATAAACACATTTCGTTTAATTATTATGAATCAAAAGTTAATCAAAATGTCCAGAACTTGTTAGGAATTTAAACCTTCCAAACCCACACCTAAGAATATATAATAGACAAAAATATCATAAAATAACAACACAAGAGAATTTACGTGGAAATTCCCAAACCGGAAAAAAATCACGGACACCGAGAAAAAAATTCACTATGTGAAAAATTCTTACAATCACACAATTTTCCTCTCACCCAATCCCCTAATACACCAACACACCCACAAAGAAATAAACAAGGCAAACTCTCCAACTCTCACCTCAAAAGAGGAATTTAACTAGAGTCAAATTTGTACTACAAATCTTTGACTTTGTTTGGTGCACTAGACAAGGAGATAGCCACCTCCTTATATAGGTAAGAGTCTTGCCTCAATTGTTGTCTCCAACCAATATGGGACAACAAAGGAGCCAAACCCAACAGGAGTTGCAATTAAAGCTCTAGGATGTATAAGCTCGACAGAGACAAGAGATGGTGGAACTGAGACAACTGTTCCAACAATACATTACCATATCTACATCTCATATGTCCCACTATAATCACACTTGAGTCGGAAGGTCCATTGAGAGAGCACCTTCCCCCATAGTAATGGACTTGTATTACTCCCACTAGAGCCTATGGAATGGAGTTTCCCCTTTTCGACGGAATATGCCACATAATATAGTTCTTTGTGGTAAACCATACACCTAAGGAGATGAAGGCAAGAATTGTGGAAGTTCATATGGTGGGGGTGGTTACGGAATGACATCAACTTTTTCTCTGACACCATTCAACCTTGGAAGAACTAGCTTGGAATGACTATCTGATTAGCTATTACACAGAGGTTTGGCGACCCGTTTGAAGATCCTACCAATGACTTCAGAGAATTACATCAGATGGGAAGCGTGTATGATTATTGCTCCTTATTCGATAAATACTCTTTCAAGCTTTATATCCCTAGAATGTATTTGGTTTGATTCTTTATAAGACGACTGAAATCATAGATTGAATTACCGGTAAAGTTGCGCAACCCTTGAACACTATAGTGGCTTAGGAAAGGAGTAAATCATAGTGTGTTTTTAGGTGTTAGTGAATTTTTAAAATGTTTTCATAGGTGATAATCATGTGTTTAGGAATTAGCTTTATGTTCTTGTTAATGCTTTATTTGATTGATTGTTATTTAGGGCAATAATTTGATCTTAATTGTATGTTTCAAGAGTTGTTTGATATGTTCGATGAGGAATGAAGACAAGAAAAATTGAGGAAAAGATGAAAGAGTTGGAGAATAACATTTGGCATGATCATGCATCTAGTAAGTTGGTGAGCTGTTTGGCACGATCATGCATTCCATACACGATCGTGATACAGAGTTGGAGCAAGCCATGCACAATCATGTATGGGATGCACGATCGCGCAAAGAGCTGGAGCAACCTATGCGCAATCATGGGTGGGGCTATTCACAACTAGCCAATTAATAAATGACATCTAGATTCAATTCTCTACTATTTGCTATTATTTCCTTATTGTTATTGACTGTGAATGATGACTCAATTGGGATATATAGTTGCATCTATGGATTGTTAAATTCCTTTTAGGAATTGCTCTAAAATTTACACTTTGATTTAATGAAATATGATTATGATGTTTATTGCTTTATATTTAATTTCAATCAAGAGATTAGATTGGATCATTTGTATTGTGTTGCATTGTGAGAGCTGGTAATAATTGTTTACTAGTTACCCATAGGATTGCTTCTGATCTAATTGCATATTAAGGAAGAGTTTTGATAGATCGAGAGGTCACAATTCAATTTCTATATATTTTAATTGGGTTTACTTGATTAGATATTGAGAAAGGGTTATCATAATTATTGGATATCTAAGGTCAAGTACAAGTAGGTGAAGTGAAAACTAATAACGAAATCAGTAATTCCTAGTTTTCATTATTAATCAATCAACCAATTCACTTTTGTTTATTTCATTGTTCAATTATCAATTTTTTGTTTTAATTTATCTTTTAATGAGTTATCTTATTGTTTACCTTAAACAAAGTGTACAAGGATTGTTGGGTGACTACTTCAATCAGGATGATATTTTTTATGCTATAAGGCACGATCAGTATACTTTTAGTAAATAAAATTTTAATTTAAAACTTACACTATGGCTAAAAGACAAGAAGTAGTAGCTTTGATCTATTATTTGAACTACAAACAAACCACTAAACCTACCACCTTGAACCTTAACATAAATTTTGCCATTCTCCCTTGGATTTTACCAAAGATTTATTCCAAGAGGGACTACGACCTACCTTTAGAGCCCTTTTAAGCCTTATCCATATGAAACCCCACAAAAAACATTCGAGAAAAAGGTAGAGAAGAGAAGAGTAATGTAGATTGTAGACCCAATTAAAGCTTATGAGGAGCAATACCAGAGGCTCAAGGAGAAGAAGTTAGGGACCGACAGATGTATCAATTAGAAGGAGTTGAAACAGACAGGCTTGGCCTAATAGGTTTGAGACTTCATGAATGTCAGAGTGTGCTCTGATCTTTTTTGAGGTCGTAGGGCCCTTATACTAGGAGTTTACACTAGAGGTGCTATCCACGTTCTTCGTAAAAAATGGCCGCCATAATTGGGACTAATCAAGCACGATTTAGTTTAGGATATTGGGGGAGATGATCAAGATGAGTTACTTGAATTTCTTAGTAATGATGGGTCTTTATGACAAAGAGTTTAGGGGGATACAAGAATACGTAGCCTTTTGGAAAGACTTTCCATAGGATGTCTTCTCGACACGTTTGACATGCTAATAGTGAGGAGGATGAGTATGATCCTACCAAATTCAAAGTGTCAACCCTTTGATACCCCATACTCAGATACATCTATGGGATTTTGAGTCATACGCTGAATGAGCATGGTGACAACTTCAAAGTTGTCAGTAACTAGGTTGTTCTCTATCTTTAGAGTATGAGCAAGTGGATGCCAATTCACTTGCAGTATGCTTTGGCCCAATTCTTTAGGCGTCATAGTGAAGAGAGGGAGATAGGGACTATTTACACCAGGCCATATGTGACATGATTAAAATGGAGGATAGGAGTCTTCAGGAGGCTACCACTGATGAGGCTACTCGGTATCATAATTTCTCTAAATTTGGACATCATGAAGAATATGCCTATGGTACGTAAGAGATAGAGACCAGTAGGAGATATTTGTCACCTGGTTATGCTTCTAGATGAGTAGGCTATTTTATATAGTGAAGCAGTTGCTAAGATTGGGCTTACTTCATACCTAGATGGGAGGAGCATTTCACTACATACCCAAGATGTTGACACCAACTAGACACCCGAATCTACTAAAGGTAGCTTGGCTAGAGAAGAACATAAGGCAGATCTTAGGAGTTCAATGCATTATCCGAGTCTATGAAGCAACACTAACAGAGCAGGTGGAAAGACGAGAGGCCCATGAGGGACCAAGTCTTAAGAGCATATGGTGGGACATTTTGGGATATCCATCCCACCTCCACCCTTTGGAGCGGCTGAATCATCTTTAGCTTCACAATAGTATGAGGCTCTAAGACCTAAGTATTCTATGACTATTGACATACAAGACTCACCAAAAGATAAGTTATATAGGGATAGTCTGGATGCTTCGTTTTGTTTTTTTTTCCTTATTTCATTATTATTTCTATATTTTATTTTTGTTTGAAAATTAATAATGCAAAATTTATTTTATTTTATTTTATGTTGTTTTTTTATTTTCTTTTATCTTTTTATTCCTTTTTGCTTATATTTTGTAAGGATGGTTGTAAATAATATCAGATAGACTCTTCATCAAATTCAGAACATTATAAATCTTGTTATTCACGAAGCACCAATTCACACCTTTTCCACTTTTTATGTTTTTTTATTGATATTTTATTTATCTATGTTTTTATCATGTACGTTGTGGACAATGTATAATTTTAAGTGTAGGGAAGAGGTTTCAAATTTCTTAAGCTTATTGTACTCTTTTTTATTAATTCTTATTAACTACCATCACGATTTAGTTAAAATATATCAAAACTAGTTTAATTATTATTTATTAGTGAATTGAATTAATATGCAAAAGAATGAAAGTTAGAATAAACTTACTTTTATAAGTCATTTTTTGGTAATTTAAAGATAATTAATTTGAATGAAAAATTGCATACTATTTACACACATAAAGCATTTTGTGAGATTTTTAGCCTAAGAGCAAAATATCTCACTATTTTATGCTCTTTTATTCTTTTATTTATGTTATTATACATAGTTAGATTATTTTAGAGCTTGCTTTTATTATCCTTATTGAGATCACAATTGTTAAATTAGAAGTATTGAAATGATAAAGGCATTTAGATTTAATCTTTGTTTCATTCTATTTTCTTGATTATTATCCTACCATATTTTATAACTTAGAAGTAATTACTTTTGAGACTTAGCCTTTTCGATTATAACCATATTAATAGCCTTTACCTTTTTGACTTGAAAGCCTTTTCATTATTTTTGAATCTTAAAGGATTTAAATTTACTTTATTGCTTGAAATTTGGATTATATTGAAGAATTTTAAAGAGATCCAATATTTCTTTGATTGTTTCTTTGATTGTTAGTACATGGTGAATGCTAAAAAGAAATAAAGATAATAATATATGTTGCAAAAATAGTGTTAATGTTATTGCACTAATGTAATTATGGTGTGAATGACCTATGTTGTAAAAAGCTAAGTTTTATGTAATCTTATTTTTGTCAATCTCCTTCGATATTTATTATCTTTATTATAACCTTACCTAAGCATCATAAAAACCTTATAATAAGACCTTTTGATTTTTGTTTCTAGTTTACTTATAAGTGGTAGATATACGATTTTATTAAAAGCTTATACTGAAGAATCCTCCTATATACTGATTTGAGAGTTCCTACATTTTCCACGCTATACACTTTTAGTGAATTGAGTGAATTCTTGGTGAAGGTATGAAAGTTTGTGTTTTTGAATTTAGAAAGAATGTTTAAGTGATTATTATTGATATTGACTTATGAAGGTTATTTTTAGGATGACTTGAATATAATTTTATGTTAATTTGATTGATATGACATGATGATTTAGGGTGTGGATGGATAGGTTAAGGTTAATAATGGATTTTTTAAAAATGTTTGACGATGTGGATTATGATTGTTTGAGGAAAAAAAAAACTTAAGTGTGAGGAGGTTTGATAAATGATTATTTGACTATATTTATATACCCATATGTACTGTGTTTTGCTTGATATTTAATAATTTTATAGTATTTTTGATATTTATTTTGCTTCAAGAGTGTTTTTAAGATATAATTGCCTTCATAGACTAAGAGGAGAAGGATTCGAGTGAAATTGACGCATAAAATGGAAGATTTGAAGTTTTATTAGAGATACACAACCATGTATAGGGATCATGTAAGTCATTATGAACGTGTGAACTTTTAAAGATGTTTATAATTATGTGAAGATACAAGCTAATTTATACTAATATACATGACCATGTATGTTACCAGTGTAAGCTTCTATGACTTATAAAGTAGTAATTTAGAGGAAATTTTGAGATACACAGTCACATACATGATCGTGTATATAACTGTGTACATTCCTCAAATATGCGACTGTGTAGTTTCCTAAAACCCTAGTTTTTGCAATAAAAAAGATAGTATAAATGCAAAACAAGAAGAGAAGTGGTTGGAATAAGGTTAGAAGCCAGAAAAACAAAAAACAAGCAATTCTAAATGAAGGATGAAGGAAAACACGAAGATTATGTCACGAGATTCAATAGAGAGAAACTTTAGGTGCGAATTTTAAGAAGACTTCATTAGAGATAAAAGGGGATATAGATTATGCATTCTTTTATTTCTACTTTTTCTTTTGAATATTTGATGATGGATTTGTTTTCTATGTTTAGGAACTAAATTATTTAGTGCCTAGGTGTAGTGAACCCTAAGTTAGGATGAATGATATGATATAGGCTTTTATTCAATGCAGTTTTATTGATTGATTTATTACGTTTCAATTATGCCTTTATATTCTCGGACTAATATGTCCAAAATATAGTAGATGTTTGATTTCATATGATCAAGATTGAGAAATCCTTTTATATAAATAGATTTACTACATTTGGAAGGAGTTACATGCAAACCTAGTGGTAGGTTGACATAAATCCTCCATATTAGAGTCAAACCTAAGAGTGAAGTTCATGAATCAAGTAACGCAATCTTAGGGGTTTTAACTAGAAAGAGATTTCAGTTTATCAACTAAAGGGAACTTGTTAATAGTCTTAAGAAAGATATTAACATAAGATATAAATTTTCATGGTCTAATAATCAATAATTTAATTGCATGATAAAGTGTTAATATTTCATAGTACTTTCTTCATCCCAATTCACTGTTATGTTAGCTATAGTTTAGTTTTTTAGATTAATTTTCAATGAAATTCATAACCCAATTTGGTAGTTAGATAAGAGAAAAAGGGTTAATACTGGTACTTATAGTTTTTATGGGATCGATCTTGCCAATACTAGTTACAACTACACCGTGCACTTACGGTTAAAACTTATAATACTTATAAGAATATAATAAATCATTCACCATCAAGAATAGGAGCTTTGTCTAGATGAACAGAGAAAAATTGATAGGTTTAGTTCATACTATTTTTCTTAGGTGATTTAGTATGTTTTTAGGTGTTTGTTAGATGATTATCATATATATAGGTTTATAACTGTGTTATTGTAAGTGTTTTCTATATTCTAAGCGTTTATGTGGTTTAGAACATGATTTCAATCTTAATTTTATGTTTTATGAGGTATTTGACGTGTCTGATATTAATGGAAATCAAATAATTAAAGAATAAGGAAGATGGATGCTATATGAAGGATGCCACGATCATGACTAGCTGATTGAACCCAAGTTTTTTATATCATTTGGTGACAATTTCATAGTTTTTGTTATACTTTTTGGTTTTTAATATTGGATTTTGTGCTTAATTTAGCTCATAAGTGCTTGTTTTGAATTAATGTAGTTTGAGGGTAAAATTATCACAAATAATTAGTAATTGCACTAAATTGATTTTTAGAACAATCGATACTGCAAAAATATATTTTTTCATTGTAGGACATTCAAGAAGTAGAGCTAAGGAGTGAAGACCAAGAGCATAAGTCAGTGAGGGCAATAGGCAAAGTTCACCGCGGATCTTTAAAGAAAACTTTTGAGCAAAGTTCGCCGCAACGACGCCAATAGACTATTGAGGAAATCTTTCGAGAAAAGTTCGCCGTGGTGAGCTCATCCTTTCATCGCGACAACACATTTGAATTGGCACAGAATTGGACCATTTTCAGTAAATTAACCAACCATGCAACCCAATCCAGCAACCCATTTTTGAAAAAGAACCTATTTTGGGCTAACTTACAAAAGAAGAGAAGAGAGCTGACATAGAGACATCATCCATATTCCATCTTCACAAAACTATCCCACCATCGTCTTTCTCATGGGTGCCTCCGATTGCTTCTCGGTTGTGAAGTCTCTTTGAGCTATGCGTGGCTAGGCGTCTCTCTCTCCTTTTGAAAATGTAGCAATGGCTATAGTTAAATGGGCTTAAAAGGGGAGTAGTTTAATCCATGTTCAACTATGATTTATGAGTTCCTAGGTATAGGATTTGTAATTTGTAGTTGAACATGCTTGATTATAGTTTAATCAAGTGTTGGATATTCAATGGGTGGCTTGGATTTGTTGATGTAGAACTTTGAGCTTAAATATATGAAGTCTCACATATATCTATTTGTGATCTTGTTGATTCCCCTTTATCTTGCATAGCTGTGTTTGATATTGAGTTGATTCTAGATCCCAAAGTGACTTGTTGCATTGACTTATCTACTACACACACTAAGAGCATTTAACAAGGTTTTAAGAAATGAGTCCCATTGATTAAGATCTTGGACTTAAAGAGTTATTTAAGGTTTACCCATTTGAAACTTAGTGATTTCACTCCCAACAAAAATTAATTTTGAACTATGATAGCCAAAGCTTATTTTTAAAAGGACTTTATCACTATTTGATCAGTAGTCTTAATCTTTCCATTTTCTGTTCCCAAAAATCCAAAAATACATTTTACGTATTTTTCTTATAATTCCATTTAGTACAATTAATGTTTTCAAAGATCAAAACCCCCTCCTTACCAAATTAGCTTGCATTTCATGACACATGGGTTAACTTAGGTCCACTCCTTTTAGGTTTCGATTAAGTGAGACGACCCGAGGCTACATCCTATATTGCAATCCTTGGATTATTTTTTGATTTGACCTCTAAGGGTATGAATAAAGGTACGAATCAAAATGACGCTATTCCTGGGAAACCAAAAAATTGGTTCTTTAGGTTAGCTTTTGTCATTTTGCTGCTAAGTGAGGTTAGGAGCCTTGTCCTTAGATTGCATTCTAAATAGTTTAGCTTCATACTTGTCAATAGTATAAGATTTCTTCTTCTTTTTTGCATAGCATCAAAATTTTGAAAACACAAACAATAGGAAATTAAACTTTTTGCAGTTTTCATACTTAGCATTTTTGCATCTACATAGTTTTGAATATTTCTTTTGATTGCTTTTTGATCCATACATACATACTTTACTTGCATACCTACTTTCACTTACCTATACACTTGCATTCATCACATCTCATTTTTTGTTTGACTTTGTATGCTTGCAAGTCAATTTTGTTACCTTTTATTTTTATTTGAATTGGTCCCTTGGATGCCCAGAAAAACCAAACTTCTACCTTTCTACCCAAAAATTGAGAGATGTTTGAGAAAAATCAAAAAGGAGAGAAGAGAAAAAGAGAGAAACAAAGTAGGTTTTAAAGAGGAGAATTATCTCAGTGGAGTCTAGTTAGCCAAGTAGTGAGAGTGAATCATGAGACAGAGTGATAATGGTTGAAAACTCGGCTTTTCTGCAAAATCCTAACCTTAATGCTAACCAGCCTAGGAATGGTGACAATGGAGGTAATGGGGAGCAAAAGCGAGTTGGAGAGAATAATGGAAATCAAAGAAGGAGGACCATTAGGGAAGCGATTACCTCTGATGTGAATTATGATCCATTTACTACTACTTGCCCTAAGTTGATGTGAATTTTGAAGTTAAAAAATTGCTTATTAACTCTCTTCCTAAATTTCATAGCTTGACAGGAGAAGATCCCTACATCCACTTGCAATCATTGTCCATGATTTGTCAGAGTGATCAAGTACTATGGAAAGTTTTTCACCTATCTTTAGAGGGTAAAGCGAGGGAGTGGTATATGAACCTCCTAAGACATGTGGCGAATGCTTATCATAGTTGGGCCAATCTTCGAAAAGCATTCTTGGAGAAGTATTTTTTGGGCTCTAGAACTTCATCAATGAAGAAGGAGATTTACTCGACACACCAAGATTATAATGAATACCTTTATAACTATTGGAACTATTTTCAAGATCTTTTATCTAGATGCCTCCACCATCAAATACCTAATAAGCAGTTAGTGCAGTATTTTTATGATGGACTGAAAAGTCAAAACAAAGGTATGTTTGATACGGCTTCAGGAGGTTCTTTGATTGACCTCACAGCTTTGGAGGCATGGGATCTAATTAAGAAGATGGCTTTAAATCAGCAACAGTATAGTGTTAGAGACACTAGGGGCGTACATGAGTTGGGAGCTTTAGCAGCTCATTCCTGAAGAATGGAAAATTTGGAGTCTAAGGTTGACTCTTTGGAAAGTAAAATGACTTCGCAGTTGTCCTTCATCACTGTAGAGTTGAAAAACATGAATGTGCATTATCCAACACCTTCTTGCGATGCTTGTAGGTTAGTGATGCATATCTCTAGTGTTTGCCCCCAGTTGTTATCAAGAGGTATCCACTGTTTATTAGCTTCAGCCCAATAAGAAATAGGATCCCTATTCCAACACCTATAACGAGGGATGGAAAGCAAATACTAGGCTTAGTTGAAGAAATGAAAAAGGAAGAGGTCTAAATAGATTTCAACAAGGTGGAGGGGCTGGTTCTCAAACCAGTTCCATAACCAACAACAAGCTCTTACTGTATCACCAAATTAGGACATTAATCAACTTCTGCATAACATGGTGGTGTTGATGAAGGAGGAGAGGACTTCGAATAACAACCAGTTCAACACCATAGCCTTTCTCATTCAACATGATTCTTCTAAAAATTTTGCTCGGTTCAGTGCTTTAGAAAAGATAATGGAGTAATAGGAGACGAAGGCTGAGAATATCAACTCCTACACCACTCAACTATCCAACAACATGAGTGAGAATCGAGCGAGAAGCAGTGGAGCTATCCTCTTTAATACTATTATGAACCCCAAGAGTTTGAATGTCATAACCCTCCAAAATGGGAAACAAGTGAGGTTCAGAAATCAAGATGAGGGAGTAGATGAAAAGGAGATTTAGTGTAGAGAATTTCCTTCAATAAATGAGAGAGTCAAGAACTCTGAAAGTTCCAAGGAGAGAATACTTTTGACTGAAAAGGAGTCCAAAAAATTAAAGAGCAAGGAAGCAAATTCTGAAACCAACCCGGAATCACGAAAGAAAAGAACTCATGAGGCCAATGATAAGGAGGTAAATCTAAAAGAACTTCCTTTTTCTAATTCATATTTTCTTAGAAAAAGGATGATTGATACTAAACATGAGAAAGATGCATTAATTTGTTTGGTAGAGTAGAAGTCAATATCCCTTTGCTTGACCTTGTAAAAAGGTTCCTGCATATGCTAAGTATCTTAAAGACCTGTGCACCAACCAATTTAAGTTTAGACCGAATGAAAGATTGCAAGTCAGCTCAAATGTGTTTGCATTTTTCAAACTCCAAATCCCTATAAAAAGCCAAGACCCTGGATCTTTTACCATCCCGCGCATCATAGGTAAAGTTACCATAAGGAGAGCCTTGTTAAATCTGGGGGCAACCATTAATGTTATGCCTAAGTCTGTCTACATATCATTGGGAGTCAAGAGTCTTAAGTTTACACCTGTGGTTCTATAATTGGCTAATAGGTCTCTTAGACATTCTATAGGTGTTATAGAGGACATTTTGGTCCAGGTAAAGGGTTTGGTCTTTCCAGCTAACTTTTATGCGCTTGACATGTCTTCTGAAGTTGTGCAAGACACTACATTAATTCTCTGTAGACCTTTCTTAAGGACTACTAGTACTATGATTAGCATGAAAGAAGGTACCATCACCATAGAGGTAGGAGATAAAAAAGTGTGCTTTAACATGTACGAAGCAATGAAACATCCCCATAAGGATTATTCGCTTTTAGGAGTTAACATGCTTGATATTGTTATTGTGATGCATGATCTGAATTTGAACTCCAAAATGCTTACTCCAGCTCTGCATTGTTCTCATTGAATTCTTCAATTGACAATGATGACCCTTGGGAGAAAGGTTTTGCATTAATGTTTCAGGTGAATATGGAATTGTGAAGGTTGACACCGACATGGCAAGTGGTAAAGTTGTCTCACTACAACATGGCTATCTATCGAAGCTTCACTAGGAGAATCAGCAACCTCTGTAATAATCAGGTTATTTCTTTCCTTCACTTATTTTCTTACTTTTGCTTTATGACTAATTATGACATTGTCAGATGCATTAGTTTGTTAAATTAAGTGTGGGGGAGAAACTATTTCAGTAGAAACTTAGCTTAGATTTTAGTTTATGCATCAGTTTTTCAATTCAATAATTCCTATGCTAGATTTGTCTCCTATTTTATTTTTGTTGTGCTCTTTAGCCTGATGCATGATACATCTTCAAGTTTGAGGAAATTGATGTGATTAATTGTATTAACTTTATTTTGTTGAGCTTATCTGGTGCCTGATGACTTTGTATATGATCTTTAAGGTTGATGAGTATCCAGATTGTGTGATTTGTTTGTGAGTCATGTTTCTCATTTCTTTCTTGCCTGAATTTTCCTTTCAGGTAAATTTTATCGCGGCAAACTTACCTTATTTCCTTCATATTGCTCTCGGGTGAATTTCATCGTGGCGTGGATTCCACATCCCCGCGGCAAAGGTTCCCATCACCTTTCTGTTTCTTTTGAGTAATTTTCATCGCAGCGTGAAGTTTACGTCACCGTGACAAGGATACCTCATCTCTTTCTGTTCCTCTTGGGATAATTTTGCCACGGAGTGCATTCCACGTCACCGTAGCGAACTCCCCATCATTCTTCTTTATTCCCCTTGGGTTTTTTTTGTCGCGGCATGAGTTCCATTTCGCTGCGACGAAATATTGATATTTTGCTATTTTTGTAATTAGGGTTAAGTTCATCGCGACGAATAGGTTCAATCTGTGCAAATTTAACCCGGTGAAATTGTCATTCCACCCATATTTTCTCTTAACCTTTCGTATTCCCTCTACGCCTTTTTGTCATTTCGCACACCCAAAACCCTATTTAACCCCGTTGACCCCCTTTCGTTTCTACCTCGTTTTTCACCGTGGCAATCCTCGAGCTTCTTAACCCAACCTTTTCTTTCTGACTCTCTGCGTATCCTTCAATCTTTGTAAGTATTTTCTTCTCTTCATTTTTCTTAGTTTCTGTATTGTTAAGGGTATATCAGGTTATTTCTCTTGTTTTCTTTTCCATTTTCCCTTTAGGTTCATCTTTTGTAGGTTAGTTTGCTTTGTTCGTTTGTTTAGTTATGTTTTGGTGTGCATTTTCTGTAGGACAATGCCTCAAGTTAAACTTCCAACCCCTACTACTCCTCCTACCCCTCCTAGTGATTCCAATTCCTTAGATAATCTTACTTTTGCGGAACTCTATAAGAAATTAGAAACTAGGCCTTTCATCAAAGAGCGACCATTTTGATTAGCTCCCCCTGACAATCACTTCGTGCAACAACTTGTTGCTTCACAGCTCACAGCTAGTTAAACCCTTGCTCAAGGCAATGATAAACTCGTTCACCATATCTATACTTATGCTAGATTCAATGATACCATAGAAATTAATTTCCGTGGTATTAAAGCACCCAATGCATTCAACACTGCTAGTATTCGTTGCCATTTCAATCTTCCTAACATCCTCCATTGTCACTATGATTAGCTTATCCATAACTACCCTTCGAACGATGTTATTCGCACCCTCTGTGGAGAGGGCGTCGAATGGCATCAACCATGCTATTATCAACTTTACTTAAAACAATCTGATCTTTGACTTGCAGCTCGTCTTTGGCTTCATTTAGTCTGCAACAATATTGTCCTGACCACTCACTTGCCCTATGTAACAAAACAACAAGCCTTACACATCTACCTCCTGATGACTGGTCACTCGGATGATATAGTTGATGCTATCACCTCTACCTTCATGATTCCATCACTACTACCAAATTTACCAATGCCATCACTTTTCCTCACCTCATCTCTAACATTTTCTAAGCACACAATGTCCTAGAATTTGATACTGATAGGTATTTTGACCCGATCTCACTCTTTAGGTATACCCACCTTAAGCAACCTACCATTCACCCACCTCGTCCCTCCATCCATGCTCCTAATATTGGTGTAACCTCTACAGTTGCGGCCCAGTTGAGGATGATCCTCTAGCTTCAGAAGCTCCTGAGTTTGTGAATTTATAGACCCTCACTGGTAAGGTAGACAGACTTTGTGCGGACCTCTCCCATCTCCGAGACAATCTCTTTGAGGAGATAGCATGACAGAAGGAGAGGGAGAGGCTTTATATTACCAGAATAAGCAGTATCGCTGGAATATGGATGCATTACTCACCGAGCATTTTCACTTTCAGTTACCATCTGATGAAGATGACCCCCTGCACGGCGCTGGCACATGTCCCTCTAGATCTAGGGATGATCTTTTTATAGAGTAGCTTGAGTCATTTGTCCTTTCTGTTTTAGCTAGTCCTATTTTAGTTTTCAGTTTGCTGGGTACTTAGTTACATTGTTGTTACTTACAGAATTAATGGTCGGTTGTTTATATAATTCTCATTGTACCTTTCCCAATGTGTTGCTATTCAATAGCCTTCCTCCTACTTTTCAATGCATCATGGTGTTTTAATTGTTATTCATATTGAGGACAATATGATGTTTAAGTGTGGGGCAGGTTATTTCATTTTCGTAATTTTTCTTTATACATCATTTTGGCCATTTAATTGCTTGTACAAGTCATTTGTGTGTCCTCTGCAAACCTTTAAACTTGGTAATTGAGGTGAATTGCATGTTTTTCAAGTGTTTCTTTTTCTCCGTAATTTTTTGCTGCGGCAACACTGCAAATTTTTAGTTCATCGCGGCAAACTTATGTTTCGCCGTGGCGAAGTCAATCCCTTCCTTAAAAAGAAAAAGAAAAGTTTCTATTTTAATTCCCTCATTTCAATAATTCTCCCAAATTAGATTCTTTTTACTCCTGTGTCTTGAGGATTTTATAAATTTCAAAGTTGTCCATGTGTTTTTGAAAGCACCATCTATGTTTTTTAAATGATAGTTGATTTTTGTTAATTCCATTTTTAATGTTTTCACGAGAGGCAAGTGAGGGTATGCTGAGAGAGTAGCACTATGCATTTTTAAACCTTGAGATTGCTTAATTGAGATACTAACCTTGTTGGAAGGATATTTAGGCCTGAATTCTTTCATTTGTGTATGTATCTGCTTAATTTCATATCTCTCTAGAACTTGTTTTAAGTCTTGATCAAAGCTTGATGAACTAAAATTTTGTTAATATGATAGAGGCATTCTTTTCAAAGACCCTACTTACCCAAACACAAATCCCAAACACTTAACCATTGCTAGCCACGTTGAGCCACCTTTTGAGTGCATGCATATTTCACCATTTGAATATCTCATCTCTAATTATAGATGGTCAAAAAAAAAAGAAGGGTTTCTATACAAAAGAAAAGAAAGAAAAAGTTCCAAAAAGGTTCCAAAAGTTCCAAATTTCTAAAAAAAAATAGAAAGCTTTCTCAAAAGAGAACAAGTTATAAAAAAATGTTAGCTTATGTTTGTTGTTTGTTTAAACATTTTCTTGCGCATAGTTGGCATTTGTTTCATGAGAAAAATGATTGTGATGCATGTACTCATTTTTCCTTCTTCTATTCAATCTATTTCATTTAGCCTTCCATACATTACAACCCTAAAAGTCCTCTTGATTC
>JAOTIZ010000203.1:22189847-22200014 GCA_027123425.1 Erythroxylum panamense
CAAGTATGATAGATGATAAGCTTGCTTAAGAAAGCAAGAAAGAAAGTAAGAAAGAAAAAAAAATAATGAAAAAAAAATGTACATCGACTTTTCGTATAGGTTAAGTCATAAGGGTTTCCAACGCAACAAGTTTTCTATTTTAACGCTTCGGATGTCAGAATCTGAAAGTATTTTCTAGTTGCAATTGAATTCATTTGGTATCAGATATTGATCCGTTTGTTTCCCATTTGTATTCCAATCCTATGACCTTCGCAATTGTTTCGTGTCACTTGTTTATTCCGATTCATGTGTTTGATTCCCATTTCATCACGTGATCCGATTTAGCTTGTTTTACTTGTTTCCTTTCGTCTCGAATTCTATTCAAGAGTGCCCATGATCAAGTGTTTAAGCAGGGATAACGTGTTAAGTGGTTAAGAAGTTGGGTCTCGAGAACGGGATCCAACAAGTGATGTGGAATTTACGAAGTGCTTATACAACTTAGGAGTAAGTAGAAATCTTATGCGTTTATCGATTTTTAGAAAATTAGGGCTAGGTGATGTGAAGTCAACTTTGATGCTTATTCATTTTATGGATCAATCCATTAAGAGACCATTTGGTATAGTGGAAGACATGATAATTAAGGTGGACAATTTCATTATTCCTATAAAATTTGTGGTGTTAGATTTTGAAGACGATAGGAACTGTCCACTAGTTCTTAAATGGCCATTCATGAACATTGGAAAAGTGTTTATAGACGTTTATAAGGGCAAATTGCTTTTTGGATTAGCAATGAGCATGTGGAATTTAATATGAACAAGGTCTTAAAACATCTGAAAGAAAGCAGTTCTTACATGAAAATAGACATAATGGATGTATGTATCAAAGAGCAAGAGGAGAGTTACTTTGAAGAATTAAGTTATGAGAAACATGTGACAAAGTATATAAAGCTAATATATGGAAGTCTCTATTCAAGAAGCAGAATCAAAAGACGGGATGAGGGGTGATTGCAAAACAATATGAGCTATTGTCTTAAGACACAAAATATTTAATTCCATCAAAGATTTTTAGAGTTTTATCATTTTAGATTTTATTGACAATTTGTTATCAAAAAGGGAATTACTAAAATTGCTTGGATTTTTAATATGATTGATTATTTCCTTTTTATTATCTCTCAATATGTAGCTTATTTATAGGAAACTAAACTAAATTTGGATAACACGAGTAGAAACAAGCCACTCATAATTGATCATGGTAAAGTTTTGAATAATGAAAGGTTAAGCTAAAGACCTTAACTTAGCAAATTTTGGCAGTTAGATTTGTTTTGAATTTTAGTATTTAGGTTTTGAATTTTAATGTTTTAGAGTAGTTTGGATTGCTAAATTTCTAGCTTTTGAAGTTATTATAAGTTAGGGAAGCAAGCTCTGGAACTACATGAAGAAAAAATGAAGAAACGATACAAGGGTGACATTTTTCAACATGTCATGATCATAAATGGAAGGCCAGCCTTTGTCACGATCATGCTCCAAAGTCACAATCATACAGATCGTGATTGTGATCTATGACCAGACCAAGCAAACAAGTGAAATAACCATTCCTAACCCTATTTGGCCCCTTTTTCTTCAATCCTAACACTTTATATTCATCACTTTTCATCTTCTATCACACTTTATCTCTCTAAAACCTTAGCAGCCACTCTAAAATTCTCCCCCATCTCTCTTCATTTTCCTTATGGTTTTCACTTATTTCTTGCATCTTTCAACTAGATTTTATTCCTTTTACACATATCTAGCATTTTCCACACGAATATCAAATCTTTAGAGTGGTTTCTACAATATTTCATGAAAGTTTTCTCTCTTCACTTTTTTGGGTGTTTTTGGTGTATTATTGTGCATTTTTAGTTTATTTTACAGGTATACACTTATTCAAGGTTCCAAGAATCAAACAAAGTGCTAAATGCTCACAACTAAAGAGAAAATCACAAATTTCAGGAAGAGGTGCATAGATTTATCGACTTTAGAGCACCTTTTCCAATTTATTCGAAAGACCAAGGTATTCGATTCCAAACTCTTCACTCTACAAATGTTAATGTACCTAGTATTTTGATTTTGACATGTTAGAAATCAAAGGTTAAGAGATAAGGTTAAGATTTTGAGTTGTAAAATTCAATGAGACAAATTTATTAATTTTGATTATATTATGTATAAGTAATTAACCCTTGAATTTTATACTACTATATAATTTGAGGGGTCAACTATATAATTTGAATTATGATGTTATGGAACAAATTGGTGGATTTCCTAGGTTAAACATAATAAAAAACATGATAATTTTTGTGCTAATAGTTATTGGAAACAATTAACGGGATTGGATAAGTTTGTTGTTAGAAATACCTATAATAATGTCATTCTTAGTCCTAAACATCTGTTACTTCATAAGTTTATGTGTCATACTATTTTAAATAAATTGGAAAGTAACAAATGTTCTATTAAAGACTTATTCTTTCTATGGTGTATGGATAATAATGTTCAAGTTTATGCAACCACCGATATTTTTCAATCTATAGCTACTACTTTTAAAAAGAAAAGTATTCATCTTGGTATGAGATATTTTTGTCACGCTTGTTGTTTATTATGGTGTCAATATCGAGGGACTGACTATTGTTTTTCCTGAGTTTGTAGATCACTTTAGACGAGCCAAGATCTTAACTGTCCATCTTATAGAACTCTAAGATATCAGTTCCAAAACTTATGTGAAATATAGGACAAGACATGCTAGTTCAAGTTTCGTATTAACGCAACATCAAACAGAGGTCTCAACAAGTGAAGAAACAAAAGATGATGAAGAGGAAGGTTGCGATAAGATCTTCAATTTGGTCTATGATAACAACAAGCTTCTAAAGGAGATCACACATGAACAATAAAGACAGCAAAACAATATAAAGAAGATTTTTAAGTAATTCTCTGCTCCAGGTTTTTAAATTCCGTCACCTACATCATCACTACATCGATCTTTATAAGTGGTTTCATTCTCTAAACTTTCATTTTTTTTATATGTGTGTTATGTGTTTTCTCACTTTTAGGAGAATATGTTATCTAAGTGTGAGGCGGTTTGTGCATCAGCATGTCATATATATGTGAGTTTTACATATCATATTATGTTAGTTTTCATTAGGATTGACATTGCGTGAACATTTTGTTACATATGTAAAAAATATGCGAATGTGTTAATGGTATGAATTTGATGAAATTAGTTTAGTTTTGAACATGATCATTTAATTTGTAAAGACATATTGACTTGTGAATTTTATATTTTAAGTATCTTTTAATGAATATGTATGTTAATCAGGATATGACACCAATATTCTTCACTTAGGAAATTTTTGGTATACATTTATAATTAGAAGTCAATTAAATTGGTTAGCATGACTAGTAACCTTTCATGAGAATATTTGATTAAAAAGAAATGAGGTAGGCTATGTGATTAACTAAAAAAATGTGTGTTAAATAAATAATTATTCTGTTAACCCTTTTGAAACAAATATTGGGTTAAGTATAGAACTGGTAGCCAATTAAGAATGCGACACAGCTGAGTAATTGGGAACATTTACGACAAAAAGTTTGTCTTCACATCAAAAGATTAAAATGACATTCCAACCATGCCAACTAATAAAAAATATGGTCTAGATGAGTAATTGCGGAACATTCACGATAAAATGTTTTGCTTCACATCAAAAGACTAAGTTAACCTTAAAGAAAATAAAAAATGATGTTTCAATCAATAAAATCTACTAATCTTTGAAAATAGTAGGGGTTGATATAAATATGATGTCTTATACTGTATTTGAAAAAATGGGAATAGAAGGACTCGAACCAAGTGGGATGTGTTTAGATGAATGATAGAATATTAAAATATCCTAGGGGAATAATAGAAGATATACCTGTTAAGGTTATAAATTCAAATTCCCAACCAACTTTATAATTCTTGACATAGAGGAGGATATATCTTTGTATCTATTAGTTATTTTATTTGATTTCATTTTTTATTATTAATATTTTTATTTTTATTTTAATCTTAAATTTTTATTTTTATTTTATTTCTTCTTCTTCATTCATTTAAGTCATTTGGAAATAGCCTTTCCATTAGTTAAGGGCAAGGCTGCATACTAATGTACCTCCCTATCCTTTACATCTTAGCAGCATTTTTACTAGGTGGTGTTGTTGTAAAGGAGGATTTATAAATACCTTTAGTCCTCGACTGACCATTCCTTGCAACTGCCATGTAAATTATAGACGTTGACGAAGGCAAGTTAACTTTAAGGGTAAGAGATAAAGAGGTGATCTTTAGAGTCTTTGATGTTAAAAGCAATTCTTTTGAATTTTTAGATTTTATTGAGGTTGACAAGCTGTGTCAAGATGTTTTACAGGGCTCTACATGTAAGGATCCAACAAAATTGTTACAAATTCAAGGAAATAAAATAAAGAATAAAAGTGGTGAAAAGCGTCAAAAGGTAGCCCACTTATAGGTTATGGAACCAACGGAAAGGCTAAGGCAACACAATTTAGATAAGCCACCTTGAGCATAAAAGGTATGTTGAGCTAAAGATGTTAACCCAGCGCCAAGGGGGCAACCCAAGGATTATGATTTATTTTTGTTATGCCATTTTTATATTTTATTTCTTAATTTAAATTGTGTTATTTTTATTTTTTGTTGTTCTATTTATCCCTTTTTTTATATTTTGCAAGGATGTAGTCTAAATTTGAATGGATAAAAAATAAGAAAAATCATCATATTTAGGAAAGGACCTTCTCATTTATTAGGTATATTTATATTGTGTACATTGGGGACAATGTAAAACTTTAAGTGTGCGGAAAGGTTTGACGAATTTCAATGATTCTTTAAACTTATTGATTAATCCCACATACAGTTTCTCATGGTTCTTTAATCAAATACTTAGGGGAGGAAGTTCAGCACTAGATCACTTATAAGATAAGGGCAAGGTATCGAATTTCATTATGTTATAACAATTGGACAGGTTAAGTAGCACTACTTTACCATCCGATAGCTAGGGATATTTTAGATAGATTTTTAGGAAAAGGTAAAATCTAAGAATTAATTGCAGATGGCAACTGGGATTTTTCCCAATAGGAGATTAGATCATTTCCGATACCACAGTATCGACACAATGGAGAGGATATATATCTATGGAATGGCCTAGCTATATTGAACATAACAAATTGGAAAGCAAAACAACTAAAGTATAGGACAAACCCAAGAATTGGATGGTGTAAGTTGATTTGAAGTAACTCTATCAAGCCAAATGCTAGCTTCCTGAGCTAGTTAGCCATGAAGGACAGATTAAGCACTATGACAAGATTAAAATTCCTATCCTCCTTGAAAAGATGTATCCTTTTCAACCTAGACAAAGAGGACAAAAACCATCTATTTTTCATATGCAAGGTTTTTTAATAGAGTATGGCAGCAAATTTCCTCTCTATACACACTCAATTGCTATCAAAGCAATATGAATGGCATTATACAAGTGATACTATTGAACCATGCATCCAAACATGACAAGGATGTTTACATGGTAACCATTACAACTTGTACACAGGAGATTTAGAGGGAGAGGAATAACAGAAGATTTGCAAGAAGGGAAAGAGGCATACATGTTTTCACTGAAATCATCTCTAACAGTATTAGAGAACAACTAGTCATAAACTAGATGGAGAAGAAATGCAGTGAGAGACTAGTAATTTCATGGAGACTCTAATGAGACTCCAAGAATACCCAGTACATCTTTGAACAATATATCTATATGACCTAAACTAGCAAGGTATCACACACATAATTCTTATGCAAGAATCTGAAGTTAGAGCTCTTACCTTACAAGGTCACTTCTCTGAAAGGTCATAACGCATGACCATTTACTTCCATCACTAAGTAGTCGCGTGATGGGAGATATTAGCCAGAGTTCAAATATAGAGGAAGACCCATCGAGTATCCCTAATCAAAGAAGTTATGAGTGAAAAATGAATAAGAAGATGAAGAAACTAAGCTCAAAGTATAATCCCTTACCTCTTTAATCGACTGGAGAAAGAGTAGACGAAGACGTTTGAACCCTAATTTGGGAACTTTCGAAGTAACTTTAGTTAGGGGAATTTAGTTTCTTGTTTTAGGAAAATCTGAGGGTTTATGCAAGGTTGTATGTTTACACAAGGTCATTTTATGCCTCTAGCTTACGATGTCATTTGTATCATTGTTTTGTTATTCTTTTGGTAGGATAAGAGTTGTACTGAACTCCCTCATTTCTTTCAATTCAATTTAATTTTTCAAAAAAAAAATTATCCTATTTTTCTTTGAAAAATTTTTATTGTTTTGAACCTTAAAGGTTAGTTGCATTATTTATTTGTGTGAAACTTGAAAATATTGAAAGGTCCATTATTTCTTTAATTGTGGTATTTATGAATGCTTGAAATTGTTTTAATTTTAAAAAAGCATAAGAAAAGAAGAAAAGAATGTAGTACCAATGGAATTGCAATAAAAGGGCCTGTATATTTGTAAACAAGTTTCTTGTAATTTTTCTTTAGTAAATTACCTTCATTTTAACCCTCTTTATTTTCCCCACTATACCATACCTAAGCCTCATTATAACCTATATAAAGACCTTTTGATTTTTTTCCCAGTTTATACATAAGTGGTGGAGATGTGAAAATATACAAACCTTTGGTAAGAGTTTTACTATGCATTGATTTGAGAGTTTGAATACTTTTCACCCTAAACACTTAAGTACATTGAGTGAGAAATTTGTGAGAGTGTAAAAGTTTATGTTTTTTATTTCAATGGGATTATTGAGGTGATTACAATTAATATTATCTTAGAACGTTAATTTTAGGATAACTTAACTCTAATTGAATCTTAATTTGATTCAAAAGGATATGATGATTTATACTATGGATGGATGGATCAAGATTAACGAAGGACAGATATTGTAAGATTTATAATTTTGATTATGGTTTGCTTGAGGACAAGCAAAAGCTTAAGTGTGATGATGTTTTATAGATGCATAATTGACTATATTTATACCTTACATTTGATGTATTTTTTCTTGATATTTTATGCTTTTATTGTATATTTGGTACTTATTTTGTTCTAAATGCATTTATAGGTTATAATTGCCTTTATGGACTAAATATAGAAGAATTTAGATGAAAATGTGACAAAACAAAGATTTAAGCAAAGAAGAGACACATGGCCTTGTATCCATATAAGTTCCTCATGCTTTGCAGAATTACAAATTCTAGATATTTTGGGTTATACACGGTCTAGTACATGCCCATGTACCCCCTTAAACCTTCATTCAACATATTTGTGATTGAGTTAATTTCCTAAAAATTACTATAAAATGACGTATTCAGAGGTAAAATAAACGAGTAGACATGTAGAGATGTTCAAATGTGATTCAACAATATTTTTGATCTAGAGAAATGGAAAACATGAAAAAATCATCGAAAGATCCAAGAGAATACAAGATCAAATATCTACCTTGTAAGAACATTCGATAGGAGATAGAAGGCAGATCTATAATTATGAACCCTTCATTTCTATTTGTTTTTCTTTTTGTTTATGTTTGATTTCGTTCTTTATCTTGTGTAACTAAACATCTTTAGTGTTTAGGTATGATCAACCCTATTTTGTGTTATAACATGTTTTGATTCTTTTATTTTAAGAAATTGACAAATATTTTAAGAAATTACTTGTTTATCCATAGATATCCTTATTGTGATTATTGTATAATTGATCCTTACACTTTTTTTAGAAAAACAAAAAGAATATGTTACAATAATAGGAGTCTTAATTAAGTTATTGATATAAGCACAATCAAAAGAAGTGCACAAATACATGCTATTGTAGTTATAATAAACCACCATCATCACAACTAATGAAGAACAAGACAAAGGCAATCCTATAATAACTATATACTTTCATCATTTAGAAGTACTTGAGATTACTAATCTATTACATATATGAATTGCTTTGTTTTTATACTAATAATGACTTATTATTTAGCATAGCTCAATCAGTGGTACTTGAAAATAATAAAAACTATATGTAGATAATTGAATAATTCCATAAAAGATTCATAACCTAAATTAATTAAGAAAATGTTCTACTGTTATTTATTTTGTGAAACAACACCATACATTATATGAAAATTATAACAAAAACCCAACACCATTACTAGGGGGTGTGCCTATAACTTTTGTCTCCTTTTCATAGGTATCAAATTTTATCTTATACACCACTTAAACCTTGTTTCTGCTCCCAGTTCCTTCTCCTTATCAGACGTTCATTTTCTCTAGTTCTTCCCTTTTTTAACACTTGCACACTTTGCTCTTGAGCGATGATTGGTACGGTTTGGATGTTAAAGGCTCTTATTCCATTTTTCTGACATTCATTTTCTCTAGTTCTTCCCTTTTTTAACGCTTGCACACTTTGCTCCTGAGTGGTGATTGGTATGGTTTGGATGTTAAAGGCTCTTATTCCACTTTTCTGTTCTCTCCTTTCACTTCTTACTTCGTTTTAGCTCAAACATAACTTGTATTTTCTCTTTGCATGTTGTAATCCAGAGTAGATACTACGATCTCCTCTCTTAAACAACTTGATCCACCTTTACTCCATCTCTATATAGACCGAAGATTGTTAATCCATCAGCTATGAATACCCTCCTCTTCCTTTTCTATTTCTCAACACGGGAATTAGTATCAAAGTTTGTTTGATAGGCATTTAAACCTCCATCTATGTCTTTGAGTTTTTTTTGTCTGTATCTTCACCTAGTTTAACTCCCAAACATTAATAATTTTCCTACTATTGCCTGTTTTGATCTCAATAGCCATTAGTTGTAGTCGGATGGATTGAGTGATGATCCTTAGTGAATCCTCCTCCCTAGTTTTATAAGCACTGCTTATTCCTCTCCTTCCACAACCTTTACATACATGAGCCAAGCATTATCACGGAAACTCGAGAATTTCCTCTTATAATCCACCCTTTTGCCTACATCTAATTGATAAATTCCATACAGTCTAATGTTGGCAATCTATTCAATATCACTAGCTAAACTGTGAAGGATATTTTTTCCATATAATCTTACTACATCCAACTATTGCTCCTATTGGACTTAAGAGCCTCTTGCTTGATATGTTGCTAAACTCAGTGTTTGGAGTTCCGTACCGTACCAGTCTGTACTAGTTGAAAAATTGTATGGTGAAACTTACCTCAGTACCAGCCATAAATACTAGCTAGTACCTGGTATTTTCTATTTAGTACCGGCCAGTACCCAAAATATCGGCAAATATCGGCTGGTATCCAAAAATTTGGAAACTTTGAGGACTTTGTTGCAAATTTAAAAAATTTTACCCTACCCCCAACCCTGATTGCTCTTACCCTCTCACTCTCACTCTCTCGCAATCTCCCTCACTCTCGTCACCATCTTGTTGCCTCTCATTGTCGCACTCCTCTCATCACCACCGCCACTTCATGTCTTCTTCGGTTGTCCCCTTTGATCCTCCCTAGTGCCTGTATCACTCTCCTCCTTCCCTCATCCTCGTCAAAGTTGCAATTTGGGTTTATGTTTGGTGTCCCCCAAAGATCCACTGCACCACCGCAACATCGCAATACGTCGTCACCAACACAACTCCAGCACATTGGACCACTGCACCACTGACTTCCCGACGCGTCTGTGAATGTGGATAACCTGAAAACTCGAACCAACAACCCGAAGACCTGACGGTTTCAAATATTTTTTGGATCTGTTGGCTCTATTCTCTGTTGTTTGTTGTTTCAAAAAGTTGCTAGTAAATGTAAATTACAAATTTTTTGTGTCAGATTGGATTGGATTTGGATTTGTGTTGATGAATTTGGGAGTTGGCTGTTGGTGGGTGCACGTTGGATTTACTACTCATGTCACGATTTTGGACTAATGATTTGTGAATTGGTTTTGTTTTGGAATGAAATTGCTTATAGTATTGGATATTGGATGTGTGTATGTGAAGTGAATTGGTTTGAATTTGATTTTGGAGGAATTGTTGAAGTTGAAATTTTTGAATTGAATACCGTGAGCAGTGAGCAATTGATTTGGGTTTTGTTATTTTGTTCTGAATTTTTGATATGAAAATTAGAATTGGAAATGGA
>JAOTIZ010000203.1:22246272-22262870 GCA_027123425.1 Erythroxylum panamense
CGGTAATAAACTGAGAGAGTGAACCAAATAAAAAATGACTGGATTGGATTAATGAGAGTTAAGCGATTCAACAGAACCCGTAACTAATTAGATTGGTAATTATGTAGAAAGAGATCTTGTGTAAGACCCGATAGCTTATTAGAGTGCTTTAGATCTAATTAGGATTGTGAGTATTTTGTTAATTAAGAGATTACAAATTTCATAATCCAATTAGGGTTTATAAATTAGGATTTAATCGTTATAACTCGAGAGAGAGTAATCAGCCCTAGGATCATCTAAAACCGACTCCCCATTAACACACAATCAACTAGGTTAGCATTAATGATAGGTAAAATCTCCTTTCTCATAACATGGTTAATTTCTCTTGATTAATTTCCATTGTTTTCTTGCATTGCTAAAAATTTCATTTCTTTTTGTGTTAATTTCTGAATTATAACTCTTGCCAATCAATTTCTCGAATTTACTTTGTCTTGTGAAACTTTATTTTCGTTATTTCAATTTCCTTAGCCTTAGATAACATAGAATTAGATTAGTCCCCCTCCTCGTGGGACCAACATCTCTTATATTATAGTTGCGACCCGTGCGCTTGCGGTATTTAAGGGCTTATAAATTTTAAAGCTTGAACAACACGATTAAAATCGGTAATGGAATTTCTTTTTTTAGTGTTTAGAATGATAGTGGAAATGTTGAAGGTTGTAACATTCCTAACTAATAAGAAATGTTGAAGGTGGTAGCATTCCTAACTAATAAGAAGGGAATGTTGTACATGATATTACGAAAAGAAGAAGACATGTGTCTAATTTTTTTGCATCACAAACAACTCTTAGAGCTCAACCTTCGATCCATAGTACCTTACAATCTAAGGAAGAGGCTCATAATGTAGATATGGAAATTGCTAGATGGTGGTATGATTCAGATATATCATTCAATTCCTTTCATTTTTATTATTATTATCAACCTATGACAGATGTTATTTCCTCTTACAGTTTAGGATACAAAGCTCCTTTAATTGATGACTACAGAAGTAAACTTCTAAGTAGCTCTATTTATGAAATAAAATTTTATTTAGATGAAAGAAGAATGAATTAGGGCCATTCTCCTTCAATCAATGACTACCGAAGTAAACTCCTTCAATCATGTGTGATCGTTGGACAAATAGAGGACATAAGCCTATTATTAATTTTTTGGTTATCTATAAAGGGGATAATGTTTTTGAAGTCTATTAATGCATCTACCCTTGCTAGGAATGTCGATACTCTATTTGAAATATTTGATGAAGTTGTGAAGAAAGTTAGACCAGAAAATATTGTTCAGGTAATTATTGTTGATAATTCAGCTTATAAAATAGAAAGAAAAATAGAAAAGTAAGTATAATTCTTTTTATTGAACTCGTTGTACTACACATTGCATTAACTTGATATTATAAAAAATAGAGGATGCTAGGTATTTTCATATTATTGATGAGACTATGAAAAAAATAAAAAAGGTGACCAAGTTTATTTACAATCATGCATGGATCTAGAATTTAATGAGAAATGATTTTATATTGGTAGGAATTTATGTCATCCGGTTATCACAAATTTCTTATCAGTTAGTTTTTTACTACGACGAAGGAAGAGTTGAGAAAAATGTTTACAAATGATAAGTAGGTTTCATCTCAACATGCTAGGTGCCGGATTGGAGGTTTCCAGAATTATACTTGAAGATAATGAATTTTAGCTCCAATGTCAATTTGTCATTTAAATTTATGAGCCTTTAGACAAACCTTTTGAGGCAAAAAAAAGAAATGGATCTAAATGTTTCAAGCAATGTATTGATTTGGACACTAATGGCACCAAGGGAGTGGGTAATTTTGGTGTTTATAAATTTAAGAAAACCTTTTGCATCATAATAAAGAATCTTGTTTAATTTCAAATTGAATAATAAGATGCAATGAAATTTTAATTGAAATTAATCATTTACCAATAATAATGTAAAGTTTCAAGGGAAGAGAAGTTGTGAACTAATTTACAGTTTTTTATAAACAAAGTTTGTCTAAGCCCACTCCTAAAATTTCTTTTAGGAATCTATTAAGGTCTTCTTTCAATTAGTTGAAGAGGAACCTCCATATAATAATTTTTATTCAATTAAAGATAAACCATTATACATTCTTCCTTCAAAGTAAATAGCAATCTCAATACTTCTTAAATAAACCAAATATAAGAGAAAAAAAACTCATCATAAATGATACTTATAGCATAAATAAGACTTACCTTCACATTTTAATATCCAAGGGCTCAATACATGAACTACCAATGAATGAATACTTCTAAGTGCTCAAAACTCTTATTAATGTGTTATCACAACACTTAAATATCATAAAAATGACAAACTAAACTCTCAATTATTCATGCCCATACTAGCTTTAAAATACTGTTAGTCACAAAAATTAAATGTTGCAATGATTAATAACAATAATGAGAAGTACAAATATCATATACAAACTTATAGTATATATTATTTTAAGACTCTTGACGTATTCGTCGAAAACAAGTTTTCAAAGATTTTTCAAATTTTTTTAAGAATAAATAACATTTTTGAATAAAGTTTGAGACAAAATTATTTCAAATATTCCTTAAAGAGCATTTTAAAGATTAAGAGTTCTTTTAAGTCAAAATCTTAATTCCTCTTGACAATATAAAATATTAATGCATTAAGATTAAAACATAATACGTTTATGTATGAAGAATCCCATTTATAAATTTATTGGGACTTTATTTCATATTTCTTTCTCTTAAAATATAAAAGATTAAATTATTAATAGTAATTACACTTTGTTATCATCAAAATTTAAACTTCATTAATTGAATAATCTCCCCCTTTTTATGATGACAAAATATGTTCTGATATTAGAAAGCTAATAATAAAATTAGTAATTTGAGCACATACAATATCAAAATTAAAAAAGTATCAATATTTTAACTCCTATTTAGTTCATGCATCCAAAAAAATCTCAAAGCTAAGAGATAGAACATTTGTGATTCATACACAAGTAAAGAGAAACAAAATAAGAACACATCTTTAGTATAATTAAATTAATTACAAATACCAAGAAAAATATCAATGTATAATGTGATGATTTAAGTATCTTATCACAATTATACAAAAGATCACTAAGAAAGTGCACGTATTATTCTTATAGTATAGGTTAAGTGAATAGAATTGTTGATCTCATAAGGAATATAGATACTAGTGCTAACCATCTTTTTATTATCTAATCTAAAAATAAATAATTAAAAGAAAATAAAAGATTAATTAAAAAAAGTTGCTAATCTAAAATAACCAACTAAAGCACTATAAAAAAAGTAAAGCAATCATAGATAAATAAGATCCAGATAAGAATTCTCTTAGAACCTTCCTATACTTAGATTTATTAGGACTCAACGATTAACCTTAATTTCTTGGATTAGTAGAAATTATATATCCTATCATAAGAAATAAAACCTTTATCCTTAAGTTGATTGATTAAAATTTTCTTTCTAATCAAAACCCTTAATAAGGCATTAATATGTTCTATTAATTTCCATGATAGAATTGAATTTATTCCAAAAATTTTATGTGGTCTTATATCTAGGATTTCATACATCTCTTATTATTCATTCCACAATCTATTCATACATATAGTAGCTAGAAAGGTTGTCTTAAGATTAAACAAGTTATATGAAACCAAATTAGTGGCGGCTCTCAAGTTAGGTAATGCCCTTTCAATTGAAAAACTTCCAAGATGACAAAAGATAGTGAAACTTCTTGGATCCTTCATTTTTTAGGGTAGCTTGTTCATTATGACAATAAAGAACTCCTTAATTAATGTCAACATTGGCAATTTATTATTATAAAGGAGATCATTTTAGTGCTTAGCATTACTTTGGCCTTTGCAAAATAGATATAAAAAAGGTATGTTAATATGTAATTATTTATAAAGATCAAAAGAACTTACCAAATTTTTGTTTCTTTTTATTTATATCAAGTTCGCTGATGGAATATTCATTAATTGGTATTGTAACAACATGTGTGAGAGGCTCCTTTTTCTCTATTCTTCTCTAAAAAAATTTCATCATTATCTATCTTCCTTTCCACTTTAAATTTCCGCTATCTTCTTCCTGCAAGAATGTATTTGTTCCTATTTTGCTCTCCTTCATCCTCCCTACTCTACTCTATCTTCTTTTAAATCTCTTCTCCTCTCCACCTCCTTAGTTTTTTTGGTTTTCCACAACTGAGGGCATTCTAGTCTTCTCCTTATTTCCATTTTCCTACCCTTGTGTTTATTACTGTTTACTACCATT
This sequence comes from Erythroxylum panamense, assembly GCA_027123425.1. NCBI lineage: Eukaryota > Viridiplantae > Streptophyta > Magnoliopsida > Malpighiales > Erythroxylaceae > Erythroxylum > Erythroxylum panamense. The sequence continues at coordinate 22,250,595 of JAOTIZ010000203.1, forward strand.
TTTAGTGATAATTTTTTTACCGCTCTTCAACTGACACTTGCAACCTTCCAGTTGTAGCAAAATGAAATATGAATTCCCGCCTCTACCCTCTCTCCCAACCCCTGCCAAGTCACCCTCACACTCACCCACCTATTAAAACTCCCCCTAACCTCCATACCCCAACCACTGCTTCTATCCAGACTAATAAGCTGGTTTAGAAACTCCTCTCAACCTGGAAATGTTGGAAGTAGGTTATAGGTGATAGCTCACACTTCTTTGTATTATAGCCCTCTAGTTTAGCAGGATGGGAAAGTTATGGTGACTCCAAGCATTGAAATTTTGCAAGAAGGAGCCATAAGTTGGGAAGCATCTATAGTCGATTTCTTCATAAGAAAAAGACCCCCTTTCTAACTATTCAACCATGAGATCAAGGACACTAAAAGGGTAGGGGATTAACAGAGGTAATACTAACTAAGAATGACAACCTTATGTTTACTTTCAACTCAAAATCAAAAGCTCTAAAAATGATTGAGAAAGGTCCATGACACATTTTTCAGGTCCCATTATTTCTTCAATGTCATTTAAGCAACAAGAACCACTCTGCATCAAATTATGTCTTTTAAAAAATCATTCTCAATTAGTGTAATGAAAACTTTATTTAGGAAATTCATATCCATGATAGATTGATGACAAGATGATAGCCGAGCACACTCTAAATGTAGAATTTTGAGATTTTGTTAAAATTAGTAATTAATCAACTAATCACATATTTTGTATCCATTCTACTTGTCAAATGATGGTGTTTGGGGTAAAACATTAAGTGATTAGACTCTGTACTGGAACTTTTAGCACCATATTCTTTCAAGACATTTTCTCTAGGTTTAGTTTAGGATATCTAATACCCTACAATGAAGAATGGTAGAGATGCTACGATTTGTACAATAATATTTTTTGCGATTGGCAATATTTGTGCTCCTCTTATTTTCTTAGCAATATTTTGATTTTTCTTTGATTCTGTGACCGTTGAATGAATTCACTTGTCTTTATGCTAAATCTATTATGAATTACAAAAGTTTTACCAATTAGGAAACAAATAATATATTTTAGTGCAACTGAAGAAATGAATTTGATTTCATGTTTATAATGATGGGATTGACTTCAAAATAACATAATCAAACTTAGATAATTAAATGCAAACGGCCTGATATGATGTCTAAGTGGCATACAGAAATAAGTTAGCATTTTCGAACCTTTTACTATCAAATTTTATACTGATCTGCAAAAGAGAATGGGGGAGGGGGGAACAGATTTTCATGCCATATCAAACAAAAAAATCGCATACAAAACAAAAAATATGATTCACTCTTAATAAGCATCTGCATGCCTAACTTCGTCAATGTCCTCACAAATAATTAGTCAGTCCGTCATCGTTTAAACTGCTGCTGACTCATCAATGATTATCCAATTTATCTGACATGCCATAATCCACAATTAGATTAGACCCTGTTTAGATGCCCATTGCCTCTTCAGTAGTAAATGGATTTCATAAGAAGATCGCTTCTACTCTCCACGTACCCGAAATATATGCACATTAGCCCTTTCGGTGCCTTGACTCAAGTGGCGTAAGGTTAGATAGTATTTAAAAAGACAACCTCCACAAACATTGGACCCAGACTTCAAAAAAACAGCTATTAAGCATAAATTCTTTGGTACAATACAACTGATAATTTTATCAGAAGATAATGTTACATAGCCCACAAGTTAAAATTTACAAATTTCAAGAGCCTAGTTCTGTCTAGTCACTCAGTGTTGGACCTCGTCAATTACTTTACAGGACAAGGCCCGTTCATCAACAGGAAAACACAGTCGTCCAAAGTTCAAACTAAATTCATGCCTATTTCAAATCTCATAAGCACTAGTCTAGCCCTAAAGTAAATCCTAAAATTACTACGTCTAGTAATCGGAACGAAAGAACCAACTACAATCCGCAGACAAATTGTTACGACTCTCCAAAACAAAACTAAAAAAAGACAATCCACAAGGAGGCTAATTTTAGCGAAAGGATCGAGGCTTTTAGCTTTAGCCACGTCTAATCCCCGTGAAATAATTGAAGTCGTGATGCTGAACCCCTAGTTGTTTTAGCCACGAATCTGCCACGCTCAAGAGTGAAACCAGCCTTTCTTGGCCCGCACCACCGTTGCCTGCGACCCACACGTTTCCTTGCATCTTGTAAGTGGCCAAACCAAATGGCTGGAGAGATATGCTCTCGCCTTCTTTTCGCTTCCTTATAGGAGGCACAACATCATCTTCTAGGTCCATATCTGCAAATATAGCGTAAATGACATCCAAATTCAATGTTTAAAAATCTCAGCATTTTGGTTTGCTACTTCCCGTGACCGTTATTAGGTGCCAATTGCAATCAGGGACTTACGACAGCCCCCCCTATCCCACTGCTTAGAGTAAAAGGAGAAACAGAAAAACTCAAACCTTGGAAAGACGATGAAAGGGTATGATAACTGAGGAAGCACGTTGACAAATCCTTTATGGTTCTTCCCATTGGAATAGGATAGATGGGGTACCTGAATACAGTTAACAAGAAATGTTCTAATTTTTAAACTGATACAATTTGTTTGTATGGTTAAAAAAAAAAGCATTGTAGAACTCAAAACAGAACCTACTTTAGGATTCAAAAACGCATTTAAAATATCCAGTTCACCCTGTTTCTATTGGATAGAAATCATTTCTTATACGTACAAACTAACTAGCTTGATTATTAGTTGAAGAGCGTGTGGGCTTGTGAAAAGAAAACATAGAGAAACCAACCAAGCAACTGCCATCCAACTTGCTGGTGAAAGATCCACACTTCTGAATGACATTAAACCCGGGAATCTTCGAGTTAATTCGTTAATCTGAAAACATAAGGCCAAGAAGCTGTCAATGGAATCCATTTGAACACTCAGGGAATACGAGCAGTTTTCAACACAGAATCTTAAAATTAGTGGTGTTGAACAAAGTAAAGAAATCTTATATCATGTCAACTGCAAAGGTTAAGCAAATATCAGGTCGGGTCCATGACCATATGCTTATCCTTGTGAAGTTTAACTTAAAGCACACAAAGCATAAACTTAAAAGACAAAACATTAATAGGCAAAAGTATATAATTACCTGTACCCAACAAGTTTAATTTTATCTTTAACAGATGCCAATCATGAAAAGGAATTGGAATGATTCTTAACAAATATACAGACAGAAGAACATGAAATTTTAAGAAAGACTAGGAAATGTACCTTATCCATCAAAGGTACTCTCGCATAAGGAGTTGCTCTCTCAAAGTACTGAAAATACAGATAACCAAGTCTATCATTTAGACGCCAAAGATTATCTTGCTCAAATCCCCCTTCCTCCGAAGAGCACCCATCCCATCTCCAGAGCTTGTCACTCTCACTCTCATTACTGCAAGAATCACTGAACGAATCTCTCGTCTCGCCATCACCGGGCTCTGCCTCTTCCCTTGGAAAACCAATAAAAACCATAAGAAAACGGTAACTTTTTCATAATATGAAAATTATACACAAACAGCATGATCCTAAATATAGTTCATAGATCCAAGAACTCAGAGAAATCATGGTTTTCATTCCATTATCCAATCATGTCTATAACCAGCCGAAAGACGACTTAGAAGTGCAGAAAGCAAATAAGTGATTACCTTAAACCGTTGAAAGAGGAATTGCTGGTGAAAATTTGGATTGCAGAGAGATAAGGCACATAGTACTGAATTAAGGTTTCACCATTATCCAAAATAACAGGAACTCCAGCCCCATATGCGCTCCATTCATCGAAACATTTCCATAGATCACCAAGGGTGAAACATTCAACTGCATCTCTCTCCCATGGGTGCCATAAACGGTTCAACTTCCTAATCTCGCTCTGCAAAATGCAAAACATAAGACTTGGGATTATTATAATTGAAACAACTACATTAAAGACCAAAAATACAATAACAGAAGAACGAGCGATGAACAAACAGATTATTTTGAAGACAATCATACCATGGGAAGGAATTGGGATGGAACTACAGGGGTTGTGCATTGAAGAAAGAAGTCGAGGTTCGTTCGTGTTGATCCCTTTTCGAAAATCATGGTGATGGTGAGAGAGACAGAGAGAGGAGAGAGAAATTTGGTTTCTCCCCCAAACCCTGGAAAAACAGAGCAAGCGCAAGGAGAAACAGAGATGAATCACTAAAGAAAGAGAGATTGGCGTGTTTAGATTTCCCTTATGGATAGATAGAGAGAGCAAACGGAAGAGAATTCTATTTTTTTGTTTTGGACAGCTAAATATAAGGAGACTCTAAAACAAAATCCCTCTCTCTCTCTCTCTCTCCACAGAAAAGAAAGTCTTAGGTTGGCAGTTGCCTATGTTGTCAAATTTCTCAATATTTTCCGATCGCCGGCGACCCCAATTCCCGGCTTAATTTTAGTAAACAGTACTAATCCAATTCAACTTTATTACGTGTGGCGTCCCTCCGTATGCTCTCTCACTGTTTCCTTTCCTTTTCTTCGATTTTCTCTAAGCTTGAAGAAACCTCAAGCCCTCTACTCTGCTTTGTTCAAAATTGAAGGTATCACTCCCAAAAGATTCAACGTCTTAACTCTTCAACTTAAATAAAAGAAGAAAAACCCACGAAGCAAAAACGCGTTAAATCAAGGAAAACGCCAGGACACCCCCTCAAGATGCGAGTTTTGGAAGATAAGGGAAAATGATAGAAAGTTAGTTGACTAAGCCGAGAAAACCCCTCTTCCCACTTTTTCTTAGACTCTCTCAACAGTAATAAAAGAGTTTGATGGTTTCAATATCACTGCAATCAAGAATGAGGTAAAAGGAATCAATTTTCCAGGACAAAGGAGAAAAACCGAGTAAGAGAAGGGTATTAAAGAAACAAGAGAAACAATAAGATCACGACTAGTTCTCAATCCAAATCCAGCTAGAATAGAAAAAGCTACCGTTTCTGAATTATTTGACAAAACAAAGAGAGCCAATAGGGAAAGGTGTTCGTTAAAAGGCATCTATGTTCCCATTATAAGACGCATGTCACTTTATCCGATAAGAAGTATCTATCTTCTCATTTATGAGACTCATGTCACTTTTATCATATAGGAATATGAATGATACGTGTTTCTTTCTCCTTTCTTCTTTAATTTTCATTTTCTTGGTCTTTCTCTTTTCTACGAATTTCTCTGCATCAGGATATTTAATGGGACTGGGTCCATCGCCTTGTCTTTGTAAAAAAGTAGTACAGGCAGGGTCTGAAAACTTCAATAAACACCCAACAGTATATAATACGACAATCATCTTGAATCCAAAAGGTAATATTAATCGAAGTTTTCAGTCAGAATTTTCAACGTATGATCTGACTATTGCCTCTCTCCACAAGTCTGCTTGAGCAGATAGGTTTGCCTAAATTTGTTCCCAAAGGATTTAGCGAACCAATTACAAACACTTGCATGCTAGTGAACAATGTTGATGAGAACTTGACTGTGCTTGATTTATTACCAATTAAATATATATTATTTTATATTAATTATTAATAAAAATTATGACTAGTTATTTTCATTCCAATGATAAATATACTTTAAGTTTAAAATATCTTAAAATTCATAAATTTCTAAAATAAAATTTCGTTTAATAATTAAGCGTATAGTAACAAATAAATATTCATTACAAATAATTTTTAACTATTAAATTAGTTATTTCAATAAAATCTAGTAAATTAATAGTTATTAACAAATATCATATAAGAGATTAAAATAAAATTATTTGCTTAATTAATTTATCATTAACTTTTCTCTATATTTAATTATTATTTATAATAAAATATAACTATATTAACTGGGAACATGTTTTTGTTTTTCAAAAATAGAAAATTTAAAAATAACAATAAAGATAAAAATAAAAGTAAACGACTCTTAAGGGGCTATTTGTTTTTTTTTTCAAATATTCTGTTGTTATTTTTAAAATTTTAAAAACAATTAAAAAAACGACAACAAGACTATCAAAACGAAAACTTTGTATTTTTGTAAGTTTTGGCAACACAGTTGTCAAAACACTTCTCCTACAAGTTTTCTCTCTTCTTTCTTTTGTCCTCACTGTTTTGATTTGATTAAGGTTTCTAATTTGTTTACTGTGTTCTGTTCCTCTCTCGTTTTGTCTCCTATTTACTATTCTAATAATTGTCCTCAGATTCGATGAATGAATGAACGAATGAAGTTCGACTTTTGGTTGGTGGCATTGATTTTGAAATTTACGTATTTGCTTATAGGCAAATAGAGAACGTAGGTGTCAATTACATTATCCAAACATCCTCGTTAATGCCTGGTAATGTATCTCACACAATCTTAACTTTTCAAGACTGTTACAATCAAGTTAAGTGTATAAGCATTTTCTTTTTCTCTTATTGGATTTTATGACTACAACACATCGTTTCTCGATGACTGGGGTGATAATAAGGCAGCCATTGATGACACGCTATCATCAAGTGACATGGACGATAGGGATGTAGAATATGTGCTAAATCCACCAACTGGAAGTGGTGTTGATTTCCCCACTGGCTCAGTATCGCTTTTACAATTAGGGTTTATATATTCGCAGGAGCTACACAAAATGGATGCAAGTGCATTCTAATACTTTCTTTGTTTATGATCTTGGTCGTTAAAATGTGTCCTTGGTAATTTGAGTTCAAAATAAAGCTACAAAGACTATTTAAAATTGATAAAGCTAGAACCTGAGGGGGTGAGTTAGGCTTTTCAATATGGTATTAGAACTCGTTTGTCTTGATAATTTGAGGTGGTACCTATCTTTTTGCCTAATATATTCAGCCTTAATTTAAGTTGAGGAGGGTTTGTCAAAAATCTGAAAAGTATGAATACATTTAACTATTTATAATAGTGTGTAAACTTCTCTTATTAAGTTAGCTTTTAGGAGTGAGTTAGGACTTTCAATATGTCAAGAATCTCCTGGTTAGTTTTGGGTGTGAGTTAGAACTTTTAACATATTTAAATTCGATAAATCTCGAAGAAGAAGGAAATCCTTACAAATGGTTGCTAGAATCTATCTTTTTTCTTAAAGGATTTGTGGGGTGAAGAATGTTTATTGGTATTTGCTTATATCAACTCTGGAGGATTTGGGCTTAAAGTAATATGGGCTAATTACGTGAAATGGGTCATCGCGGTATAGTTGACCGGAAGTCAACTATAGTTATGATTTAGGCGAGTTTGATTCTCCTCATTGAAAAGAAGGTGTATTTCATTATCATTACTCATGGTAACTTACTATTTTGTGTGTCCATTTAACTTTTGGATTTGAGGTTGAATTGAGGGTTTTACTTGTCATCTAATTTGTATACAGATACAGTTAAGGACACTTCTAGTTCGAATTGTTACTGAAAAAATGGTGAAGTGTGAAGAAAACTATGGACTTAAGCTCCCCGGGTCCAAGTACTGCTAGATTTTAGGATTAAAAAGAAAAAAAAGGTATAGTCTTGTTTCTGAATCTACAGTGATATGATTGGTCATATTATACTTTGTTAAGCACTTGGTTTCTCAAAGAAAATTCAAATCTTTATGCTGTGCAAACAATTTGGATGAAACCAATTTTTTGGGGAGTTGGAATGGGAAAAAGAAACATATTGCCTCCGTCTTAAATTATATGTTACATTTGAATTGAAAGCATAGCATGTTACATAACTTATAATTTTAAGAAAGTTTATTTCTCATTTTTCATGTGCAAAGTATTATAAGCATTCAAAATCATTTCAACTATTTATGATAATTAATTAGTTTAATTATATTAAATATTTATATTTATATTTTTAATAATTAATTCATTTAGTAAAAGAATTTGAGACATTAAGAAATGAGTTAAATTAAATTGTATTATTAATATGTATACTATTACATTTCTAATATTATAGTAAGAATAGAATAAAAATAGGAAGATAAAATTAAAGAAGTTCTTCTTTTTAGTGTTTTTTTACAAATATCAACCGAATAAGTTTTTGCTTTCAATATTTTCAAAAAAATCTCATCCAAACATGTTATTTTTTATCTTTTAAAAATAAAAACTAAATAAATGAAACTAAAATTAAAAACTAAAATAGAAAGCAGAAATAGAACTAAAGCTATTGAGCAGATAAAAAAATTTAAAAGTGAATTTTTAGTTATCAACATTAATACAAACACAAGTTGTTATGTCATATATATTTCCCTATCGCTGGTTTTTTTAGAAGACAAGTAAAATTGCTTTTAAACAATAAGTTTAGTACATTACCATAAACACATAATATCAATAACCTCCCAGCCAAGGAAACCACCATATATGCATTATATGTAACAAGTTACAAAAGGATAGCACGAGGCTAGAAGAACCCCCTTATCTCATTTACAACGACAATATCCAATGAGAGTCCCATTGAGATGCAAGGTCTGGGGTCCATTAGCACCTCATTTATGGGATAATTTTGTCATACAAGTCCTTGGCTATAATTGATACTCCAATGTATATTAAGATCTTTTGGTATATAGCATTGGCATTTATGTAGCAACTACATATAATCTCCCATTTATCTCTTTCCAAATATAGTAGATTAAAACTCCAAACTATAGCTTGAATAGCTTTTGGTTCCCTTTGCCTTGAAATTTAAGATTGAAGACCATTGGATTATTTGTGGACAATGTACCTGATTATGCTAAACTTTAAGTCGAGAAGAAAATATGCTCCATAACTAGAAAGAGAAGTCACGACTAAAGAATAGGTGGTTGAGATTTTCCATACTATCCAATCAGAGCTCATAGTTCATACCAAAAACATTGAATATGAGTGCATGTTTAGTAACCAATTTGCCTCCAATAACAAGCCTGAGGATGAACGAGTGAGCTGGACATAAACTTGAGTCCTAAACCAACTTATACCACCATATCTTCATGAGATACAAAAGCCCTAATACTAGCCTTTTATAGGATTCTATTGTAGAATTTAGAGAGCTATTACTTATCCTTTCAAAAAGGACAAGAGAACAAGAGTTGAGAGCATAGCTAGGTAGATTGTTAATGATCTCACTAAGAGCCTAGGACCATTCTTTATTTTTAAAGTTCTTGAACTCTGGTCTTAGGAGGAATGAGTGTTTTTAGTATATATAACTTCTTTATCTCATAAAAGGGTTCTAGGACATGCCAGTGATCAAACCAAAACAAGATTTTTTCCCATCACTGATCTTATGCTTAATAGAGGATTGTACCTAGTATTTAATAAGTTGGATTTGTCTAAGGGTCCAAGAAATGCCACTAGTAATTTTGGTATTCCATATGCTCTATTCCTTGAGATGGTATAAGTGAATACATTTTACCTAAAGACCTTCCTCGTCACTATACATCTTCCACAACCTTTTAGCTAATATTACCTTACTCATAACTTTGATGGAATAGATTCCAGTCCACCAAACTGAAGTGAATCACACGTTAGTATACGATATACAAAGTGCACAAGAAGGGGGGTTGAATTTTGTATTCGAATTTTTAATACAATCCCCTTTTAAAAAATCTGCTTTCTTAAAACGATTGACAAACAATATTAAAAAGTATTTATGTCAGCAATAGAAACAGGAATTAAGAGTTGAGAGAGAATCGACATAGCAATTTTATACTAGTTCACCCCAAATCGTGGGCTACGTCCAATCCTCATAATCCCTTCTGAGATTTCTCTATACTTTACAACAGTACAAGTATTCTTTTCATCGAGCCTCTTCAGGTCTCGTACAATAAGTATTCTTTTTCTCACTTAGCCTCTTCAGGCTCTCAGCTATTCTTCTTTCTTACAGAAAGATATTGCGAGCTTTGTTACAGAAAATATAGCTCTCGTGTTTTCGCACAAATACAATGTTTAGCTTTTGAATATCACTAAGAAGAAAAATCAATAACTTTTCTAACTTTTTCAGTCTTCGACTTCGACTCATATTTATAGTCTTCATCTTCAATTGCTTCTTGATAACTGCTTCTTTCTTCTTGATTCTTGATATTTAAAGAAACGGTTATTCAATTGAGTTCTGTAACTAACTCAAACTGATTTGCTTCTTCGTTTTCTTTTTAGCTTCGCTTCGTCTCATATTGCTTTTGCTTATGTCTTATTTTGCTTCCGTCTCATTTTCGCTTCGCTTCTGTCTCATTTTGCTTCCGTCTCACTTTGCTTTTGCTTCCGTCTCATTTTCGCTTCGCTTCCGTCTCATTTTGCTTCCTCGTTATTTGGTTTTCATCAAAATTAATCGTAAAGTCATTTTGACTTATCGCAAAGGTTACTTAATTTGATAACAAAACTTAATTTCATAACTTTATTGACAATTGATTATATTTTAGTATTTATGAATTGTGATTTATAAATGTTATAATAGATTTTTTTACATTGACGATTAGGAAAAAAGTGAAAAAGTCAAATTGCCTAGGAATTAGGTCAAATGTCGACCAAGCTCTGGCTACAAAGGCCTTTGTAGTGATACGACATGAGATTGTGAGTTACTATCTTTTTAATTATATTTTACTTTTATTGACATTTCAAAATTGATAATAAATATTACTAGTAATATATTTCTATACAATAGAGTGAAAAAGATAGAGAAAAGTGTGACCGAATGAAGCTATGGTATCACACTCATTATGATGAAAGTAAAGGTCAATGGACAACTACCAAATGTAGAGACAAATGGGTGAGTTCATAATTCATTTACAAATATTTCTTAAATGAGATTGTGTATGTAATTAATTCTTAATTTTTCAAGAATTAATGTATAAGGAATTGGAAGATTCAATAGAACAAGGTCATACGATGACATAGGATGAAGTGTGCGACAAAGTTTTAGACACTAGATCAGATTATGTTATTGGCATGGGAGTTAGACCTCAACCATAAGGGAAGACTTCGGTCAGAAAGAGACTTCGAGACGAACTAGAGGAGTCGAAGAAGATTAATCAAGAGTTACAGTCTCATGTCGATGAATTGAATAAAAAAGTTGAACAAATGCAAGATTGACTAACTACCGAAGTCGAACAACAAAGAATTGAATTTGAATAGTAGAAAAACCTCTTGGAACTTTTATGTTCTACATGTAATATTCGTTTAGGTTAGATATATGTACTCATATTGATATATTATATACTTAAGACTATTTACCATACACTTATGACGTACTTTTGATATTAATTAATGGATTATAACATGTTTGCGAATTGCAATTAAATAATACATTATCTACAAGTATGAAATTCTTGTGATACATGAATAATTATTAAAATTAATGATATACTAAAAAATTGAATAATTATTAACTAAATAAAATTCATAAATAATATTGAATAGATATTAAACAAATAAGATTTAAAAATTTTGTATTTTAAAAAATAATTACTAAAATTAAAAATTATTAAATTAAAATGATTTTAAAAAAAATTGGAAAAAATAATAAAACTATCTGGGATGTTTTTGTATAAACATCACAGAAAGCAACATTCCGTGAAGTCTGAAAAACTATCTGTGACTTTCTGTGATGTTTCCAAAAACATCACGGAATGTGTTTTCGTGACTTTCCCAAAAAATGTCGTAGAATATGACTTTTCGTGACTTTTTCATAAAACGTCGCCGAAAGATCAATCTTTTAGTGACGTTAATTAAAACGTCACATAATGTTGTTAATGGGCATTTTAAATTGATTTTAGATTCATAATATGTTAAACTCTTGTCCATTTAATATTTAAATTGCACTAATTAAGAGCTGCTTGTTTTAATTTTAGGTACATATTGGATTTGGAACGTCTAATAGCATAAATCAAGAAAAGCTTTTAAAGAAAGCAAGGGTAAAAATGTTAATGTTTTGCCTACCTAAAAATGTTAACGTTTTGGAATGAATCAGGTTTGGCATGAAAAATAGGAGGGTTAGGTGTGAATGAGAGGGGTGGAATTATTCAAGACATAAAAAAAAGGAGAGACGGCTGGCGACACATAGGACAAAGAGCATGAGTTTGCATGGGACCAAAAACCTTTGAAAAACATTCAATACATAAAGAGAAAAGGAAGGCAATTAGCGATACAATACAAAGAGGAACGAAGTGTGAGTTGATGGGATTCAAGAGAGAGAAATATCAAAGCATCTGCGATATTGAATGGAGAGAAAACAAAATAATATTGTTGGGCCCCAAATTTGTTTTCTTGATGTTATTAAGTATGAATTATGTTAGTTGTATGATTTATGGCATAATTTGA
>JAOTIZ010000203.1:22270726-22296362 GCA_027123425.1 Erythroxylum panamense
GACAATCAATCAATGCTCATTCTCAAGCAATGTCAATAACTCAATACACAATTAATGCTCATTCTCAAAGTAGTTAGAAACATTAATTTCATTAGTTACATTTGCATTCAATTCTTACTAGCATAAAGATAAAAGTGAAACCCACCTTATACTTGCTAATTCCTTGCTAAATGGAGCTCCTCTTCTTGCTCTCCTCCTCTCTCTTGCTCTATTTCAAGAGAAGATAGAAACCCACTTCAATATAGTTTCAATTGAAAAGCTATATAACTTCTAACATGAAATAAACTTAGGAATCACTATACCCATCTTCTTTCTAAGCTATCTACACCATAACCCAATTAAAAACTAACATTGAATCAAGAAACTTACCTTGAATCTTGACTTAACCCAAGAGTTTCTTAGGTCAAAATGTAGCTTAACTCCTCCTCTTTACCTTTCCTCCTTGAACTTTCTTCAAAAGCCCTCTAAATCTCATGGAAATCACAAACCCTAGCAAAGCTCCTTCCTTTTCCCCTTCTTTCTCCTCCTTCCACCGAAATGCTCTTCCTCTCCCTCTAAATTTCGAAAATCCTCTACTTCTTCCACCTATTTACTCCTTTCTTCTTCTTTATATACTTATTACTTATTCCACTTAAGCCCAAAGGCCCAAGTCCATTTCTTTCTTCTTCTTTCTTCTTCTTCTTAACTTTCCTACTCAAGCCCATCTATCTTTTAGGCCCACCTTACTCTTTTCTTTTCCTACCTCATTTAAAGCCCAACTAACTCATTAATTCACTACCTAACACATTAATTACATTAACTCTTACACCTAACATCTTTAATGCTAACTCATATGCTAATTAATTTCAAGTTAATCATGCTAACTTAACTTACTCAATTAAGCTAATCATGCTTAATTTAAAATTTTTTTTTTTGGGCTAACAGGCTTATATAGCGAATGAATGCTTGACATTTTATTCGATGTACTTAAATGACATCGAGACAAGATTTAATAGATAAGAACGTAACATTGATTTTGATCAAAATTATGGCTTGTTGGTTTTCTCCCAAAAAGTTACGCCATTTGGTTTCAAAAAACAAATGAAGGTAAAGAATTCAAAATTTTCCATTGATATATTTTGAACAATTGTGAGGAAATCGATAAATATATGGAGTATGTATATTATATTTCATTCAAATTTTCATATTTAAATTTTGTGATCCAATCTATATTTCCTAACCTCTACTTACTTTTTTAAATAGAGAGCACAAAGATTCAATTCAAAGCAAAGGGATTGTTAATGTTGAAGAAAGATATAAGATTAAGTTCCCATCATGGTTTAGGACTCGAGTAAGTTATGTATTGATGAAATATTATGAACTTATGAGAATTTGTATCTCTGATTAACTTCTAATTATATTTTTTCCTACGGATGATATGGTTACATAATTGTAACATGCAAAAGGTGACAAAAACATTATATTCTTTAGCTTGTGAGCCTCATATATGTGAGAAAAAAATATATAGGTTGCATTGTTCATAGAGTTAGATTTTACATACAAGATCGAGACAGTTGACTTAGAAGCCAAAATTGTGGGGTTGTTGTTGAGGGATGTCATGACAATGATTTTACTGACTTCTACAGTATCATCTATGATATAATAGAATTGTATTACAATAAGGATAAAAAGGTTATTCTATTTAAGTGCAAATGGTTTAACGTTCTATTTAAGTGCAAATGGTTTAATCTTGGTGACATAAAAGTTAATGGAAATATTACTAGCATCAATGTTAGTGAGACATGATATAATAATGACCCTTTTGTCCTTGCAAGTCAAGTGAAGCAAGTATTCTACCTTAACGATACTATCTTAGGCAGAAATTGGAAGGTTGTTTAAAATTTTCGACACCAAAATCTCTTAAATTTTTATGGGATGGATAATTGTCTAATAAGTGAGGATGGTGATGAAGTATATCAAGAGATTGAATCGAAGTTTAATAATGAAGCCATTCAAAAAGAAGATACAGATATATTATCATTCTATAGGAGAGAAGTTGATCCCAATATAGTACAAGTGGATGAAGTATAAGCCAATATTATTATAGAAAGAGATGAAGACTACATTGAGGATGAATTATATGATAATGATGATACTTTGGCTAAATATAATAGTGATGAAGAGTTGAATCATAATGTAATTAATGATGATAATTTTCAAGATCTTGATTATGATGATTGAAGATAATAAAAATGTTGCTTATATTATTTGAAATGTATTGTTGATGTTTAAGTTATGTTAATGTGTATTATTGATATTTTACGTAAATTAATGTGTAGTTGATGATGTTTAATGCATATTGTTGATGTTTTCTTAATATCTGCACATATTAGTAATGCTGAAATAAGCAAACATGAAATAACGTTTTGACACAAACACGCCTATACCATTTGACCTCATTTCATTTAGTCAATAATAAAATAACTGAAACAAACTATGTTGATGTTTGCAATATGTTTATATGAATTGTTGATTTTGACTTAGTTTATGTGAAATGTTGAGGTTTAAGTTATGTTAATGCGGAATGTTGGTGTTTGAGTTATGTTAATATGGAATGTTGATGTTTAAGTTATGTTTAGTGTATTGTTGATGTTTTAGTTATGTTATTGTGTATTGTTGATATTTGAGTTACGTTAATGCGGAATGTTCATGTTTGAGTGATGTTTTTACGAAATATTGATGTTTGACTTATACTTATGCAGATCTTTGATGTTTAAGTTATGTTTATGCATATTGTTGACGTTTGACTAATGTTTATGCGTAATGTTGATTTTTGAGTTATAGATATTCTTGATAATGACACCTAGTAGAAACAAGGGAAAGAAGGTGGCAACTAGCGAAATTGTTCCTCTCGTATAACAATCAGATCAATTTGACCTTATCTAACAACAACAATAAACTTCATCGACCAATGAATCCAGTCAGCAATAGCTGCTATCTACCTCAACTAGTGTTAAAGGATCTTCAAGTTTCTTAATCTTTACCGCCTATTATTAGACTTATGCTTAAATATATATTTACATATTTAATGTGTTTTTTCTTATCCTTATGTTTTATATTGTGAGGTACTAATACCTACATCAGAAAAAGAGGTGGAGGTATCACTAATGGTTCTAAGTTGCAATGAATGAATGTTGCAATGAACAACAAGCTGTCAATACATATTGACACTGTGCATGATCGTCCTGTTTAAAAGATCCAATTAGAAAAATTGTCCAGTGAGTTAGGGGTTATTGTTAGGACTAAATTGCCTTGCCTTTAGCATGCCAAGTAATTGAAGGAAGATAACTTGCTACAAAATACTCTGGACAAACTTTTGGTAAAATTTTAATTTATTTAATTATATGTATTTTTTTAACTTATTTAAAGACTAACTTCACTTTTACTTGTTGTTCATAGATAAAGCTCAATATGTCGATATCGACAATCCTGAAGTTTTAAGCTATGTGACTTCATTGTTGAAACAAAGGGCCAAGGATCATCGTTATTGACTACATACATACTACAAATATTTTTCTTATGATGAGGAGGCAAGGAGACATGTTCCTAAACGAATGTCTCCAAAAAATTGGAGTCAAATGTGAGATTATTGGGCCTCTACCAACATTAAGGTTTGAATTCTTTCTCTTCACATGTAGTTTCCAGTAACCTTGTTACACAATTTAATGACTATTTCTTTTCTTTATTTAGGAAAAGTGTGAGAAAGCCAAGGTTAATAGAGGAAAAATAAAAACGCCTCACAACTAAGGCTCCAAATCATTTATTGTCGTACGAAAAGCATATGTAAGTTCTTTATTGATAAGTTATAATTATATTAGTAAATACAATATTATTTATTGTGCTTTCAATTAATTTTTTATAAAATAGAGTAAGAATGAACTACATGGATATGGGTGTGATAGGATCATAATATTCAAACTCACTTACTATAAAGAACGTCAAGGGTGGATATCAAAAGAAGTGCAAAATAACTATGTAAGTATAAAAATTTGTCTAAATTTTAAGTTTCTTTATTTATGTAGTACTAACTAATAATATTTGAATTCAATATTGATTTTGTTTTTCTAATTTTAGAATAAGATGTAGAAGTTATTGCAATGATCGTTGTTTGACAAAAATGAGCCAAATATGGATGACATTTTAACAACGTGCTTGGTACTTGGTATAAGATCTAACTATGTCAAAGGTCTTAGGTTTGACCCTAAGTCAACTACTTAATCCTTATCAAAACTAGCATATGTTGCTCATCTTCAAGAGGAGAACTAATCATTTAAGGCTAAATTACAATGTCATGAAGAAAAGTTAGAACATAATAAAAAAAAGTTAGATTGTACTGAGTAAAAGTCGGCCAAGCTTGAAAAGATTGTTAAGTAAATAATTGGCCCAAATTATGTAAGTAATATTGATGATAAAAACAAGTCTTAGTTTGTATATAAGTATTTTGTTAACATTTTTTATTAACATTTAATGATATTTTATTTTTTTTATATAAAATGATTCTATTTTCTAATCATTTTTAATTATATTTTTGTTTAATAAATTATAAAACAAAAAATATAAATAGTACAAACAATAACATGGATTAAAAATTTTATCAATAATTATAATTAACATGATAAAATTTTTAATAATAATGTTTATTAAAAAGTTAAAAATGTAACTAAAAGATTTGACTATGTTTTTAAAGCATAGCCGAATCTTTTTAGTAATGTTTCTAAAAACTTTTTCAATATCTTTTAGCTAAAAAGCATTTGTTATGAATATTTAATCATCTATAATAATTTTGGAATTTTAAATACTATTACCTACGTTTATAGTAACATAGTTAGTAACATTTAGCCATGAAATCAAAGCGTACCAAAATAGCATTGGCGATGATTTGGCTTATCCTCGCCTATATCTTTTTGCTACATATTCTTCTCTTAGTTAGTATAATTTGCAACGATTTAGTAAAAATGTTGCCTATAATATTTTTCTATTGGGATTTTGTGTCGATTTGGGTGACTAATTGATATTGTTGTAAACTATTATCAGCGATGAATTTAGGTCTTTTAGCAATGAAATTTTCATTCCTAAATGTCCCTTCTGTTGTAGTGAGTGGTTAAGCTTGCAACCAACAATGTCAAATCATTTGAGAATTGGTGTCTTTGGAATTCCTAGTGATAGTATAAATAATAGTGATTGATAGAGGAGATTAGGATTGAATTCTGGTGAGTTCATAATGCAAAAATTGATTAGTGAATGACCATCTATTTAGTCGGATCATAGAGGGGTTAAAAGAGAAAATAATTTTACCATTAATATGTGTATCATAGTTACTCAGCACAATCCAATCTTTTTTAAAGAAGAAAACATGTTTCTAGAGCTAGCCCCTTTCTCTTTTGATTTTCAAAAAACTAAAAAAAATTGTCTTTATAATGCAAAAGTAGATCCTTAATGGCCAATTGTTTATTATAGTTGTTCAAGTCTCTCATATTCCAAATTAGTACTTCTATTAAGAAGAGGTTTTATTTTATTTTTTCTTTTTGGACTTCCTACCTGGTTTGGTTAAGCTAATTCTAGGTTCTATAGGTGTGGAGGTGCACTCCTTCTCTAGATTCCTCAAAACAAGAGAGGATGTTACTTATATGAGTTCCAAGTTTTGCTCTAATTAAGGAGATTCTGAGGTGTTTAGATCAAGAACTAAGTCTTATATCCATGAGCAATTATACTAGTAGAAGCTATATTTGTTTCCTTTTCTTAACTATGTCCTTGCCCCTCATCTTCATTCCTAGAGAGGTTGTCAAACTCTCCACTAGTATGATTGGGATCTAGATATTATGTAAAGTTGTTATTCACTTTTCTAAGCTGTTGTTTTATGGATCAGTTACCTCAGTATTGATCTCTTGTATTAACTGAGCCATAGTTTATGCATTTTTGGCTTCCTTATTTTTAGGGATCTGATCTTATATTTACTCTTCATAGGCTTCCACATATAGGTGATTTTTATGGAGTCTTTAACAAGTATTCCTACCTCATTTAGCTTTATAATTTTGTGGAATTAAATTCGAAGATAAAGAAATCATCTTCACTAACCATGGTGTTCTCCAAGATCCTCCTAATTAGTAGGAGCTATGTAACATAGGTTACCAAAGCTATTAGGATCAACTACAACTTAACTATAAGAAATCTGTGCATTTCCTTTAAAACAAGCATTTCCTTTCTTTAGAGAATAGGTTCATGAGTAGGAGTGGAGCCTAGGAGGTTGAGAATGGAGGTGAGTTGAGGGTTTCAGGCTAGTTGGTGATAGGGGATTTGCATCTCCATACCATTGATGGTAAAAAATCTCTAAGGAAGATAAGGTGGGAGAAAAAAATGTTGGTCGATGACAAGAAAGGGAAAGAAAATGAACCAATTAAGGTGATGTTTGAGTCGAGTTTAGTGAGAGGGAAGAGATATTTGCGCTAAACATTGATGCCCAAAACTTTTTTCTTGAAGTCACTTTGCTAGTAATTGGAATAGTTTAGTTTAATTTAAAATTGGTTAAAATAATCATTTGGTTAATTATTGATTAGATAATAATAGGAGGGTTAGACTTACTTTACTTTATCTTCGCGAGATAGAAACTGTACTTTTTCTTTGCGAGATCAAAACCCTACTTATTTTTCTTAACAATTGTCCCTTATTGAAAAATTACAACATTGCATATGTGATTGTTCCTTTTGTCAAAGATCAAGTTTTATGATAGAAGAAGCCATCCGATCCATCCGACTTAGGATCTTTAAAGGGATGAAGTGAGAGCATGGCTCTTTTAACATCAGATTCATTGAAAGGTTGAATTAGAAAATCAACATCTTAAGGAGATAAATTTACCAATGACAACTTTAAGATGGACAAAGAAAAAAAGACATCAATTTTTAAGCCTAGCGTACCTGAGAAGTACGAAAATACTTCTTGATGAATCTTATGCTCGGAAAACAACCAGCTCCATCCTTGATCTTGTAAGGAAACAATTGTGTCCACATTTTACTTAGACAATAGAGTTATGCGAAAATACCATGTATTCTTGTCACCATCTTGCAACCCAAGTATCCTAGATATTTGTTTGATTAGAGAATGGTTTATATTTAGTGCTTCAATGTATTTAGACAAGGCCATTTTTCATGATCTTGTAGTTTTATGTTGTTAGGGAGGTTGTTGGAAAATCTTTTTCTATTCAAGGCTTTAAGTTCTATTTTAACCTAGTAAAAAGTTGGATGTGTAACTAAAATATGATATTTGTCTAAACTTCAAACTTAATTTCAAGATTGAACCAATTTAATAGAATAATCAACTTTAGGTGTTTAATATATATATAAGTTTTTATAAATAATGAAATCAGAAAGAAATCTGAAAATTTAGTCTGAATTTTTGAAAGGAAATCACGATAAAAGATAAGAAAGGACGATGAAACCAGACAGACATGTAATATCGTTTCTTCTAGGCTCGGATTGAAGCCACGCTCCCTCCAATCGAACATTATTACATTCATACTATATGTAAGTAAATACTAAAACAGAAAGAGACGTTAAATACTAGGAAAGAAGCGAAACTGAGAAAGTAATAGCCAAATAGGCAAAATGCGCGCGTGGACATAACAAAAAGTCGTTTCGGCCTGCCATCATTTGCTCCACCATCTTAAACCAACAGGGACTGCTGGCCCAACTCTCTCTCCTTTCTTCGCTGCTGTATGTAATTAATGCACACACCACCCTGTGCACGTCTTCTTTTCTCCTCCTGTCATATGTACTATTTATTCAACTCAACATCCACTCTCTCTTCCCGTCTCTGGGTTCTCCTTCAAGTGTTTTCAACAGCTTTTAAACGAAGGTAAAATCTTTTGTCTTTTAGCCGTTTTGGTTTTCCAAATGGATCCTTTCATTGAGTTTAGAATGCCCTCCACCACCTACTTACTAGCTGTTGCTTAATTACTTTTCGAAGATCACTGTCTGCCTCTTTGTTTGAAACTTTGAACAAAAGTGTGGCCAACTCTTTCAATTATACCTTCTCCGGTTGGTTGAAGTTCTTATAGTACTTCCTCTCTCTATTTTCCTTTTTCTTGTGGAACTGATGAGAAATGGAAGGAAAATGCAAAGTCTCTGTGAAGTATTCGGTGGTGTTGTTATTCCTAAAGATAGAAACTTTAGTTGTGTTTGCACACTGGGTGGTTGAAGGGGCTCAGTTGCTTGATTGATATATTTCCTTTCTTTCTTTTCTTTTCATGTTATTTGATCTTTTCTTCTTTTCAAGTTCTTCAACAACGTGCATTTTACTGGTTGATCTTAATAATTTGCCCTTTTGAACTTCATGTTTCGGGTTGTGAAGAAGGTAGCATTGTTTTACTTTGGCGCTTCTTTTTCTGCGTTTTCTTCTTCTATCGTCCTACTAATGATAATTACGAAATAGTTATTTGACGTTTTTGTGCTTTTAAGTACATATTTGATTCTTTTTTGACAAAATCATACCTTTCTTTCGTCCTTTTCTGCTTTTCTGTTTCCGCTTTATCTCTTCTCGGTTTTTGCTCTAGTGGGAATTCAAAGTTTGTCAAATTTCTGTCTTTCCGTCTCCCTCTCTCTCCCTTTCTCCCTCTGGAGTTACTTTTCTTTTCTGGAGGATATCAAATGTGAGTTTCTTTTCGTGGGTCACCTTCACAAGCCCTCAAGTTTGAAATTTGTGATTTCTTTTCTTGCAATATTTTAACAAATTGTTAGAAGGACTTTTGAGTTTGATGCTGCTATCCTTCGTAAGAACTCTTTTATTTTCATCCTTTGTTTTGTTCTCTGTTATATACTTAACCATTAAAGGTAAGAATTGAAGAATATCTCTTTTCTTTTTGGCTCTTTTCACCCTGCGATGAATGTTAATTCTATCATGGATGTCTAATTTATTGTCTGGAAAACAGGACAGGTTCTTGTTTCCTTTTTTCTTTTGTTTCTTTCTTGATTCGGATTTTCCTGGTTATTCTGTCTTCTATGGACTTTGATATTAAATTGGTTGAAACTCTCCTTCAACCGTGTCTAGGTAATGTGAATCCTCATGAAGGACAAGGGATTAGGACAGGGTTTTAGGTATATTTTATTCAGAGGTCACTTGAAATAGTTTTAATATGTGCTTGGCTGGATTTCTTGGGAGTTCTTTATATTAGCGGATTGTTCTGGATTCTAGAAATGTTTTGTAAACAATTTAATTAATTGATCTCTTCCTGTGTGATTTCAGCTTGTTTCGTTGTCTGCTTACGTAACTGCCAATAGAGTTTATTTGAATAAGTTTAAAAAAGATCCCAGTTTTCTATATTGAGGTCTAAATGAGCTGTTGTTGCATGTGTGGGAATCTTTGATGTTTCAGATAGTCTTCTATCTGTTGACTTTTCTGGCAAATTACAGACTTTCATGTGAGATCTGTCCTTTCTAAGGGTTGAAACTTGTCCATTAACTGCAAAGTAGATGTCTTCTTCTTTTTGGATTTGATCAAATGGGGAGCTGTATCTCGACCAGCAGTCAGAGTACTAGTAGTAGCAGGAGCAATGGAGAGGCAATTACTCCCTGTTGCTTGGATGTGGGATTTTGTGGGCAAAAAAGAACCAAGAGAACATTCTCTGACCATGTAGTCGCGCTTCAGCACTTACCTTCCATACCCAACAGGATTTTCAGTAACGGAAAGAGTAGAACTTCATGTATATTCACACAACAGGGTCGTAAGGGCATAAACCAGGATGCCATGGTTGTGTGGGAAGTAAGTTTGATTGTTTTGATTCTCAATAGCTTTTAATGCTTGTGGCTTTCTTTCTTGTTAGTGAGACTTCGAATCTTTGTAGGATTTCCTGTCAGATGATGTCACATTTTGTGGAGTCTTTGACGGTCATGGACCACAAGGCCATCTTGTTGCCCGCAAGGTGAGAGATACCCTACCTGTAAAGTTATTGTCATTTCTGCACTCCTATCAGTCTAGGCAAGATGGATTTGATCAAGCCTGTTTTAAGACGAATTCAAAGAAACCAGATGGTGCATATTCTGATAAGGATGGCTCCACTGAGGACAAATTGGGTTCCTTATGGAGAGAAGCATTCCTGAAATCATATAAGGTGATGGACAAACAGTTAAGATCTCATCCTAATTTGGACTGTTTCTGTAGTGGTAGCACTGCTGTCACAATAGTAAAACAGGTAATTCAGGATTCCCTGCCAGTTCTCTAAATATTTAGTTCATTTAGCACGTCTTACAGTTTGTGGTTATTTGTGATTAAAGGGCTCCAACCTTTTTATGGGAAACATTGGTGATTCTCGTGCAATCTTAGGATCTAAAGACAACAATGATTCAATGGTGGCAGTTCAGTTGACTGTTGATTTGAAACCAGATCTGCCAAGTATGTTATATACTGTTTCAATTTATCATTTCTCTTGCAGGTTTGTTGTTTTATACAAATGAGACAGTTGATATAAAGTCAAGTTATTACAGGGGAAGCTGAAAGAATTAAGCGCTGTAAAGGAAGGGTCTTTGCAATGCAAGATGAGCCTGAAGTGCAAAGAGTTTGGCTGCCTTTTGATGATGCTCCTGGCCTAGCAATGGCTCGGGCATTTGGTGACTTTTGTTTGAAGGACTATGGTGTAATCTCAATGCCTGAATTTTCTCATCGCATACTTACAGAGAGAGATCAATTTATTGTTCTTGCATCGGATGGGGTAGTATTTTCTTTTCTTATTTTTCGTATTACCTTTCTAATTTGAGATGATACATTGATAATTGTCTGTCTAATTCTCTAAAAAGCAGCACTTATAACTTCTATATGGATGGCTCTGAACTGCTTCCCACAATATCTCAACTGAGAAATTATAGTGTTGAAAGTCAGGGGGTCGGAAATGTTGCTACTTGCATTTGTGAGCCACAGGGTGATGGATTAGACTCTGTGCCTGGCTTGCGGTGTGGCAATGTGATCACTGGACAAGAGTACTATATTGTTGAACTTTTAGATTTCTTGTCAACATGATAAACTTGGGCCAGTTGGCACTTGATGATAGATTCCGACAGTACAATTAGGTGGCACATAGTCCTTGGTATAAACTTTTGGTTTAGGATTCTAATAATAAATGCAAGTGTCATTCTACATATTTACGTAGGAACTCAAAGTAGTTTGATAGTTAACTGGACAAGAGTAATATGTTGTTAAACTGTTAGATTTCTTGACAACATGATAAAATGATAGATTCCGGCAATACAATTAGGTGGCACATAGTCCTTGGTACAAACTTTTTGTTTAGGATTTTAATAATAAATGCAAGTGTCATTCTCCATATTCACGTAGGAACTTAAAGTAGTTTATATTGAAGTCTAAAACATCTGCAATGTTTTAAGATGTTGCAAATGCGTGAGCTTTGACATGAGCTGTATTCTGTGAAGCAAAATAAGTGTTTAGTTTGAGTTTCTACTAAATTCTAAATATGGATGTGACTGAGAAGTGGGACAATAGAGATTCTTTGGTACTTTCAATGACTTGATGATGCCCAATATGGTTGCTGTCTTCCGTGACATTTACTATTGTTGGTGATGAATATTAGTTGATATGTTATTCTTTGGGTATCTCATCTGGGAAGCTCGTTGGAATGGTCTGACCCAGTATTGGGATTTTCATGGTAAAACTAAAGCTACTGTTTGTTCTAACGAAGCAGATCCTTGTTTAATTCTCATATCAGGATGAATGTGGAATACCAGATCAAATTTGTGTTCAATTTTCCTAGTTTCTTTACCTTTACATAGGAGGTCTTGATTACTAGCTTTAAATTGGGTATTCTAACGTGGGATGATGTCCAAAGAGATAAATAAAAGTTTTTTCTTCAGGCTTCCAAAATCTGGAAATTGTATGACTGACATCAACATATAGAAATTCATGAAA
Source organism: Erythroxylum panamense (assembly GCA_027123425.1). Taxonomy (NCBI): domain Eukaryota; kingdom Viridiplantae; phylum Streptophyta; class Magnoliopsida; order Malpighiales; family Erythroxylaceae; genus Erythroxylum; species Erythroxylum panamense. Next base: position 22,282,670 of record JAOTIZ010000203.1, read on the forward strand.
AAGTATGACGTTGAGTTGCCATTAGCTTTACTAACTTAATTACTTCATTGGGTTACAGCTTTGCAAACCGCAACTGCTCTTTTCTCTTGAAGTGTGCTTTACTAGGTAGTCCTAGCATTTGACCCCAGGGCACTAAAATATTGACGACTCAATATTGCCACAGGTTTGGGATGTTTTGAGCAATGAAGAGGTGGTTGAAATTGTGTCATCAGCTCCAACACGATCATCAGCCGCTAGAATCCTGGTGGATTCAGCAGCTCGTGAATGGAAGCTAAAATACCCAACTTCAAAGATGGATGATTGTGCAGTAGTTTGCTTATTTTTAGATGGAAAGATGGATTCAGAGTCTGATTACGAGGAACAATGCTTCTCTTCTGTTACTCATCAGAGCAATCATTCTGGTAATGTGGTTGAATCAGATGATGGTCAGAAGTCAGAGCCGTGCTTGCAAAGAAATTTTACGGTCAGATCTTCAGAAGAGAATGATAGCCATGGAAGGGTAGCAGTTGAAGCTAAAGACGGTAGCCAAACAGTGGCCGCCGAAGATCAGAGTTGGTCAGGTTTAGAAGGCGTGACCCGAGTTAACTCACTTGTTCAACTTCCCAGATTTTCCGCAGAAAAACCAAACCATGATCCTCTGTAAATCTAAGACGTGATACGCTATATCTATATTTTTTTTGCATTTCAGCAAGGCCACATTTTAAGGGAAGTCATTGATTCGAGTATGGTGGCATAGTGTTACAAGCATCTGTTCTTGTGCGCCTCATTATATGTTGCAAGACAGCTTTAAAGTGGAATCGATAGAGTTTTGTTCAGGAACACATATTTGGTCAGCGTAATACATAGTTGCACAGGTCTCCAGAACTTCAACGCAAATTTATGTTGATGAGTGATACTAAGCTTTGGAAGCATTGAAAAAGATTAACCAACATGAAGCGTACAGGAAAAACCAGTGAATGTTAAAAACAAGGATTCAATCTCTACATTTTCATCTGAAATCCTCATCTTTCTCATCTGTCTCTCTTTTTTTCTTTTGTTTAAATTTTATATAAAATTTAGGTTTCTACTTTCAGAATGGTGTTCTTAACAAGGAAGACATCTCTATTTTGATTTACACGGGTTGGAGCAAATTCAACTCAACTCCATGGCTTAAAGCTTATCTTATAGTTTTTAGTTTTTGTTTCCTATTTTAGCTTCTATTTTTTTCAAACCATAAAAAAGAGTCTTTTTTGGTTGTTAATAAAGGGTTTTGAGGGAACTAGGTCCAAGTGAGTGCATATATAGCAATGTTATTATATCTCTACCTAAAACCTTGAGATAATGAGTTAGGAGCCCTATTTTTGTATATAACTTATTTCATCTTTATAAACCTTTTTGATGTAGGATAACTTTATTTGTGATTTTCTAACATCTCTTCCTTACAAGCAAATCCAGCTAATCGATTTAGCTATCCCTCAACCAACTCATGAATCCTAATTTATTAGTCTTTTTCATCTTAACTATGATAATAATGACGGATTTTGAGGGACTTGAGAAAAAATTAGACCAGGTCCATATTAGTCGATATACAATTTGAGCATCATATTTCAGCTCAAAACCTTAAGGATGAGCCTTATGTTTGTATATAATTTACTTCATTTTTATATCTCTTTTTGATGTAAGATAATTCCAATTCTGAATTTTCAATAGCTAATATTAATATAGTTATATTTTAATTACAAGTAATAATAATTAGATATTATTTCTAAAAAATAATTAAATATTATATGAAACTTGTAAATAAATTAATTTTATAAAGTAATTAAGTAAATAATTTTAGTTTAGTCTCTTGTGTAATATTTATTAATAAATATTAGTAAAACATTATCATATTTTATTAAAATAAATAAGTTAAATTTATTTAATTATTAAAATCAATTTCATTTTAATTTTTGTATTTTAAAATATATTTTAAATTTTAAACATATTTATTTTTTAAAAATAAAATTTAAACTAATTATAAAACAAAATTTATGAACAATTAAATTATATTAGTTATAATTTTTAGTAATTTATATTATATAATTAAATAATATTTAAGAGTCGATGGTAAATTAGATTATAACAAAAATAAAAAATAAAATTTATGGTTTTCATATGTTATTAAAACTAGAAAAAACTAACTAAAAAATAGAAATCATATATTTAAACAAATATGTTTTGTTTTAAATTCAAAAAATGAAATTCAAAAATAAAAAACTCAATTGAAATACTCTTCTTCTTTGATTATTATCCATTTTGTTACCTCCCGTAACATATATTTATGTAATGTATATACATACCATTAGTTGCTATTTGCTGCCATAAAAAAAACTCCAAATGTAAAGGGAAAAGAAAAAAAACATTTAGTTGACCTGTAATCTTTTTTTGACATTAATTTTAGAAAATTTTTGTAAAATGTCTTGTAATGATTGATAATATAGTTTGGTAGGTATTGAAATATTTTAGACATATGTTTTTGTAAATTCAATGAGAGGAGGGTTCCATTGAAAAATAAGGTGGTTTTAGCACATGGTTAAAATAATTGCTTGTGTGAGTTATGAACTACTTAAACCTTCATGTATTATTGCTTCAAATATATATAGATGAGATCATGAAATAAATTATGATTGCTCTTTTTCTTTTGATAGCTAAATCCTTATAAATATAGAAACAACTCATATTCTTATTCTTGAGTAGATAAATAAAAAATAATATGGCCTATATTATGAATTGTTAGAAGCAATATTATTATTCGTTTTTTAGAATCTGAAGTAAATTAACAAAAGACCCCAAGAAGTGAAAACAAAATCAAGGGTTTAGTTTGAGCTGTATTACATAGGAAACTCTTAATCTTGCTTGTGAAATATAAGAGAACAACTCTAATGAAAAACTTGATCAAGTTATAATTAAGAGTATAATCAAGAGAGATAAGAGTGTGTCAAAGAGAGATATAATCATATCTATCATATGCTACACATGTGTGCCATAATGTCAAAATGGGCATGTCAAAAGGGAGATACAGTTTTACCAAAGAGAGTCAAAGGCATGTTTAATAACTCTAGTCCATTATAGTTTCTTTTTGAATTTAATCACTGGAATCTTTAAGTTCTAAGTGTTGAATTCCCTATACTATAAATAATTGGCTTGCGCATTCTATTGTACTTTTTCAAGCTAGTAGTCTCTCAATGATGTTCCATGTTTCCACATCTTAGTCTAGTCATCAAGAAGGATCTAATTCAAACTAGATTCCTATTAAGTGCAAGGTTATTGCTCATTCTAGCAACCACATCCTAGTCATTAGTTTTTCTCGATCTATTTCATCACTATATCATATAAAGTATGATTGTATATTTGCATATTCTTAAAAACTTTTGTGTTCCTCAATTTTTAATAGCATAAATTAAATAGCTAAATGCCACCCCAAACACTAACTTATCCTTGAAACTTATAAGCCCACTCAACTAGATTAATTCATTTATTTTTGTTGCAAGTTTCATAGTCATATTGTAATAACTTGTTTCTACACTTAAGGATTTAACTGTTAGACTGAATCAAGTGATAATAAATGAAGTGCATTTCACTTGCATACATCATATTCGCATAAATACATGAATCATGATTTAGGGACATTGTAAAAATAATATATGCACTTAATTGTCACTCCAAAATTTTGTTGTCTTCATCTTATTGTTGAAACCACTTTTATGTTTTCATCTTGTTCTTGGAGTATGCTTTATCCATGCATGTTTGGAGGGTTAAATTAGCTTGATGATTGAGGAGGTTTTGAGCTGAACAAGTAAGTGATTTATTAATCTATTATGACACTTGTTAGCATAACATTCATGGTGATTAATTATGGATGAGTTTGGGTGTGGAATTGGTATTGTATATATGCTGGAAGATGAGGCATGAATAGATAGTTTTCTTTTTTGTTTTAATGCATGAAAATAGTACCTTATATGGACATTTTTAGGTTGAGAATTGAAGCATGGTGAAGGGGAATTTATGCTAAAGTTAGGTGTGGTTGAAGTGTTTTTGAATTTGACAAGTTTAAGGTTACATGCATGATGATATAGGATGAATGATGGAGAACCAAATGAGTAGGGATTTGGTGAGATTTATGTAGCTAATATGGTAGTTGAATTTACATGAGTTGACGTTGCATAAAAGAGCATGAAATCTAGAAAATTGGAAGTGTTTGATATGTGTTAGGGTTGATTGATTCGTGCAGGATTGTGGGAAAATACTGCAGGGCATGATCGTGGCTAGGCCATTTTAGGTTCTGTTACGATCGTGTCCCTTAAGTGCGCGATCGTGGCCCTCAAGTGCACGATCATGGCTTGGATGTTTAGCTTCTTTCATGATCATGGGAAGGTTCCCCACAATCGTGGGTAGTGCTTTTGGATGATGAGCTTAGTTTTGGGCAATTATTAAACCAAATGATGATAAGTCACTCTAATTTGGTGCATTGGAGTTGATTAAGGCTAGAAATGAATCTATATGGTTATATGAATGTTGAAGAACATGAATGTAGTATGAATGAGAATTTGGATAAATGTATGATTGACAGATTAGGAATGAATCAAGATTCTTACATAAGGATACATACCTGAGGAAGTCAATTAAGCATGCATTGAATATGAGATATATACATGCTTATGACTATATATTCATTTGATTGAATAACTTAATAATGTGTGGACTATATATGTGTTGCATGACTAAAGACGCTCGAGTTGAACATCAGCATCCAGACATTGCCAGATCATCAAGGCAATAGTTATTCTGGAGCGTACTGTGAGTTAACCTAGATGTTTACTCACTATATTTGAGTTGTTCTTACTTAACTGTTAGATATTGAATTTTTATTGATATGATTGTGTTAATTCCGAACATTGATGGTCCGAGGATTTTGATATTTGGGACAGTATTGGAAGTGTTTGTCAATTGAATGTGAAGATGGAAATTGTGTTCTTAACTATATGTTGAATGCCAAACTTATATCCGATGAATGGCTTGACTGTGCGCACTGAATGAGAGTTATTGGTAGTATAATATGCGATTTGATGCATTTCATGACATCAATATGCATGATTAGATAAAGGAATTATGACCGAAGTGACCAATGTGAAAAAGAGCTTAAAGCTAAAAAATGTACACACAAAGCCACAGGCTCAACAATTGATGAGGCCGATATCCACAATAGGTATGAGACAGTATTTGAAATGAGCCCGATATCTATAATACATATAGGACAGTTAAATAAGTGCTCAGTCACAACAAAATAAAAATAAAAGTGGAGTCTCATGTGCATTGCATATATATCTTTACATGTATCATATGAACCATTGTAAAGAATGACTAATTTAGTTGATATAATATTATGCTATGTTTATGTACATGTGAATGATTGTGAAGAAAAGTGCTGAATTGTGTTGATATAGTGATATGCAATATTTGTATAGATGTTGATGATATGGGTGATTGAGGTGAAAGGTAGGATTGTTATGAAAATATTTTATGACATGTTTGTATCATAATGTACTTATTGAAATATGATGTATAATGTGATTTGGTATACAAAACTATATGGGAATTGATCCAAGCTAATGTGATATACTTGGGTTATTGTGTTTTGACTCGAGTGAGCACTTCGATGATAGTTCGCTCACTGAGTTCGCAAAGTCATCAAAATTGTATCGTTGATTTTTAGGTACTAGGGTGACTTAGCTTTTAGGGCAATCTAGTCGCAGTCTAGTATTGTCAAATTTTGGAAACAAGAATGGATCAAAGGTTTGGTCAGCTAATACCCTCAAAGTCTAGATATAATACTTTTGTTTAGTTTCTCAATTCATACTATACTTTTTGTGTGTAACCTTAAACTCTCAAATGTTATGTTATGTACAAACATGGATGATGAAATGAAATGACAATGTAAGTAAGTTTAACTTTGTGAATGAAATGAGGAGGTTTGACCTTTGAAAATGCTTATGTTCTATATGATGCCATTTAAGTTGATGTAATTACTCTAACATGTCATTCTCATAAGGTATGTTCTTAAACATCCTTTGGATGTTCGAGCATATATCTTATGATAGTGGGATGTCACATTGAAGCATCCCTTTCCCTATGTTGGAAATTTCTGTTATTTCTTTCACTACAAGAAAAATGTCGTTTAGCGATAGATATTACTGACGAAAAATCTAAACATTCTGTCGACAAGACAATTTAGCGATGGAATTTACCAACGGACCAAGGTGTCGTAAAAATGACCATAGGTAATAATTTTCGACGAATAACAAAATTTTTGTCTGTAAATTTACCGACGGACAATTTATGTAACCGTAAGTGAATATACCAATGTTTGTTTATGCAGTCAATCGTCGGTAAATTTTTGATGGTCAAAATTTATCCGTCGATAGATTTATAGGTGCTATTTGTTATTCCATCAGTAATTTTATTACAACAGTACCGACGGTTATGTTTGTTCTGTCGGTGAGTAAACCGATGATTATTCTGTGGCAAATCCTATAGGTAAAATTGTCGATAGAATTGGTTATTCCGTCTGTTACTTATTGTTAATATTACCAACAATTTATTATTTTCCATCGGTAAATATAATTAATTTTACTGACGCATTTTTTTTTCTGTCAGTAAATTAACAAAAAAATTAAAATCCCATTATTAAATTTTATTTGATGATCTTATAGTTGATGCATAATTTAAACAGTTATGAATTATCTATGCATAATATTTTGATTTGTTTAAACAAAAAGTTGATTGATGATATAAAGTTAAAGTTATCTTAATTGATAATAAAAACATTAAATTGTACATAATAAGTATTTGTAATTCAAATGAAATGACTACAAGTATACTATTGATTTAATGACCACGGATGCTCTGATTGCTGTGATGAGGTGCTACCCCTCTCCTTCAACTCATCCATCTCATTACGGAGTTGAGTTATGTACTCCATCGATTGTGACAACTGAGTTACCAATGTCTACACTGTGCTCCAAAGCTCATGGACTTCATTGGTTGTTGACCACCTACTAGATATGTTTGCAAATGAACCTAAGCCGAATATCCTTCTATGACAGTACCTGCCACCCATTGTATGAAGATAAGTTTGAGTCTCATCAACATCTTTAAACTACTGAGACTGTCGTTAAATGTTTTCTTGTATTTGGTCATAACAGAAGGCAATATTTATATTAGTAAGTGATAATTATTAATAATTAATATTAAACCATAAATTTCACATATATTTAGTTCTCTACATCCCGTGTTGATGAATGTCACACCGTCATACTTTTTAGTGTGAGAGTGTAAAAAGAGCTGATAGGATGTAGGCTTTATATCCATAGACTTTTCTTGCATAAGAATAAAATGTTATAAGTGAACTATAATTTAAAAAAATATTGGCAAAGTTTCCTCTATTTTTATGATATTTACCCCCTGTTGAACAAAGAAAATAATTCAACACAGTCATATATGGCACCAGACATTTATACAATTATCATTATCTATAATATAGCAAAGCAAAATATTTACAAAATAAGTGTCAAGTTGAGATACTTATAAGTCGTTGTGCATGCTCGTGGTGGGTTATTTATCCTCTCGTATGTACAGGAAGACTCTCTCCTCCTGGGCCTCCACATCTGTTGGCGAAGTTACGCCCTGAGATGAACATTGCCTCAAGTGATGCCCAATACTCCTACCAATGACTCCAAATTTCCTCTGAAATATAACGTGGTCATTCACTAGCCTTGCGTTTCGCACCAATGAAGTTGTGATAACATGTATGAGCTCGCTTCTCCCATACTTTATACATGTTGGTGTTGAAACAAGAATACTAGAAAAATTCTTTCTAAAAAGGAAGAAATAAATTAGAATACTATATATAATGTAATAACATTTATCTAATTAGTGTATATAAATCAATATAAAAAGAAAATAAATATATATTGCACGTCAAACTCTTGAAAATAAAATTGCTTTGTAGCCTCAGATATTTTCTTCCACACATAACCCTCAGGATCAATCATTTGCTTAAATTCGGAAGTCATATTTCTGAAACTTGGTCCAGACGGATCCAACCTAATATAAGAAGTAATTTGATACTGGCAAAAAACTAATAACCCTAAGACTTAATCAAAAGCAAATATTGGTAAATGTGATTTCACTTATTGTTCATTGACAACTGTTACATACTTTTTTCCATCAAGTCCCACAACTCTAGGGTGGCGGACCTCTTCTGCATCTGAAAAGAGGTACTAGATGATATTTGACTTGAGGAAGGAGATGGTGTAGCATGACGAATAGTAGGTGATGCGTCATCTACAACTGTCGGCCTTAGAGGGGGAGCAGGTGAGTCAATGTGAGATGCAGACGAAGACGTTCCAGCTTCACAGTTAGTTGCTCCGAACATGCCTCTAAACCTCGACCGCATAACCTCACGCTGTCTCTTTGGGCCCATATTGTTACCTGAAATTTAATGTTTATCGAATTCTCTACAAATATAATAATTTGAATTCAATATTTTACACAATATATGAAGAAGGAAATAAGGCAATAGAGTTGAAGGTTAAAAATAACAACAAATGAACTTTAACAATCATATAAGTATGAATTATTTAACAAATTCTTACAGATACAATAATAAATCTACTTTAAACGTTAGTCTAGTAATGTAATGCATTGATAAATAACAATGATAAAATTAATTTGTTTAATTCCAAGTGACATGGGAGTCGGTAAATATAAATGAGTCCCCGATGTCTGGATTGCCGAGAAGGGTCCTGGCATGTTCAAACGCACTAATGGAAACAGTAAAACTCCTTCCTACAATAGCATTTCCGCTATACTTGTAGAGGAAACAGTGAATGAGTCACCGCTCTTAGTATGGAACACTAATTCTTCAAATGAACTACTATGGGGAACAGATTTACCTAAAACAAAATCAGTTAAGAACTTTTGAAACTATAATATTAGTAAACCGTTAAATGAACCAAAACTGCATATTAACACATACGTGATTGTGTAGACGAGGTTTGAGAAATTGATGAATTTTTTACAAAAATCGATCTCCCTAATCCTTTAGAGCCCGTTGTGACATTGCTCTCACCTTTATCGGCATACATGTCCTCTTCGAGAATAAAGGAAGCTTAAAGCAACATGTATGACAGACCGTCAAATGTGAATATGTATAATAACTTCAACAAAGGAAATGAGATGAACATAATAAGGAAAAAGATGTTGTCCAGATCATACTAAACACCTTGAAGTACAAGATCAGCCATAGAAGGCAAACGATTCCTAGTGTATGAACCAGCGATATTTCCTGTAGTGTTTATTCCTTAGGTTAGGACAATTTTGCCACATTCCTCCCAACAGAAAGAATTACTACCATCTGGAACCAGTCGCCATGTCGACATTCCTTGAATAAAATTTTGAATGAAAAACTTTACATAATATACTTAAATGCAAATAATGTATTTGTTGAATAAAATATTCAGTTACAAACACAAATTAATCGCTATCATAACTTAATTGTAAATTACAATCGTCTTCTTCTTTTAAAGAATAAGAATCAAACTCCGGCTGATCTTCAGATCTCTGAACCTCGTCATCCCCTCCAGAGGAAATATCAACATATTCGTTAAATGGATCGTTCAAAGGTTCATTATCATCACACGTGACAGATGCATTTACAAAAGTGAAATCTTCCTGAAATGCTTCACTTTCAATTCTCTGCTCTCCTTTTCCATGTGACTCAAAAACACCTCTAAGTTTAACTTTGCAAACCGCCAGCCAATCTGTCTTATCTCGTCGTAAGCTTGGAAAGGGGACATAACACACCTGTTTCGCTTGCATAGCCAAAACGAAAGGTTCAAATTGTCTCAATCTTCTTCGAATGTTGATTTGAACTAGATTGTATCGACTATGCACTTTTGTTCCAACATTTGGTATCGAGTCATACCAATCACATTTAAATATCACAAATCGCTTAATTGGCAAAGCAGGGTACTTAACACTAAGTATTTCAATAATTTTACCATAGTAATCCATCAATTTTCCCTCTTTCGAAACTCCACTATTTATTGTTGACATGTTATGTCCATGATATTCTATATGGTATGTGTATCCATTCACGAAATACACAGGATAAAGTTTAACAGTTTGCAAAGGCCCCTTTGCAAGATCACAAATGAACTTGTTCTCTATTGGATTTTCTAAGGCCTACATAAAATAAATTATCATAGCAGAGAGTATAATGTCATGAGAACAGTTAAATGAAGTTTTGAACTATAAGAATATTTATAAGTGAATACTTACATATCTCTCAAACCATCAAGGAAAGTATTTTCCAACTTCTTTATTTATGTCATTATGTGTTATACCCGGCATTATCTCACGTAACAATGCCTCGTATAATATAAAAACATCATGGAATTTTTCAGTAATGAACTACACATAATTTTAATTGGAGAAATAATCATGTTCAACTTAATGGACATAAGGAATAACCTCTTGACAGTTCAATAAAATATAACCATGTGCAGCCTGAACTTCTTCCTCTTTTAACATTCTTCTTGTTGCACATCCAAATGTTCATCCAGGATATGTGAAAATGGACAAGTTTCTATCAGAACCAATCGTTCCTCCCCCATCGTCATTATGAGGAACTTTTCTTTCTCTTGTGTGTACATGCGGCTCAAAATAATGTCCACAAAATGTACTAGCTTCCTCCACTAAATAAGCATTACATATCGAGCCTTCAACTCTAGCTTTGTTTTCTACATTTTTTTTTCAAGTGATACAAAAACCTATATTATAGAAAATGGTTATTACAATTTTGTAGATAAAGCATATGAAAATGGTTATTGCAATAATTTATGTCGACTTACCTCTCAAATGGATACATCCATCGATATTGAACTGGACCGGCTAGTTTGTCCTCGTGTACTAAATGCATAGGTAGATACTCCATACAGTCAAAGAAGCTTAGAGGAAAAATCCCTTCTAACTTGCACAAAATAAAAACTTGATGTGGTTCTGTAAGTTCACGGGTCTCAAGTAGTACAGTATAATATCGTTGAACTGGGAGTAATTGTGTAAGTACTAGGCTTGGATCACTCAATTAATTGGACTAGCGATTTTGTAAGAAAAGGGAATTAAAAGAAGAAAATTAACTAGCAAAAATAATAAAATCAAAGCTAAAGAAAATTGCGAATATTTCTAGGGGTTAATTCGAATGGAATGTGGTAAGCTTCAAGGATGGTTCCACTTTTAGCATTTTTTATGGACTTTTACCTGGGTCTGTTGGACCTCGATCTTTGAGTGAAAATTTAAAAATAATAAATGAAATCAAATGAGTGTTTTTGAATGTGACTTGTGTTATAGATGATTATGATTATGGAATGTGAATCATGTATGGATGATGAGTTGAGAAACACTAAGCATGAACTATGGTGATACATATGAGATATTATGCAAAATCAAGAGAGGAAATTGGTCAATGACATGATGCTACTGAATGTAAGAAATCATATGTTTTGAGGTTGATTTTTGGACAGATTCCAATGGCAAATTGAATAGAAGAAGTAGAGTTGGCAAGAATGTTAAGTAAATGTGTATGCTGATTCAAGGGAAATTCGGGAATAATTGAAATAGAATTGGCCAAAGTTGCCTTCTTTGAAGTTGTAGCTTGTTCTTTTATCTTTCCAACGATACTAAGTATGCAAGTTTTTGAGATTGGAGTTAAGAGATATGATTGATATAAGTTATGATATTTCATAGGAGTTGTGTATGTGATAGTTATGGGAATTGATGAGAATTGGTGGTTTGGATGGACCAAATGGATCAAGAATTGAGAGTTTGATGAAATATATTTGGTGTTCGAGTTGTTAAGAAATGAATTTGTACTAGAAGAGTTGAATTTAAGAAGATATTGATTGAATATGATGTTAGTTTGGGAGTAGGAAGCATTGGAAAAAGGTTTGAAGGGGTTTTGGGAAACCCATGTCCGTTAAACGGACATGGAAGTCCATTAAACGGACCTTTACGGGTCAAAAGGACCCTTTGCTGTGCCTATGTCCGTTAGACGGACATGGATGTCCGTTTAACGGACTTTCTCGGATGAATTGGTACATTTTGGCCCGACAATGTCCGTTAAACGGACATTCACGGGTCAGCTTGTGAAAATGGTGATTTTTGACACTTTTAGAGGCCGAATCTGATTTTGTGGTCTTCATAAGAGTTGTAGATCTAGAAGTCTACTTTCTAATGGTCCAAGAACGAAATCAATCCTACTTCTAGATCGAAAGTTATGGCGATCGCGCCAAGAGAGGTTCAAATCGATTTCGGGTTTAAGCATGGTTTATTCTTTTATGCATAACTCATTCATCCGACCACGGATTGAAGTGATTCTTGAGGAACTGAATTTCTAAGACATGTATCTTTCTCTCCATAAACATTTGTGTCATTTGGAGTTGAATTGAAAGAGTTTGATTGAATCCTATGATAATCAGAACGATTTGTTCCCTTCTGATTTTGCTGTCTTCCTTCCTCATCCGACTTATGTCCAATCTTTTGTTGATATCTTGTCCGTCAAACATCCAATTGACTTGGTTCTTGAAGCATTGGATTCCTAAGTCAATGAATTCATTTTATGTGAAATTTGTGAATTTTAGAGATTTAATTGAGGAAGATTGTTTTAATCAAAGTGAGTTAGGTAATTTTCTGAACATGGTTCGGTATTTTGAGAAATTCAGGATCTGTGAAGATCCGATTGAAGCGATGTTTGAGGCAAAATAAAATTAAGACATGGGGCTACAAATCATATGAAGAAATGAAATTTCATTTTAGCTCCTAAGACTTCCAATTTTTCGAATGGAAGTTCGGATTAGTGTGCAATCTTGGATTAGGAACATCTGAAAGTAATTTGGCCATAGATTTTGCTCTAGTAATCCAATTGAGGTGATTCTTGATTTGGATTAAACTAGAGAAATAGAACTACAATTGTTATGAAGGAATCAAGTTTCAAATTGGTCCTTAAGAAGGTCAATTGTTGGATGGAAATAATATACTGGAAATTGTGTTAGCAAAATGATATGTCTGACACGTTTTGAGCATAACTTTCGATGTAGTGCTCCAAATTGGATGAATCTTGTGGCCTTATGAAATTAAGACAATGAGGAACAATTCTCTAGAAGCAAGTTTTGATAATTCCTTCATTTTGATGGTGAAAACAATGTCCTAAAGTAGGATAAATTTCAGGGGCAGTTTTGGAAGTCCACTTAAAGACTTAAGAGTTTAGCCTAGCATGGAGGGGCAATTCAGTCATTGACCACCCATTTTAATGTGCTGGCACTATAAAAGAAGTGAATAACTTGGGAAAAGAGGGAAGCCTACGAAATTTTAGAGAAAGAAATAAAGAGAGAGGAGAGAAGAGGGAGACATCGTGGAGAAGAAGGAGAAAGAGGAAGAAGAGATAGGGTTTTGGATTTTTGAGAGTTTCAAGTTGGGTTTTTCATTGATTCATGAAGGAAAAACATGGAAGGAAGTAAGAGCTTCATCTTGAGCCAAGCAATTTCGAAATTCAAGAAGATAAAGGTAAGAGCTAAGTTTTGATCTTTGAGTTTTAGTGAAGTTTTTGGTTGTTTTG
>JAOTIZ010000203.1:22316173-22337696 GCA_027123425.1 Erythroxylum panamense
GATTATTATTTTGGAATTTTAATTTACTGATTTCTGTTATATTGTGGTTTAAATTATTGCGATGCCATGTGGATTATTTTAGCGAGATTTTCTGGTAGTGCACCTTCATTGTGGGATACGTGTCGGAGCGACCTTCGGGCGTCCCGATATGTACCCTACGATGAGGGGGCGCTACAATTTGACTCTTATTTCTACTACTGTTCATCAATTGTTCTGTCACTTGACATTTTTCTAGTCCAAATATACCCTTAAAATTCTAGAAAGTTCTCATATTTTACCAAAATTTCTAATTCACTACTTATACACTCCATCTCAACTTTGAAGATATATAATCCATAATTCACATTAAAATCACATTAAAATGGTCATTTATACCCAGAAAATATCAAATAAGAGCATGAACAATTCATTGTAATGTGTGTAATAATCAAATTCACGTGTGTGTATGCTAACATTATGCATGAGCATGAAATGCATTTTCTAATCTCTCATTGCTATTTCTCAATTACTGAAATCTAGGGTTTTAACTCTTAGTTTGAAAATGGGATGTTGCAACAAACCTTCTCTAAAATTTCAAGAAACACTTTCAAATTCAAATAAACATATATTTAAAAAAATAAAATAAGAGCAGACATGAGAAATGAAGATTGAAAGGTATCTAACAAAGAAGTTTAATAATGGACTTCGTTCGAAAGAAACAAATTTCACTATCAACACATTTATAGAACCAACTCCACATTTACAGAACCAAACGACATCATAATGAACCTATACATTTACAAGACCATGATGGTGACGAGGAGTGGTGCATGAGATATGATTATACAATACCTGAAGTAGATGCGACGATGACAGCGGGGACAAGCGACGACGAGGTACGGTGACACAACGAGGGATGGCCTTCGATAGCGATAGAGATGACGACGTTGGTTTGACGAGGACAGTGGCACAACGATGACGCGCGGTAGCACGACAAGGACTGAAGAGAGAGAAAATTGGGGCTACAATGGATGAGGGGAAATAGGGGCAGGAAACTGTAGTCTATTTTGCTTAAACTTTTTTTTTAAAAAAATGCTGAACCAAAAGAAAATGACGACATTTACAAATAAAATGGTCCGTTGGTAAACTCAAAACTTATTTACTCCGCTAAGCATTCCCGATTTCTTTATTGACGAATTTTTTTCCGTTGCAAATTAAAAATTTTCCCAATAATTGTGCTGACAGAAATTGTCCATCACTAATAACTAATTTTCTTATAACGTTTCTCTCAAAATTCCATATACACAATAAATTTATCCAAGTTTAAAGATATTTAAATCATGTTTGTAAAGATATTTAACTATTAAGAACCAACTTATAGCTTGAGACCAAGTCCCTTCTTGACATTATAGCCTAGAAAGGCTTAAAAATTAGAAGAAGATGTAGTTTGTATAAATGTATTGAAAGAATAAGTGATCCAAGTTTTTAGGCATAGTTTTGCAAAATTTGTAAAATCCATAATTGTTAACTAATTTTATTTTTGGTTTTGATATTTTTTATATAGTAAAGCTAGATGATGAAAATAGGTTTAGGTAATTTGTTGTTAAAGCACACCAGGGATATTTGGTTTAGGAGTTCTAAAAGATGGCTAGGCAAGAATTGTTTGTGAATCTTTAAAGTTGTACTTTAACCAAGTTGTTGAGTCTTCTTTAACTGTGTCAAGATTGTAGTTGAGGAATGAGTTTATGATTGTTAGGAAGCCTGTGTGATCTGAATGTAATTATCTTAACTTTTGAAATGGCTAGAATGGAGAGTCAAAGAGAGTTGAACCCAGGAAGCATATGTAGAAGTATGAAATTATTCCAATTATGAAATCAAAAATTGCTTTTCTCATCATTCCTACATCTAAATTTAATCACTATTGTCATGAAATGTCAGTGATTAGTGGTCCACGAATCATCCAACTCGTTACCCGTGCTCCAAAAGCACCTTTCCCTTTAGATATTTATCGTGCATCCATTTGACTATAGTGATTCATTATAATTGTAAAGCCTATGAATTATTTTGACAGAGATAATTTTATTTTTTATTTTAGTGGATCTGTTTTATATTAATGATAGAATGAAGTAAAACCTTGACATTATCATTTTAAAACTATAGAATTAGCAAAAAGATTTAAAATTTTTATTATTAGACAATCACTTTGAGTGAAATAATATTTCCTAATATAAATTTATAAATTTTATTAATAATATTAATAAATCAAGCGCGCGTGCGCGTTCACACATACGCACGCACGCGCACACAGATATATATATATATAGGACTTCATAACATTAATTTGCAAAGTGTAATAGTAACGACTAAAATTAAATTGAGCATCTGTTTTAAAATTTGAATAATCCTTCATAAATTAAAAAGACTTTATATAATGTGTCCAATGAATGGGTTGTGGGATGAACAAGAACGTCGTCATACGGTAAAACACAGAAACTAATAACGACAGAAGTTTTGTTAATAAATTGGATGGAATACATGTTGTAAGCTGGTCCCCCAACAACTTATAAGCTTTTGAATTCAATAATCTCTCTCTTCTCTTTTTCTGACTTATAAATACGATAACATCATGTCATTTGTGGTCTATAAACCAGAGAGCTATAAGTTTTATTTTGAGCTTTTCCCACAGGGGACAAAACAGAAGATGAAATTTATCATATACCGAGAGAACGATGTTTCGTGAAGTGGGCTCCTCTGTCTTTCTCAGGATACAGACGGTGACGCCCACTCCTCGCATTGTATAATTATATTTCATAGCCACCAATTTTACGATACTGTCAAATTTTATGATACTCTCCTCCTCTCAATGGAATTAGCTGCCACTAATAAGAGCAATGGAAGCCATGAATACGACATCATTGGTTGGTTTGAGGACATCTCGAAAAACGCTGCCGCCGTTCAGACGGAGACACTTCGCCGGATTCTTGAACTTAACTGTGGCGTTGAATACCTGAAGAAATGGTTAGGGGATATTAAAATCAAGGATATTGATTCATGTGCCTTAGAGTCTCTCTACACTTCCATGGTGCCTCTTGCCTCCCATGCAGATTTGGAGCCTTACATTTCTAGAATTGCAGATGGGGATACAGCTCCTCTACTCACCCAACAACCTTTAGCTACTCTCTCCTTAAGGTACAATGAATTGTTTCTTCAAGGTCATTTTCCTTTCGCACGATTTCTCACTCTCTCTCTCTAGTCTCCCCTCTAAGACAAGTTTGTACGGCAAACTTATCAGTTTGGAAAAACATGTGAAGGAATCAGAATCTAGGACATGGGATGTGGGATGTGGGCTGTGGGTGACGCTTCTATTATCTTCACTCTTATGATTCTTATTGTACATCAAGTTCTGTAGGTACTAAAGAACCTTAGCAAATAAGAACTATCAACAACAGCCTTTCATCTTGATGCTAGCGTTTGTTTCCATCACGTGGGTTTTGATTTTTGACTGATTTCCACTTTCTTCGTGATTCCTCTCACTGACATTTTTCTGAAGCTCTGGAACAACCGATGGAAGACAGAAGTACGTTCCCTTCACTCGCCATAGCTCCCAAACTACTCTTCAGATATTTACTTTAGCGGCAGCTTACAGATCAAGGTACTTGACCATTTGAGCATCTCTTTTTCTCTCTCTTTCTCTACTAGATGATGCTTGGAAGCTTTAGACAATTTCTGCATCTTTTTCACACTAAGCTCGTTTATTTTTTCATGCGTTGATCAGACATGTGAATGCTATTTGCTCACATCTCTCTCTCTCTGTTATTGATATATGATAATGATAGGGTTTATCCAACGAGGGAAGGAGGGAAGATCCTTGAGTTCATATATAGCAGCAAGCAATTTAAAACAAAAGGGGGCCTGGCAGTTGGAACAGCCACAACCCATTATTACGCAAGTGAAGAGTTCAAGACGAAGCAGCAGAAGACTAAGGCATTCACTTGCAGCCCTCAGGAGGTTATTTCTGGTGGAGATTACAAGCAGTCCACTTATTGCCATCTGCTCCTAGGTCTCTTTTTCTCTGATCAAGTAGAGTTTATAGCCTCCACCTTTGCTTATAGCATAGTGCAAGCCCTTTCGTCGCTTGAAGAGCTGTGGAAGGACTTACGTGACGACATTAAAGAAGGAACTCTTAATTCTAGAATAACCGTGCCCAAGATGAGGGAAGCTGTGTTGGACATCATGTCTCCAAAACCATGTTTATCTTCTCGGATTGATGAAATCTGCAAGGACCTGGAAAATCTAGACTGGCAGGGTCTGATTCCTAAGCTGTGGCCAAATGCCAAGTGTGTGTACTCTATAATGACAGGGACCATGCAACCTTACTTGAAGAAACTAAGGCATTATGCTGGGGGTTTGCCTCTAGTTAGTGCAGACTACGGATCTACTGAAAGTTGGATAGGGGCTAATGTGGATCCTTGGTTACCTCCTGAGAAAGTTACTTTTGCTGTAATCCCTACATTTTCTTATTTTGAGTTCATGCCACTTTACGTTTCGATACGGGGATACATTGATGACTACGTAGAAGATGAGCCGGTTCCACTCTCTAAAGTGACGGTTGGACAAGAATATGAAATTATTTTGACCACTTTTACGGGTAAGTTGCAAATTTTTATGTTTCCAAATACATGTTTTTGATCTATTCAAAATATAAAGTGTCCACGTTTCAGTTTATGCTCAGTCGAGTCCTTTTCCGCGACTTGTTACGCAGGCATATAATATATATGTGAATCTTCTGTGCTTACAAGAGGGTTTCAACTCTGTTCTAGTCAATTTTAGCTACTAGATCCACGTAAATGCTATTTGATTCCACCTTAACTTAATCACATGCCAACAAAATGCTCATGTCATGTCTTTGGAGTAACTTGGTTCGTTTGAAGAAATTGAACTCACCCACAAGGTAGAGTCACACTTCTACCAAATCCAGGACTTCAAGATAATGAATTTTTACTCTTGAATTTTGCTGCTTGACTTGTTTCTTATAGCATGAAATTGACATCTTATGCTTATTCATAAATTTAGTTATGCTCACTCCTTCACGTGATCTGTAATTTGATAATTTATCAACCTTGATTTTGATACCGAATTTTTGATATTTAACTCTTAGCATTACTTCCAAACATTTGCATGTGGGAGTCAATTGAGACCCACTTTTCAATTTTCTTTGACCGTAGGCGTCTCTTTCCACTTGTGTAATTTCATTTCAGGGCTTTACAGATACAGGCTAGGCGATGTAGTGGAAGTGGCTGGTTTCCACAACGGAACCCCCAAATTGAGCTATATAGGGAGGAGAAAGTTAATATTAAGCGTGAACATTGACAAGAACACGGAGAGAGACCTTCAGCTTGTGGTGGAGAGGGGGTCTGAAGTGCTAAGCAGGGCTAAAGCAGAGCTAGTGGACTTTACGAGCCACGCGAACGTGGCAAGCCAACCTGGTCACTATGTTATCTATTGGGAAGTTAAAGGAGAAGTTGAGGAGGGTATTCTAGGAGAGTGTTGCACAGAAATGGACGCATCTTTTGTGGATCATGGCTATGTGGTGTCGAGGAGATCCAATTCAATTGGACCTCTGGAGCTTTGTATCGTGGAGAAAGGGACGTTCAAGAAGATCTTGGATCACTTCATTGGAAATGGTGCGGCTCTGAGCCAGTTCAAGACACCAAGGTGCACCAGCGACCAAGTCCTCTTAAGAATTCTCAATGTTTGCACCATCAAACGGTTCTACAGCACTGCTTATGGATAGAAACTCAGAAATAAAAATTGAGACTGTTTGCTTTGAGGGTTAGTTATGACAAGAGACTGCTTAGGAACCGAGCTTTAAGATTCAAAGATTACCATATGGAATCAAATTTGGCTTTTCTTGTTCTGCTGTATATTTATTCTTTCTCTTTAATAATTATTCCTTTCGATTGACATGAAAAAGGAATTGCCTATATCTAACCGTTCCCATACTGTCCCTGAAGCCAGCAGTCAGCTGGTCAAATAGGTGAGGATATATAATTGACATTTTAGCCTTTTAGTCCACCTAGTCAAGCCCTTGCGGTAACAGAGATGTCCGCTGTGATCCAACCGAGTTGCACACTTTCTGACATGATATGCTAAATGGGTCCGAACAACCTGTTAGTTTGACTTTGAGACTTGGCTGATGAGCTGTGTGACACATAACCATTGGCGAGATACAAACTGTCTTTCTGAGATTTGTGACCCATCCCAGAATTAGAGCCCCCGACCGTGTTGCGACCGTGTGCTCTTTCCTTATATTAAAATTTTGATGTCTCACAATGTCAGAAGATACGCAACGGCCATGTGATGCAGCCAATCTCTCCTCTGCTGGTGCCATGTCAGGACGAATGATCTACAAAGCAATAATGAGCCAAACATATGACTAATTCTTTAAATAGCTTGATTTTATGTTATTTACTTTTAAATAAATTGAACTATTAACAAACAATTAGGAGATCTTGTTCTCTTTTTAGATAAATCTAGAAATATTTGTAACAAATAGGTGTTAAAAGCTAATCTAGACATTTGCATTATAAAAAGAAGTATCTCCGTTATCAACCTTATAAAACTATAGCCACCACTTTAATGTATCAAACTCAACTCAAAATATATTCATTTTTACTGGAGCAAATTACCAGTTTTAGAGAGTGAAAATGGGAATCATCTTTATCTTTCCTAACCTTTAAGATTTAGGATAAATATAGTTTTGAAATTCTTTGAAAAGGATAAATTACTATAGTAAAAGTTGCTTAAAGCAATGAATTAAGGGAAAAATAAAAATAAATATATTTAAAAACTTTTCTTATTTTATAAGATGTGGATGAACTTTGGATTAGATTCACAATTTTAATGAACTTGTTTATCCAAATTTTCTATTTTTGTTGATGACATCTAGTTTTCTATTTAGTATTTCACTTTTTCTTTTACTTTCCTAAGAATTTGGAATTCAAAGTGGTGAATGATGACCATTGAATAAGTGTCTTTACTAAGTTGAGTCTTCTCACTCAATTAAATGTGAAATTAAGTGTGAATTATAGATGACTCTCTAGTGAATCCATTCCTTCTTTCTTAACTTATTGATGTATGCTAGTCATAAAATATTTTTAGCACTATTTTATGGCATATTACTTATATTTTGGATTAATTTCAAGGATTTGATACCTAATTTAAGACTTAATGTCATTCCAGGTCTTATTTATGTCTATACATAGAAAATTAGTAAAATTAATGAAAGAACTAGATTACACTAAAGCAATTTTAGAAGAATTGAAAAAGGATCGTAGAGTATGGCATCCTATATGTTGCTATATTGAGGGTTGTGCTCAAAAGTGGTCGCTTTTGTTTCTATAGTGTACCTTGCACATCGCTGTGTTGCCTTATAGATGAAGAATATGGTATCCTATATAGTCCTGAGTAAGGATCAACGTTGGCATTATTATTTTTGAAGAATCTTTTAAAAACAAGACCTGCTACATAGATTTATATTTATAGCCATACAGTTCTTTAAAAGATAGGGTTTAAGGTTTTAATGAAAATAGGAGATAGAAAAGAAAGAGTTCTTTGACCGAGAAACATTTTGAAATCTTTTTCAAGTTATTATGCATTAGTTTTGATTAAGGATATGTCATTTTCTTGGATCAGAGGAAGATTTTAACAACAAAGCTAGCTACATACATCAAGCTAATACAGAGTTCTAAGCTGTCATTTTTAGAATAGCAAAGATATGAATTGCTTAAGTAGTAAGAGCTTGTTTTCTTACCTTAATATAGTTAGGGTTATAGGTTACAAGGATCCTCTCATTAAGATGTGCATCATAGTTGGTAAGTAAGCTCTAATTGTTGTAGATGGACTAATAATCCTAAACAACTTCTTGCTTGTTAGGTTATTTAAACCCCAAACATTCTAAGCTAGATGTACGTGGTAGGCTAGGAGAGAGTCTTCTTCCCTTTGGCTTTTTTCCTCCCTAATTTCATTAACACTAGCATAAAGTGCTCCAGCATGTTCAAGATTCCAAGAGCATCTTTGATCACTTCTTTATGACATAGTACAATACTTTGCTTTAGAGCTTCATTTGTCTTCTCTATAAATGTTAAGTTCATATGTTCTATTTCCCATATTTCCTTATCAGGTTGAATTAGCTTTAATTCTTTATAAGAATTCCTTGTTTATGTATATAGACTAATTATTGTCTTTACTATAATTAGATCCCAATTACTTTTCACTTTCCTTAGCCTCAGATTTTTATAGCCCCCTTTCTTAAAGAGTCTCTTAGTTGGTCTCCTTTCATGATTAGCTTTTTTTTTAGTCTCCATTGGTAAGTAATTGAGATTGTAAAAATTTTCAACCTTCTACTAGAGTCTAATCTTTTAAGGTTTTAGGTAACTCTTTACTCATTTCAAATTCAATATAATTCCTAACATAACCATATGCTTAATATTGTAATGTTTCGACAATGGAGCTTACTAAGTAACTAAGGCTAGTTGTACTCTAATACTTCAAGGGATTGTTGTAAAAATTCGTAAGTTTGCTCCTTTCTATCTTTGTGTCAAGCTTCCAATGATGAAGTATGATGGGTTTCCCATGACAATGCCAAAGACCTAGCTTGAGTACCTTACTTGCATTTTTCTCCAAGCTAAAAGAAGATAGGAAGAAGTCCTCTTGGTTAATGAGGACTCTATCTAATCTAAGCTCAATCCACTTCCTATTTCCTACGACTTCATTGAGGAGAAAAAAAGCCTTTTCTCTACAAAGTATTCAACTAGAGTGCTTAGCCCCTTTGAGGCTCTAATCTAGAGTACATCTACTAAAGGGAAGATGATGCCAGCTTTGACTTCTAAAGGTTAAGGTATAAAGGATATCTTGGTGTTAGGGGTATTAGCTCCTACCACCTATGACCAAGTCTTTTTACTAAAGGTTTAGTTTGAAGTGGTCTATGCTGAGAGATTAGTTACATAAGGGGGTGATTGAGACAAAGGTTAAGGAAGCAATAATGGGAGATTATGGTCAGGCGGTTCAAAAGAGGAAGCTTTTTTTGAAGGCATGTTTGGAATTTGAAGAAGAAGGGCAAAAGTGTTCTCTTAGAATGTTTGTATGCCCAACATCTGAATTGGGATTTTATCTTAGCTAAAATAGGAAAAGACTAGTATTTTAGGAGAGGAAAATTTGAAAACCATTTCTAAAAATAGTAACTAAAATAGATAAAGGTAAAGGAAATAACTAAGGACTAAAATGCCCTAAGAGAGTGTAAAGGGGGGAAGGTCGATTCCTAACAAAGGAGACAAGCAGTGAAGGAAGCAACTAACCAAGTGAGGAAAGAAGGAAGGATTGAGGAAGAGAGTAAAGACAAGTGGCCAAGAGTTAAGGAGATTGAAAGGTAAAGGTGTTGTAGTTAGGACAAGGTGACGGAACAGAGAAGGAGGAAAGTTTTCTCGATCTAAAAGCCATTTCTCACTCTACCCTAAATCTCCTATAAATATCTTATTTAGTTATTCATTCTTTTTTTTATTACACTATACTCCACATTTACATATTTGTATAATATTGATTATTGTTTCTATATATCTTAACTATGTTTTTCTTAAGATATCAAACTGTGGAGAGAATCGGAGATCACCTGGACCACTTAAGAGACTCATACAACCACCTTCGTGCAAGATGGTTAGAGTAAACACCACCATCTCATCTTCACACACCACTACCTTAAAGGGCACATGTTTCAAGGAGACGGCAAATGCCAAAGTTGTGTCCTTATTGCCACCACCACCTCTAGTAGAGTTACAATCTCTAATAGATACTCAACAATAGTCAAATCATCTACTACTTTATTTTGAGATGGAGGATTAATATAAGAGATATCAAGCCTTCTATACCAAATAGTTTAAGGCACCTCAATTCATCGATTAGGGTGTCTTTAGACAGGAGAATCTCACTGATGGGGTGTATAAGATTATTTCTTTTAATAGTTGGTTTAACATCTTTGACTACTATGACCTAGTGTATTGAGAGCTCACCCTATAGTTCATGTGTATATTAGACAACATAAGGACGTTATAGGCAGACGAATGAATCCTCAAGTTTAGATTAGCATGGTTTGGGAGATTTTCAAAAGTCATAAAGGAGTCTGGGTATAGACAAAGCTAAGGTGACCACTCTTTTCATTTTTTGATACAAGGGAATGAAACTAAAAACCACAAAGGAGAAGCTAACGCAACGATCTGCTGTACATGGCTCCGTGTTGATCTCGGTGGAGTAGCTCCGTGATTGACAACGATGGCTCCTGGAGGTAGTGTAACCCTGAATCAGTACGGACAGCAAGAGTCACCAGGGAGTTTGCACACTGGTTTCCTTCTCGAAACACATGCTGGATTATGATCTCCCAATCTTTTTGGATCAGCGCCCAAATGTCTGTCAACAAATCAAAATTTACAGAATTCACAGTACTAGAAGTGGAGAGAATATTAATTACCTCTAAGGAGTCCACTTCGAGAATGACATGGCAATACCCGAATGACAAAGCCAAAAGGAGCCCCGAATGGATACTACAGAGCTCTACCTCAAGCAGAGATACCCTCCCGATGTGCTGCAGAAACCCACCACATCACTGGCCACTGCAGTCTCGAAGTAAACCCCCAATTGAAGCAGCGGAGGAGTCTGTTGGAGCCAATCCATCAGTGTTGAATTTGATCCAGTCTGACGGAGGTTTGGACCACCCCACTAGGCCCCCCACTGGGAGGCCCTTTGTCGGGAACACACAACTCTCGACCATCTTTACTCGGATTATCCAATCCACATACTCCATAACTATGCGTATATTGTCTTCCGGCCAATCGAAGTGGGCTTCAAATAGACTTTTGTTGCGCCAAGTCCAAAACAACCAGCAAGCAACTCCAAAGATGGTAGGCCAATGCTGGTGCGCTACTTGGTGTGGTGGTAGAAGGTTGGATTGCACCCACTCTACCACATCCTACTGATAGAAGGCTGGATTCACGATACTCGAGGGAAACTTTTGCCTGATAGCCTGAACTCGCGGGCAATCCCGAAGGGCATGGAGAATGTTTTCTTCCTGACCACAAGCATGGCAGGAACTGTCCGTAGCAATATGACAAATGACTCTATAGCTGTTCGTCAGGAGCTTCTCCTTACTCAATAATCAGAGAAACGCTCAGATCCGCTGAGACCTCGCCCATTTCCAAATTGGGGTCCAAAGGCTAGCGATATGCGATTGGGTAGTCCCTTCAATCAGGTCGTAAGCGGATGCCATTGTAAAACGACCATGTGTCGTCGAATCCCACTGAATTGTATCGTCAGCAGTGCCTTCAACAGGAACCGTGATATCAGCGATGTCCAAGTAAACTGGGGAAGGGAGGTAGGGTTGGATTAAGTTCCACTGCCAGTAACCATCTGTCGTAATCATATCTGCTATAGTCAAGTTTAGATATGATTCCAGAATTGGCAACGTGGCCACTCCTAAAAGGGGGGCCCACTCTTTCACCCAGCTATCCAACCAAAAGGAGATATGACGACCATTGCCCAGGCGCCATTTAACCCCCTGACAAACATAATGCCAAACAGCTGAGATGCCTTTCCAGGTACTCAACGCTCCGCTCCTAGCAATACTGGGAGGGATAGAGTACGGGACCATACGATATTTAACTCGAAGGATCCTGACCCAGAAAGTGGAAGGTTGGGTGAGCAGAGCCCAACCCAACTTAATTAAAAGAGCATCGTTCGACGAACGAATCCATCGTATGCCCAAACCTCCCTCCTTTTTAGACCGGCATACGTATCCCACTTAACAAGATGAGTTCTCTTTTGGTCACCCGAGGACCCCCATATAAACGATCGCATAATTTTTCCAATTCATCACAGAGACGTCTAGGCAGACGCACGGTTTGCATCTTGAAGATGGGTAATGCCGAAATCACTGATTGCGTTAAGGTGACTCGGCCTGCTAATGACAGCTGCCGTGCACGCCACCTCGTTAGACGCCGGTGAACGTTTTCCAGAATGGGTTGATATGTATGACGCGTGGTACGCTAGTGAAGCAACAGAACATTGAGATATCGACCCAGATTATTTGTACTCTGAAAACCTAGGGTGCCACTCTTTTCATTAAACATTAAGTTGCAATGGAAGTTACTACTCTTCTAGTTTATATAGATGATATTATAGTGATTGGAAATGATGAGAAAGAGAAGCATTAATTAAAGCGAACACTAGTAAAAGAGTTAAGAGAAGTATGAATTGAAGCGAACACTAATAAAAGAGTTTAAGACAAAGGAACTGGAAAAACTAATGTACTTCCTTGATATTGAAGTGGCATATTCCACACAAGGGATTTTCATAACCCAACAAAGGTATGCGATTGATTTATTAGTAGAAACAGGAAAGGTTAGGTGTAAACTAGTCCCTACACTTATAGATCGATGAGCGTAATCAGTCAATTTGTGCTTGATCCAAGAGAACCTCATCTTCAGGTTGCTTATAGAGTGTTACATTACTTGAAAGGCAATTCGGGGAAAGGAATTTTGTTTAAGAAAAACAATAATCTTGCTTTAGAAGCCTATACTGACACTAACTATGCAAATTCTCTAGTGAATAAAAAATTTACTATAGGGTACTGCACTTTTCTTGGAGGTAATTTAGTAACGTAAAGGAGTAAGAAGCAGAATGTGGTGGCAAGGTCATCTGTATAATCAGAATTTAGGGCTATTGCTTAAGGATTATGTGAGCTACTATAGCTAAGGATTATTCTAGACGATTTAAAATAGGACTGTCCTATGAAACTTTATTGTGACATTAAGTAGCCATTAATATTGCTCATAATCTTATACAACATAATAGGACAAAGTATATTGAAACTGATAGAGATTCATTAAAGAAAAATTGAAACAAGGGTAAGTATGTATGTCTTATATTCCATTGGAACATCAAATAACTGATATTCTAACAAAGGAGCTAAACAATTCGAGTTTCCATAATCTTGTAGTCAAGTTGAGAATAGAAGACATCTGTTCTTCAACTTGAGAAGGGGTGTTGAGATATACATTAGCAGTAAATATATTAGAAGAATAAGCTCAAAATCTCTTAATTTAGGGGATTTAATTAGATAGTCTATCTTATCTAGTTTCATATTTTTATCCCTTGTAATTTCCTATATATTACTGTATACCATCTATTCAAAGAAGTATTCATTTCCATAAAAAGCTAAGTAATTCCCAACTTTCACACAACCTGCCAAGCAGGAGGAGACTAATGGGCAATCCACACATGCCCAATTGAAACACAATTCCAAACGTTGATAACTTAATGAAGCCAGCATATGAATCCAAATGCTGATAACCTAGGCAGCATATGAGAAACTAAAATCTTCTTAGCTAAGGTCTCTTGATTTCTGTTGTGTAATTTGCTCAGGGATTTTCTTGCCTTGAATTCTTGAATGGCCTTTATGCACGAAATGCAAAAGCTTTCCAGTTGAATTGGGACAAGGAACACTCTTTGTATACCTGTACTCACCAATTTGGGTTTCCAGATAAACTTATTTCCATTTTTCAAAAAATTATTAATAAATAATAATAATAAATAATTAAATAATATATTTATTTTAATATATCAGAATTCAGAAAAAATAAATATAAACATAAACAATCAATTTTATAATTTTTATAAAATGTGAAAAAATCAAAATCAAAATTTAAAAATCAATCAAATAAATTTTTTAAAATGAAAACCAAAAACCAAAAATGCAAAATAGCAGTAAATCCAAACAAGCCTATGCTACTCCTAAAGAGTGACCTTATAAATACAAAATCATACAATTCTCATGGTAAAATCAACGTCAACCCATCAATGGAGTTTAAATGTTTCCGCAAAAAAGTAATCCTACACTCCTAATACTAAACCATACACTTCATTTCAACGCCTAAAGGACAGATGCTTCTTCTTCTCCCAATATTAGCCCAGATCTGATGTCACCTAATAATAACAGAACTAAAAAAGAAACTGAATAATTGACAATGCTTGAATCTATGATTCCAAGACTTGTCCTTTTCTTAAGTTGAGAGATACAATATTTCTTTTTGCAACAATACCCAAACTAAAAATACAGGCGAAATATTAACAACTTTCTTAAATTATCAGCAATAATTCGCACATCTAAATATGTGTAGAATCCTATTAAGCCAACTTTATACGTATATAGATCAGCAATTTAGGCGACAAGCCCTGATTTCAATGTTCAGATGAGCCTACTCCTTCCAGACCATCCCTCACCTGGTCACTTTGTACTTCTACACGTTGGAAAACACAAAACCATCAATTTGACATAAAAGAAAATGAGCAGCAACCGGTTATTATCTATCGATGGGCCTCACCCACCTGCTTAAGCTTTTAAACTGAATGGTTTTTTGACATTGTATCAGAGTCTCTTGTCACCATGATATCTTGAATTCAAATTGTCACCCTCATTTCTCATAAACTTAGAATATATTGTGCTTGTATGATATATCATATTTGTCCAGATTGTGAAGGAGGCGTATTGAAACAATACATGATTCATTTACGGGTCTCATCCATTATCTCAAAACTTTTGGGTTGAAAGATTTCTTGACGGTTATTAGCAGACCCTTGTAGCCTATTCTTTTCTAACCAATAAACCTTCTTTGTCACTTGCAATTAAGACAATAGAACATAGTATGAGAAAAACTAAGATTATCATCACTACTCTTTTTATTTGTTAAGCAAATTAACAAAGCAGAATTAAGAATACGAACCAAGATCCTATTCCGCAAGTCTTTTGCGTTGGCATCGGTATTGAAATGATCACGTACAGGCTACAGAAAATATGATTTGCAACCTCAAGTCAGCATAGAATGAGACAATCATGTACATCTCAACAAATCACAGTAATAAGCTAGACCAAAGTAAGCAAGCAATGGATGTATATAGTTGCAGGTTGCAACTGAACCTACATGTCCAGAACAAACTGGGTTTTACACAGGATGCACAAATATGGTCAACTGAACAATATACTACCATACCTAAAACATATTAGCAAATCAGTCATTAAATTACACAGTATCCTCAAGTAGAACTCAAAATGTAGATCACTTTCCCCACCCAAACCTATGACAGAAAAAGGAAAATCCAGGAAGAAACTTCAAGCTTTTAAGAACAATAACCAATACCCATTAAGATGCACATTCTCTTCAATTCTTCCCATCACACTCTTCTTTTACTTGGCAAACAATTTATTTACTTAACATAGACCAGAACATGGACCAGATACATCTAGCCATTCACCTTCAGAATCCTTCTCCACAACTCTTCAGTAGGCAATCTATCATGTCTCAGTAATTATTCACAATGCATGGAGTTAACTATTGAAACTATTATCAAGCTCTTTGTAATTCTATATTTAGCATACTTATAGATCCTACTGGTGCTTTGTATGATTCAAAGTCGAATTCTTTGATGCTTTATTGCTCTCTTTTCATCTGAATATTGGTGCTTTTCTAAAGATAAAGAGAGGATATATTTCGTTATATTTTAGTTTTAAAATATTTTTGAAAGTCGAGTTATATTATATTTTTTATTTAGTTATGTATTTATTGTGATTTTATTTACATAATGATTTAGTGTGCCAGTTTTACTTATTTACTCTTTAACCTGCATCACTCTTTTATCGTCACATAGGCATGTGGACTTACCGGAAACAGTCTCTTTACTATATAGAGGTAAGGCTGCGTACTATCAAACTTCCCCAGATCCCGCTTTATTGCGAAACTTCGAACTGGGTGATGATAGACGCTATTGGTGTGTTAAATATTAATGTATCTAGGTGAAACAGTATTTAAAGATGAAAGTGTATTCATGGGTCATATACTTATTCGCATGTATGGGGCTAACTATTGAAACTATTCTCAAACTCTTCATAATTCTATATTTAGTACACTAGTAGATGCCAAGGGTGTGTTAAATATAAACATATCTATGTGAAATAGTATTTAAAGATAAAAGCGCATTAATGGGCCTTATCTGGCTTTTCAATTACTTCATAAGCTACTAAGTGAAAAGTGTAGTATGGCATAACTTACAATAGGCCACAAGTAGCAGCAACAAGAAAGAAAATATACCCAATAAATTGTTGTTGAAGGGTACTAAACAAGACCGGAGAGAAGAATTGCAAATTGCTAAAAAAAATGTACAAAATGAGTAGTGAATTCCATTGATTTTACCATTATCTAATAGTATCAACCAAAAAGCATCAGCAAGCCTTGCAGCTCAATGGTATTTGTCAAATTTTCAAACTAATAGGACTTGCATTCAAGTTCCTGATATTAAAAAGGCATGCAAACAAAATGGGGAACTTCTAATTTGTTACTTACAACTTTTTCTTATATGAAATACTTGCAGAAACACTCTGCTTTTTTCATTTTTACAGTAAACCATCATGAATTAAGGGTCTGGTAAGTAATCAGTGACCTCATAGACAGAACTAGTTCTGAGCATCCTATGTCAATTCATGGACAGATAAATTACTGCAGATTTAGATCCACCATTCTTGTTTTAGTATGGATAAAGTAGGACAAAAAACAAAAACGAGAAATATTCTTTGCATGACACTTTATCAAAATGAGATGAGATTTACGAACTTTCTGTAGACATGTTATGATTGGCACTACTAGCAAATTGATTCTTCACATTTCACATGAATTACATGTTCGCATACAATTATAAATTTTTGCACAAAACCACCGTCTGATTTATGCCAAAAATGAATATGGAAGGGTTACCTGCAGTATCTTGTTTAATGCTTTTGTTAAAGCTGGTTTCAGGTCAGCAGGATGCAATTGCCCAGCTTCATAGTCTGTAACAACTCCTTCAAAGCTTTTGAAGACCCTAAAACAATACGAAAGTGCAAATAGACAACCTCATCGTGGTACAGAAGTGACAATTCATGATATTTAAAAACGTATTTACAAATAAGTAGCCAATCTTCAAACTATAGAAGGAAAGAACAAGGTCAGTCATTCCAAAAGGAAAAAGAGGGGAATTTTTGGGAGGAGGCCGGAGCCATAACTTACTTTTCTCCACCATTTGCTTCACTTCGTTCAACCTTGAATTCGTCGAACCACGGGAAAATAATATATTTGACATACTCTAGACATGGATTCCCTTCAACAATATTTGGGGGACAGTAGGCCTTCTTTATCTTCAAATTCACTTGAGACTGTGATGAAACCATATCGTGAAACAAAAATAAACTAATAGTTAACAAAATGAAATCGTCAAAAGGAGGCAAGTATGATATAATGCTAATAAAATTTCTAGCATCTTAATTTTTTAAAAGTGTCCTCACATAAAATGAAAGCACACCTCATCATCCTCCATAAAGATGGCAGAAGATGGGTCACTTTTAGACATCTTCTCCTGCCCTTCCTGTAAGCCGGGTAACATGTCTGTAATAACACAAAAAGAGGAAAATAGTTAAATACACCGCAAAAGGGAGGAATAAGCTGTGTAAAAGCTTGCAAGAGAATATTGGAACCATACGATGGGACAAAATGATGGGCTTCCTTTTCCTCTTGACATCATCACAATATTCTCTTGCAAGCATGTTCACCTTCCGTTGATCCGTGCCTAATTGACAAATGTCAGCCTGGTGAATAGGGAATTAAAATCAGCAGTAAGAATATTAGCTAAAATATCCAAAATCAAATTTCAGAGAAGCTATAGGATCAGACATCCAAACACAGCCCTAGCAATTGCAACTTTCTATCTGATTTTTACTGATACTACAATCTCATACAGTTTTAAATAAAAATAATATGGCCTATAGGAGGCAATTCACTCAACACTAACGGCAAATAGAACTGCTCCTTATTATGGAAAACAGAAGAAAGAGAAATACAACAGATATGCATCCAAATCAATAGAGTAAATCAAAATAAGGCAATATTGGTCAAAGATTGTACACAAATATTGGCTAAACATAATCCAAAACATAATGGCTTCTTATACAGAAAAGTTCTACTGATAAGCTAAAAAAGAATGCCATACAAAATGGTATCGTCAAACTAAAACAAAGCATACTCATTTCCAATTGTGTTTGGATAATGTATAAAACCATTTTTGTAATGATGAAAGATCAAATCCTCAACAAAAAGCTAAGTAACATTTCATTTTTTAGATACTAGATCAGCCAAAGCTATATTATATCATGGGGCTTGGGGATGCTGAGGAAATTTGGAAAATTCAGTGGAATATCAAAAATAAAGATTTGGTTTCATAAAAAATCTTTCAATGAATAGTCTAAGTACCTTGAGAAAAAAAATGTCGGCACATTGCATGCAAGGATAGAGAATCTGGGCAGCTGACAACTCATCCTGCTCACTACGGCCCATAATTTGAACACATCTGAGAAGCAAAGGAATTTGCATAACTGTTTCTACTCCGGAATATACTCATGTAACAATAGTAGTGACCTCAATCTTATACTTGCGTACCTCATTATTCTAGGAAGCTTGTTTCTGCGAGCAATATCCATGACCAGAGGCCAGTACTCAAATGCCCTGGAGTTGATTTCTTCAGATGACCACAGGAATTCTACTTTACCATCTCCAAGATCCATCCCAACTGCTTTCCATATTTCAATCATATAACGACCAATTGTTTGAATTTTTTTCAGGTCCCCATCCATTTTGTTGTTTAGCTGTGCAAACCAATCAGCAATCCAAAGTTTCACTTTGCAACCAGCAGAAGTCAGTTTATTCACGTTTATGGTCTTCATGACGCCCTGTTCAATAAAGAATTAAGAATACGCAGTACATCACGCAGATATTTTGGAAAAACAGAAAGAAAGAAAGAAAGAAAAAGAAGGGGGAAAACTCCAAGAATTTGAATCCAAGTGATGAAAATGAAACTATCAAAGGAATAGGGAAAAGTATACCTGAGCAATGTGCATTCGACCAGAAGGCTCAAAGCCATCGTAGCAAATAGGTTGAGGATTATTGGCAAGAAGATCGAAGAGCTCTTCTTCTTGAATGCACTCTTCACCTACGCTCCTTACAATCTGAAACCTCTCTTCTGTACTTATCGTACCACTGACTCTAACAAAAACAACCAAATGCCCACACAGTAAGATTAAAATTAGAGAAAAAGAAAAACAGCCCAACTGAGAACAAGTGAAACAGCATGCAAAGTAGAGAACTTACTTGGAGGAGGCGTTGACAGCGGTGGAAGAAGTAGAAGCGTCGATGGAGAGAGACTCCATCTCTTGGGAAGGTGGTACCTGGTCTTCCGTTGACATGTGCTGTATCAGAAGTTAAAAAAAAAAAAAAGTTAAAACAATAAGAGCTATTCTAGTATCTTACATCAAAATGGCACTTTCAGGTGAAAGTGAGCGAGAAGTAACCTGTTTCTTTACGAGCGGAGAGACGAGAGGTGGCTGGCGGATGTCACTTGTTGTGGACAACTAATAAGCAGTTTTGGGTTTAATTTAATTTAAAACAAATTAATTCAAACGATGTTTTTCTAATTCTCTCTTTAGTGCAACAAAAACATAAAGAAAGATGCCGCGTGAAATCTACAAAAGAAAGCACCGAAGAACTTGGAAACCTTACTCTGGTACCGGAGACGCCGAGCGTAAAATCTACAAAAGAAGCATCGAATAACGTGGAAACCTTACTTTGGCACCGGATCCTCTGCCTTTTCTAATTAATTTTACCTTCTCAGTTAATTGACTGAATTACCACCATTATCATTCGTTTCTTTTCTCATTGTGTATTTCAAGTTTTGTCCGTAATCAAACATAAAGACGAATATTGAAATAAAGTGTGTTTTAGCCCTTAAAATCGTCCTAAGGTTAAGATTACTATTAAGTGAAATTCCCACATATAGAAAATCTGATATATATACTTTCGATGAAGACTTTAATGATATAAAAATCGAACTTAATCAATCAATTCGACTAAGTTAAGAACGAATTGGACTAATTTTTAGATCAATATTTACTCTTATATGTTATTAATAAAAACTTTTACTGAATGCCTCTTTCTATTCTAACCTAAAAATCTTGCCAACTTTTTCCCATCAAATATTAGGATTTTTTAATTTGAATTACAAGAATAAAGGGAAGGATGGAGAAAGAGTAGGAGACACGGTGCATTGGACGAGATCAGCTGTGAGAAGGTCAGGAGTCATGTCATCGAAACTTTTGACTGTAGCGGTAAATTTGGGATTCAAGTCTTTTGAAATGGTTGTCGATGACTACTCCAGCAAAAAATTGTGAACAATGATTGTGAAAGAGGGCGACAACGACTGTGGTTTGCAGCAGAGAGATGAAGCAAAGGGTGAAACAGTAAAAAAGAAAAAAATCAAGAAAAAGAGAGATAGAAGTAAACCGAACATATCAATTTACAAGAGCAAGGCTGGTGTTAGACTCTTAAACTTCGGAGCACTTCTCAACGACCTTCACGATGCTTCATAGGTGGAAGGTTAACTGATTTACACACATGAGGGAGACATGTAAAAATATTAAGGCAAACATGGGCGAGTGGAATCAAATTTAGTGCAAATTTTAGTTGAGGCTCATACCTTATAGAGATTGACTCGTCTTAGGCTAAGGACTTAATGGACTAAGGACTTGGCCCATGCTTGAATGAATGAACCACGACTAGCGGACTTGTTGTTAGAAGCATTTGATCAGGCTAGTGTGTTATATGGGCTTCAGCAAGATCTCACTGCATCATTAACAGATAGATCGTGGAGAGATCTTGGATGATAAGGCGACAACTAAGAGTTAGAGTTGCAGTGAAACTCAACATCTGAAGATAGCAGAGATCTTCAAGGATAAGGATGTTAGTTTCTTATTTGAATGTAAACTTTATCTTTCTATTATCTTGTAGATTCTATCTTATCAATTAGAGTCGTACTTGGATGGGGGTGTCATTCAATTGGTTCATGTGATGTAATCTGATAGAGATAGATAAGATCTTAGCATAATCTTAGGCAGTTTTATCAATATATAGCTCATTCAAGCTTTGCTCTTCTCATTCAGTCAGAGAGAGCATTTCTTGTATTTTTTTAAAGGAAAGTAATATAAAGATTGTTTTTACCATATCTCTCTTATTTTCTGGTTGCCTTTATTTTCTTATTGCTTTTGTAGCATTGTTTCTTCAAAGATGTGAGGTAAACACCTCGATGGTTGTTAAAAGCTAAAGTCTTGCATAAGCGGTGTAGCACCCCACTCCTGTAAGACACGTATCCGACATCCTAAGTGATATTCAAGTCTGTGTCCCGCGAGGGTGGCATGCTAAAGCACTTAATAAATCAAAACTCAGTACAATTTTTTTTTGAAACCACAAACATAATATGCGGAAATCAATAACTAAATCGAGCCCACTTTATTAATTTAACATCCCATTACTTGTGGGAGGGTTAGAATGGTAAATGTGAGTGACTAATGAGAGTTAGAGATGCATTTCCATGT
>JAOTIZ010000203.1:22366586-22384829 GCA_027123425.1 Erythroxylum panamense
GAGAGGAGAGGAGAGGAGAGGAGAGGAGAGGAAGGGGGAAGGGGGAAGGGGGTAGAGTGACACGCGTGAGAGAATAATTGGCTATCTGCGTGATGCATTTACTTGGCAGAGAAATGCGAGCATACGCGTGGGTTTGGGGAGTTGGCGGATGAAAAGATTTCGTAATTAGTGAGGACGGTGGGAGGGTAGGCAGTAAGGGTGGCAAGTGATGGGTGGTTGTTGATATTGGGTTGGGCCTTGTGGAATTGTCGTTTCGCATGCACTCCCTTGGTCCATTTAGATACGTGCATGAGTCGGGTTGAGGTTAGTTGAAATAAAGTTTACTGAACTCCAGTTCATGACATTTGTTTTGAAACTCAAAGCTAATAGATACAAAAAATATAAACTTTAAGCAGAACCTATATTTTTAAAATTCTTTTAGTAATTATATAAGATATACATATACTATTAAAAATAATTTATGAAGCTGTTTCAGAATAAAAAATAAATTCTTACAATAATATACGTAAAACAATAATCATAATTATTGAAAATTTTTAATGAAATAAATAAATATAAAATTTATAATTTTGATAATATCTAAATAATATAACATTTACATGAATATTAATTAACCTAAAATAATTTTAGAAAACAAATATAGATTAAGGTAATTGTAAATTATTTACAAAGTTAAAGTGCATTTTCTTTTACATTATATATAACACATCTTAATTTTTTAACTTAATTTTTGAATCCAAAACCAATCTTGAAGCTAATTCTCCACTAGTATTAGAGTTTAATCCATCAAATTAAATAATTTGACTCAATTTATATATGCCTAATTGCAACATATCAATATTGAATTTGAAATAATTATAAGAGATAGATTTAAGACCTTATAGTTTATTTTATTATTATTATTATTATAAAATTTTATTATTATGTTTATTTTAATATGTATATTTTGTTCATGTAAGTTTATAAAAAAATCTCTCTACCATTTAAGAGTAAGACTGTATACTATTAAACTTTTCTGAATTTCGTGTATCAATGAAACTTTTATTGAGTTGTTATAGTTGTTGTTTCTTATAAACATGAGAATTTTCTAAAACCAAAACCAAAGTAGGGAAATACTTATTAAAGAATTGACAAAATAAGGTGCCATGTTTGCTTGTTTAAGGACAACCTCAAAGATAGCTCATCAATTGGATCAAAGTGGAACATTTAACCCTCCACGTGTCTTCATTTGTATCATAGTGTAACAACACTTTTTTTTTAACTGTAATATGATGGTGTAATTTGTGGAATAGGTTGATTAACAACCTAGTTAATCTCCATTATTGGCTTTTCTATAGTTTTGATTCCTTTTGTGGCTAGATGCAATTTCATATTTACAAAGAAAAAGTTTAACTGACTAAATATTAATTAAAAATTCAAATAATAATTAAACTATTTCTTTAATATATGCCGCAAAATTGGGGAATTTAAAAAGAAAATTGGGGATTAAAGTGAATAAAAAATAAAACACATAGTTTTTGTATTTGAAAGATGAATACATAAATTGTATTAACACTAGTTGAGCTATTACACCATTACAATGATAAAAGGATTACAAGATCCAAAAAAAAAAAGAAGACAATAATGCTTGTTACAATAAGCTTGGAAGCTAATATTTAAAGATTCCATATGAATTTTTCGCCTAGAACAAGATTGTTCTGTGCATTTCTTGTTAGTAAAAAAATCTCTGATCCAATTTAGTGTGTTCTATGCTAGATGATGCTTTTCAGTTGCTACCCTTTGTATAGTTGCCTATTTCTTTCTCTCAAAATTGAATAGATTATGGGTATGAAGGCATTTTAAAAGAGCATTCCATCTTTTTTAAGTTTTGTAGTTTTTTTATTGCCCATAACAGGACCATATTCCCTTCACATGAGTGATAATGCTCCATCAGTAAATATAACACCCTACTCAAAATGACTTTCGAGCACTTGCATTGAAAAAATGATGGTTTTTATCCTCCTTCTCTTCCTTGCATAAGAGACATATAGGATCATAATTTTCAAACCATCTATCCTTTATTCTGATCATGTTCCTTACAATTGCTAATGATAAGCAACGATGGACCACCACCCAAGTAACTTCCCACTTCCACAGTAACTTCCCACTTCCGCATTACTTCCGCATCAGTTGCCATTTTCTTTATGTATTTCCCTTCTGTTTTATCCTCATTTTACCGTAGAAGTAGCTCCACTTTCCTGTATAAATACTTTGCAATTATCAATGAAAAGGGGAGACATTTTCAATTAAAAAGAATTCTGTGGTTTATTCCTACCCTAAGTGGAATACTTTCTTCTTATCTCATAAAGCTTTGATTGGGACCTATCAATATAATTACTAAAAGAAAAATAGGAGAACTTTCTTTTACAAAGTAGGATACGAATTGTCATGGAGATGGTTTTGAGGTAGATTATCCTTTAGAGGCATTAAATTATGGCATCATATTCGTTAACCTTATTATCTTTATATAAGTCAAAAAAATTTAATTATTTTGAAAGCATATTATGAAGATAAATCTGTAAAAGTGAAAAAGTCATTATTTATTTACTTTGGTCTGTGCGTTTAGTATACGAGTCACGCCGCTGGATTGATCTTCCGCTCTCTCCTGTAGCACTCACTCCAAATTTGCCAGCAGAACAGTCTCGTTGCAAATATGCAAACTCCGGACGATGTTCGTAATCTCCCTATTGACATCACTTTTTCTCGTCTCGGAGGTAACCCTTTGATATCTGTTTCATTTCTTATTTGCGTGTGTTGTAGTTTGATGTTTATTTGGATTTTGGTTGAAGAATGGCTTGTTGATCGGAAGAGAATTCCGGCGGATTGGAGAAAGCGGATTGCCGCTATTAGGGCACGAATTTCTAAGGAATTTCCGTCTCTCCCCAAGGATATTGATCCCTACTTCCATACCCTCGACCCCGAAGGTTCTTATTTTGTCATTTTACATGCTTTCAGCAATACCATATTGTTTAATGTCCAAACTCCAGATTCCTTAGAAAGAGAGAATTCTTTTGGGTTAATTATAATTTGTGATTGGTCATTATGTAGTATGTATCACTTTCATCAAACTATTCAAACATCGCATACAACCGTGTTTTTCTGTATTTTTACTTCTGTATTTGTTAAGAGGGTATTTCATGATCTTAGTTGGCTTAAGCTCTGGGGACTATGACATTTTGTCAAAACAAGTATTTCATTTGAGTTTTGTTATCGTTTACCAGGAATTGGGTACTTAGAGGCCAAAAAGATTTATGATATTCTCGTGAGGTCAACTCCTGAAAGCCGGAATATATTTGGCCGGCTATCAGGCGCCGCTGTATGATGCTCATCTCTCTTTTGTCTTTATACGCAATTATGTTATTAGATTGTAAATTTATTTATTTTTTTGCTACTCGTTTTTCCTTTTTAGGGTGCTTGGGAGGCCATTATCCGTTCTTTTGAGAAAGATCATATCTTCCTTGGTGAGGCCTCACAAATAATAATCCAAAATGTTAACTATGAAATGTAAGCATGTACTTTTACTGTTTCCTATTTACCTTTGGTGAAATTTTCTGAACTTATTATGTCGAGTGTCAGTCTTATTTTTTGTTGACATTGTTTGATCAAGCCCATATCAGAAGAAACAGGTGCAAAAGATCCAGCAACAACTAGCAGAGCTGGATCGCAAGGAAGCAGATATTAAAAGAAGTGCAGCTTTGTCAGCTGCTAGGTATGCCGAAGCTTGTCAAGAGCTTGGCTTGCAGGTTAGCTTGGTGCACCTGGATGGTGGCACGGAAGTTTGAGAGATCTGTCTTGTGGTTATACTTATTTTTATAGTGTTTAACTTTTCTTGTAGGGAAACAATGTGAGGTTTGAGCTTCTGGAAACTGCAAAGTCACTTCCAAGTGCATTTGCTGGGATTCTTCGAGTAATAAATGGTGATTCTATGTCAAGGGCAATAGAATATTACTCCAACTTTGTCAAAGATGTTCATACGGATAAAGATGTAGGATACTCATTTTTTCTTCCTTTTATCATGACTGGATTCCAGGTCATATGGTCATTCATTGTTTAAAATTGATTTAGTTTATAAACTTGTGTGCAGCGATCATCTTGGACAGTCTTGTTGAACTTGAAGGATGTTCGTGAAAATCCCCCAAATCTCAGTGTTTCCACCGAACCTGGGAGCTTTGATTCTGTGGATGTTCTGTCTGAAATTGATGGGGCAAAAGATATGAAGGGAGATATGGATGTCTCTGCAGATGCTATTGACTGGGATATCTCTGTAGATAACGCTCAAATTGATTGGGATATTGGCACTGTGGAAGAAAACGATGATAATGGTAACGGTTTTGGTCCTTATGAAATAGTGAATGCCAGTGACATCTTACAATGTTCCTCACCAGATGAAGCTGTGAAGTCTGATAAAACATTGTTAAATGAAAATGAGACAACCATGCTTTCAGAGGTTTCTGTATCAGAAATATCTTGGGATATAAGTGTTGAAACTCCACAGGTTGATATGACTGATGATGTCAATTTACCACCTGTGGGGTTGGAAAAACAAAATCAGGCACGGCCTTCACATTGGCTCAATGATACTTCAGGAGCAGGGGGAGACAAGAGCCAGCTTTTGAATACAGAATACAGAAACAAAATTCTTGATGATTTATATGAGGTATGTGTTCACTTATTTTATTTGAACTTCTCATGGAGGATCTTATTGCAGCTATTATTTTTCGAATATGTTTTTGGTTTTTACTCTGATGAAAGCATAAATGAACTGCATATAGACAAACCTGAAGTTTGTTGTCTCTGTTCTGATATGAGGTCTTGAATTTTCTATATCAGAACATTGATTTAAGTTGCCTGATGTCCATATCAAACATTGATGTTTGGTTCTGATGATTGTATAGATCAAAGCATTTTTGACTCAAAGAATGGTGGAATTGAGGAGTGAAGAGACTTTGTCCTTGCAACATCAAGTCCAGTCAGTTGCTCCCTTGGTATTACAGCAGTATTCGCCTGATGCAATTGAGACAATGTTAGCTGACGTTTCTTCTGCTATTTCATTGTTGACAAATAGGAAAACACGAGATTTGATCATGCTTCTCAACTCAAAAAGGTGGTTCTGGATATATCTGATTCATTTTGGACTTTCAATTTTAATATGCTTTCTATTATGTTTTAAATTTTCAACAATTTTCTGACATGTTTCTCTTGTATGGGTAGTGAAAATGAATTACAAATTGGGTTGGCTGGGATTTTAACTTCTAGATTAGGGAAAGCCATTGGTTAGCATCTGATGCAGACACTAATTGGTTTTTCTCATAGAGTCAATATAAATTTAATGGTAAAGTCATGTTACTTTCTGCTGATGGAGGCATCTGTATAAATTAACTAAGAGTCAAGTAACCAGCAAGTTATCTTTCTGACTGTTGACTACAGTAAAGATTGTCCTTAGCTATTGCTGTGTATGATGTCCTGGTTACTGGATTTCATGGTTCTTAGAGTCTGGATTGGTTTTCCATATTAGTCAGAAAATTGGCAAGTTGTATTTGTTACGGAAGTATTTTAATTCCTTCATGCTTAATTTTGGACTTAGTTTTTGTATTTTAGTTGGGGGTTCTTACAGGGAGGGCAGAGTGTCAGTGCCTCAACATCTTAACTGGAACGTGCTTGATGTCTCTTGTCAACTTTTAACTCTTGCTTATGGTTTACTGGTTAGGAATTTCAAGTAGCCTTGTAACATGAAGAATTGCCATATAATGTCTGTATTTCAGATTTCTGGACAGACTTGTGAAAACATTGGAGGAGAAGAAGCATCATGAATCAAAACTAAAGGAGGGATTAAAGGATGTGTTTTCAAAGCGTATGGAGCTTCACAATTCTTTATATTCTTCATGGCCAAAACAGGTAAGTTGTTTCACAAGTAAAAGTCATTGTGCTTATTATTTTGCACCATGAAATACCAAGTCAACTGCTATTCTAGCATTTTGTAATTTACCTCAATCTTATCTGCTTAAACTTTTAAAGCTGTTTGAGAAGATAGTATATTGATAATTACGTGTGGATGTAATATAAGACTCATATTCACACGTAAATTTTTCTTACATATGGATTCTGCTGTCTTGTTCTTAAGACTGTACAAAGTGGTACTAATTTTGCTAAAGCGATAGCCATTTCAGTATGTTTAGCTGATTTAGTATCTTGTAATTTTGAAAGCTAAAGGATGTTTTCACAGCATCAATCTTGAGTTTGAAATTGTAAATAAACCAATATTCCTTTCCAAGTAAAAAATTTTATGTTTCTAAAACCGTGTGGTTAGTTTCAGATTTCCCAAACAATAATAAGGGGGAGCTAACGAAGTATAATACTTTAGCAAATAGGTGGTACCATGCCGATGTGTGCATGACTATTAATTTTAGGGCCTATAAACAGTTTCTTCATCAGAAAGAACTTGCGTTTATGCTGTATGTGATGTGTGCTGGGTGAACATTCTAACTATCCATGTTCCATTTCACTTCAAAGCTGTAATTTTGTAGGTATAGAGTTATATTCTGGAGAGAAATGAACATCATAAAGAAATACTCCTGGTAAAGTAATCCTGTAAATGTGGTTATTCGTAAGTGGCTTGTTTCAGGAAATAGCATTTATTTGTGCTAGTCGTGCTTTAACTTACAGTTGTTGTACGGACGCATTATGGAGTTGTTGCAATATTTAACATGTTCAATATGATTAATGACGTTATTTATTTTCAATTTGGAGAAGCAAGTTTAGTGGTTGCAGGAAAATTAAAGATAATCTGTTGAAATATATTAATGTTCATATTGTTAATCAAAAAGAGAACAATGAGCAAATATACTTTCAATTTCAGGATGCAGCACTTGTGAAAACCAGAGAGCTGAAGAAGCTTTGTGAAAGTACGCTATCATCCATGTATGATGGAAGGCCTGTTAATATAATTGGAGAGATCAACACCTTATTGAGTAGTGGAGTTACTGCTTAGACTCTTGACATATTTTAGAATATGTTATTTGGTTATCAGTATGAAATGGTGAAAGGTGGATAGATTGGAAAAGCTGTAGTTTGTCACAACTAAAAATGTTCTTTTTATGACTGATACTATAGAAACAAGCTCGACAATCTGGAAGTCATTCTTTCCTCACATTTTCGTTATGACAGTCAACTTGAGATTCAAAACAGGTATGTAGGCGTGCGCCTTTTCTTTCTCTTCATCATCTTAACTTGAATATTAGTGTGGAGACTGTGTTGTCAAACTCTTTTAAGTTTCTTTTGCGAGTCTTAAAAGAAGCACATCTTTTATTTTGAATTACTACAAAAGTATTTTAAAAGAGACTTTTTTTATCTATAAATACTGTTAAGTGTACAACAATTAGACGTTTGTATTAAAAAAATTAACAGACACTTAATAAAAAAGTTACTTTCATAATTTTTGATGCTTCAAGATTTTTAAAATAATTTAAGTGTTAAAAGAGTAGTTTTTGAAATACTACTAATCACGTAGATAAACAGAATTCTTTCTTTAGTACTTTTTAAGGCTTTCCCCCAAAACCAAGATGCACAAGTAGGCTAAACCATATCCAGAGACTCTTGAAATATAATTTACGTCACTTTGATTAAACTAGTCTCCAATATGTTTGGACACTTCATTTACCCCTTAAGGAAAAAAGGAAGAGCGAGGTTCAGTTCATTCCAATGGATGATGGCAGAACTCATCGGAGAACTCTTGAACTTGTGTAGATGCTTAGTTGATGAGAATGGATGAGATGAGATGTTCAGAATTAGGGTCAAGTTAAACAAAAAGTTGGTACCACTAATATTTGGATTCACAAGTTGTGCAAAGTGTTCCATCACTATTTACCTGATACCAAGGGAAGTTTTCATCAAGTACTATTGTTTAGGATTTGTACCTTACAATCCAAAAGTTGCCAAAAGATGACTAGGCAAGGCAAAGGATCACATACCAAGTGTCTTTGCACTTATTAATCCATTCCCAGCGACTCACAGTGACCAGTGCATGTGCAGAGTCGAAGAGTCATAAGCCCTTGAGTGCTCAAGCTCCATGTATTGCCTCCTATTCTGTTGAGACAACTCTAGTTCACTGGAGAACTGGCTGCTTAGAGGCTGTGAAATATGACCCAGTCCTAAGTCAGGGCACATCTCGTGTGAATTGCTACTAGCCTCAACTTTGAAACCCCAAGAGGAGTTTGGATACTGATTGACTGCAGAAACATGTGGGGCTGTTGATTGAGCAGCAGGCGCCACTTTGGTATTAACCAAGTTGTTCATCTCAAGTCCTGACGCTCGGTTACAAGAGCCCCATGGCTGATTTGACAGAAGAGAGAGAGCACAGCTGGAGTCAGTAACACCAACTCCTGTGAAGCGTTCTCCTGAAGGAATGCCAGAAGCAGAGAACCCAATCCCACCTGCCGAATCTTGCAGGTAAACATTAGTTGGAGGATTGTGAGGGCTACTCTGCCATGGATGGGTGGTGGACCTTCCTCTACCAAGTGCTTGACCCTCATGTATCCGTTCAGAAGATCCTCCAGTTGACCATCCATCCCTCGAGCTAGACCTTGAATATGCACTGAAGTCCAGAAGAAAGCTTCCAACCCTGTTATCTGTTATTGACAAAAACAGAGCATAACACAAG
Organism: Erythroxylum panamense; assembly: GCA_027123425.1. NCBI lineage: Eukaryota > Viridiplantae > Streptophyta > Magnoliopsida > Malpighiales > Erythroxylaceae > Erythroxylum > Erythroxylum panamense. The sequence goes on from JAOTIZ010000203.1 coordinate 22,375,282, forward strand.
TACGAAATCAGATAACGAAGACCGCTTCAGAAGATGTTTTTCATTTTTAACATCTTTACCAAAACTTGTAGAAGAGATTCGACCAAAGCGGGGTGACAACACTGATCCAGGTGGGGGCTTCCTTCGTCGTTCGTTATGGCCAGCAAGGCGCCTTCGGCAACTTCTTTTACCTTGGTCAAATTCTGGAAGTTGATGAAATCTGTGTATAAAATGAACAAGTTAAACTTAAAAACCTTCTAGAAAAGAATAGCATCATTGATCTCTATAAGCATAAAAAAAGAATAGTTGAGAAAGAAAAAAAGAGAAAACAAAGTTCTAACTGCACTCAGTATGTTTCTGCCAATGCATTTAAAGAGTGATTAGAAAGTCAGGACTTGGAAGTCCTTACTGTGACCATCCTGCTATACTGTCGCATGGCTCAGATTGCAAGTAATACCAAGTAAACCTCTTATTTTTCACAGTACCAAAGCATATGGAACCTGCCTTCTAAATTCAGTTTCCCAAAGAGTAGAAAAGTTTGACTAATAACTTTTGTTCATTCAACAACCACTGAAACGTCAAGACAAATCACAAGGGTTGAGAATTCCATTATTTAGTACACCCAACTTGCTTATAATCTGTCATTCAATTTATTTTAAGGCATCAGGTCATCCATATACCACATCATAGATGCGCTTGGGCAACATGAAAGAAATCTTCCATTATTTGCTTGAACAAGTTGTGATCATTATAGTCTAGAATGAATTCAAATAGGAAAATTATTTATGCACTATAAAAGACTTCCAGAGTACCTTAAAACTAAGGATGAGAGGTTAGCCTGAATAGGCACAGTCTCTCTATGATCAGTAGATCGTGAGTTCTATAGGCCCAATGGAAGTGGTGAACCTCCTTCAAAAGAAAAATGAAAACGTAAAAAAAGTAACTATTTGAGTGGTTTTGGCTTCTCCCTATTTGATCATGGTAACCAAGTTTAGAAGGTACACCATGAGGAGCAAAACCATCAAACTAGCACTAATCAATTACTTGAAACTAGACTTTTTGTTAATAGCCACTAATTTGGCCTTGGAATGAATACATAATTAGCTAACAGTCATTTTTGAAGTAGTTCTTTTTCTTATATGGACAACTAATGGATAGACTTTCCTGTCAGGTGGTCCAAGAGCATTCAGTGATCAAATGTAGTGGAAAGAATCTGAACATTGAGATCTGATACCTCAGTAGGTTCGGAACAAAAGCAAGTATAGCAAGCAAATGACTTTCAGAAAACGTGCTTTGGTTCCAGTGAAGGACATGAGTCTTGCATAACCCATAAATTGACAGGAGCCCTTCACAATTTATCAATGCTACAGGGAGTCCGTTCAGGTTTGCCGCTGGCTTATAACCATGAATTTTTAAAGTACTTTTTCCTTTTTAGAAAATGAAAGTATATATTAAAACTCAACTCTAAGGGAAGTACAACAGAGGCTTCAGACCTGACCTAAGATCAACTCAAGCCAAGTTCATGAGTGAATGATTAAAAACCAAAAACTTTTAAGAGACGAAACCAAAGAAATAAATCATATCAATCCCTAGAAATATACATTTCAACCAAAAAAAAAAAAGGGGGCACCAGCGACATACAAAGAATAGACTGATGTAACTATAAACAAACAAAACAAAACTTAATGTATGCTGAACTTGAAAGCTACCTAATAACCCACACACAAACATATATTGCTTCAACATTAATCCACGACGCTCAGGAAGCTGAAAGTGAAAACAGCACCTACAAGGTATTTAAAATCAAACAAATTGGAAATATTTAGTTCACCCGCATACTTCTTTCCATTCTCTGGCAAAAAGACTTGAACTTGCAAATGATTGCCAACAAACGAACAGTTATCAATTTCCAATAGAAGAGGAAAAAATAAAAGCAGTCTACGCACAGCAGCATCAAAGCCTAAAACGCAATACTCATAAATGACGTAAAGATATAATATAAAGAACTCACCGGCTACACTGCTGACAAAATCTTTGTTCCAAGCCAGCAACGATGACCTTAGGAGACTTGGAATGCGTACCACAAACTTTGTGTCTTGAATAGTAAGCCTTAGCATCAGTTAGATCCACCTTGCACCCTTCAACCTGACACCTGGGTGGTTGCTGCTGGCCACCCTGAGCCTTCCTGGTCGGAGCTCCGGATGACGACGACGAGGAGCCGTTTGCAGACTCTGTCGGAGACCCGGCACCCAGATGATCCTCAAAATAAATTTTTTTACCAAATTTGAGGCCATTCACAGACTCGTTGGTTGGTGGAGAGGAAGGGTTGGAGCTGCCAGAATCAGTCAAAGAGCCAGAACCCATTTCCATAAATGGTGCCTACAGTTCATTCATGGTTGTATTTGTGGGACACTGAGAGGACTGTGCAAAAGCTTGAATTTTGTGAATGTGGAGGAGAAGAAAAGCACAGATTTTGGTGAGGAGATGGTGGGTTGAGAGAGAGAGAGACAGAGAAGTTAGTTTAAAGAGAAGAATTCGATTAAAAGTAATTAAAAAAAGAAAAAAGCAGACACCTGACACTGGCCCATGCCAGCGAGAGGGGGTCTACAACACAGACTGACGAATTCACCAGTAACCATACCCTCTCTCTCAAAAGGTTAAAAGTAACAACAGAGACAGAGAGAGAGAGAGAGAGAGAGAGGGAGGGGCGATATCGGCATTTCGTGTCTCTAGAGGGACTTTACGATATTGGCAAATAGCTAAGAATAAGAGGAAAACTCCATTGATGGATGCTATGGTATACTGTATAATATGATCGAATGCCCCCTCATCTTTCTTATAGTATGGTATGGTATGGTCTGAGTAAATAATCTCAAAATGGAAAGAGGAGGAATGGTGTGCCTGTCAGAGTCTTAGCTTGGTCCTTTAGGTATCGGGAACCCAAATTCTTGTCTCGACTCATGAGGGTGCCACTGCCATGGTGCCAGATATCCTGATTTGAGAGCTAAACAGTTAAAGTTCACTGACTTCTCATTACCACAGCTTGGGTTGGACTTGGGTGTGCACAAGGAAAGTTCTGTTCCCCTCACTGTGCCACCTCTTCTTACTTCAACTCTAAGCTCAAGCTTTAACTTTTTTCTTTTCCATCGTAAAGGATTAATTATTAGCTGAAGATGCAGTGATAAATAAATAAATAAAATCAGAATTAACATTATCACTTATAAATTGTAGATCTGAATCTCAAAGTTTCTATATGCAACTTGAAAAAATCTTTGTGTAATTGAAAATTCCTTCGTTTAATATTTTATATAATCATGAAAAAATGTAGTTGATAATAATACAACCACCGTTATATGTTTTCTATGCTATTCCATTGTATTATCACGTCAAGTTGAATTTACTTAATTAACTAGAGAAACATTGTTCACACTAACGAAATTATATCCAAGTTAACAGAAATTAAACCTACCAGTCAATTCCACAAACTGAATTTGCTGAGATGAATGGAATATGCTATTCAATGAATCATTTCTTGTAAAGACTCTGAGAGGAAACAAAACAAGAGTTAAATAAAACCTCTAATATTTTTATTTACAATAATTTGACTTCTGTTTATTTTAGAAAGTCGAATTAACCCATAATGTCATATAAATCGAAAAATTTTAGAAAATGAATAAATATATAAATTAATCATATTTAAATAGTTTAATATGTATTCAAATGGGTAGTCTAATGGAATCAATTTGAAGATAATATAATCTATGTAGAATTATAATTTATAATATGGAGAACAAGATTCTCAAGTGATTTATTTACCACATTGGTCACTAAATATGATATCAACATTTTTATAATCAAGTGGTCGTGAGTTCAAATTTTACTACTTACTTACTATTCAGCATAAGATAAAATGAGCCTGTGTAAATTTTAAACTTAAAGGACTTTCACTTAAAAAAATGTGGCCTGACACAACAACTTAAATTATTGTGATAAAACAACCACTTAAAAATTTTCACAAACTATATAGGAGTATATAGGTTCAGGTAAAATTATATAATTTTTAATTACCTTATACATTATGCCATTTATAAATATTTTCTACACATAAATTAACAATATTAATTATTTTGGCTTAAAATTTTAAGTAGATAAAAAAAAAGGTTAAAATTTTGTCTCGAGCTTTCTTGAAACATCATTAAAGTGCTGTGCTTGTGCACACTCGGATTGTTGGTTGGTTAGTTTGGAAAAGACAAGCTTGTTCATCAAATCCTGAATTGGGTGCCCGAATTCTGGCTTTCCCTTACCTCACCTAATCTATTGATGGAGAAAGGTCGTAGAGTGACTGACTCCTTTGATAAGTGGTTGTGACGTTGGCAAAATTTGATATGAAAATATTAATTTTCACTTTTTCCAATTTCTTCCTTCTCAAGATATTATTTTGTGTTTATCCTATTTTATGATGATTAATTTATTTAATAAATGAGATATTAAAAATTAGATGAATAAAAGGCACCGAATAATAAAAACAAGAAATTGGTTAGTTTTGCCCGCACGGATGGTTTGATTGGCCAATTAACAGGTCAATTGGAGTAAGGTCCTAGGTTCGATTCTCAGTCACGAGAAATAGTGGACCGCTCTGTTAGGAGGCTGATCAAGATTAAACCGTGATTCAATCCTCCAACAATAATCAGGCCTACAACTGGGGGCCCTTAAAATTGAGGATTCAACCTTTTGGAGCAAGCAAGAAATTGGTTAGTTTTGTTTCGTATCGGTTTTCTTTCCAAACTCTGAGGAATGAAGCTATTAAAGTCAGCATCATTCACTTTTCGGTTTGTAAAAGGTCGCAACCTAAGACAGTAACCATAAAAATACTCCACTGACCAGAAACCAGGTTAGGCTTCAGTTATGGTAGTTAGATTTGGTAAACTTCAGTTGCCACCTTGGTTAGTTTCTAATGTCAAGAAACTGCTTTCTTATATACCCCACCTCAAATTTATACTTTGTTAGTTTACTTTTGTCTCTACTTGGACCTAATAAAAAAATACGAGAATTTGTTAAAATAAGAATATAATCAACTAAAAATAGAATATGAATAATATATTTATCTGTTAGTTATATAAAAATAAGAGTTCTTATTTAAGGATAAAGTTTTATACTAAATTAATAATTTCATATGCAAAAAATAAATCAAAATTAAGATAAATGACAACATATTCGTAATTATTATTTAATATATTCTTAGGATATTCCCTCGAGATGAGCAAGTGTACAAACATCCTCTCAAGATGATCAATTGTACAGATTGATTTTTATTGTAACATCGAGTTACTAATGTAATAAACAGATTTAATTTGAACGTCTTTTGATTAGATAATAAGTAATTTCAACTTATATAATTATTGACATGACAATTTTAAAATAACGTGATTGTTATGCATTTAGTTAAAATAGATTATAGTTATGAACACATAAACATATCATTGATAACATGTTAAAATATGAATGAAATAATATGTTGAAAATAAAGTTAATTGGCTTACGTAATTTGACTTTAAGGGTTTGCTTTATGAATACAATATAAAATTCAATTGATTTTTTCTATTGAAACAATATAAAACTCACATCTTCTTTTATTTGATTTGTTTTTTCTTATATAAGAACGAGTTCTCTTATTTTTAAACTACTTATTACATTAACTTAAGAATTACATATGCATAAATCAAATCAAATTGATGTATAGATTAGAAGTTTAAAAATTACAATAAATTAAAGGATTTGATAAGTGTATTGTTATAAGAAGATATTCTTAGCAAAACCATCACTGTTCGTGTATTTTATACAAGAATGAATGAACTTATTTCACGACATCAAAATATTAGTCTAATTATCATTGAATAAAAAATATTTAATGGACTTTATGACTTATTTTAATACCCTTCCCATCTTTACAATTTTTAAAATTTGGAATGTCTATAACATAACCTACATATTTCTTGTTATGTAAAAGTTAAATCTTTTCTTTTTTGATATGCATGACAAATGCATATATTTTTCTTAACATTTTGCTATGTTTTCTTTCTAAATACTTTTGTTTAGTTAAATTTATGCCTTATTTTAGGTAATATTGCTTGAGGAAATTTATAGGTATATATGAAGGAGATTATAAGGAAAAAAATGAAAAGAATACCACTGGTTAGCTACATACGGTCTTGTGCTAGCTCATGCCTCTCTTGGACAAGAAACAAACATATACATGCTCTAATACATAGGCTGAAAAATAGTTGACTAGAAAAGAGAAGAAAAATAGAAAGTTACATCACTTGAGACATCTCATGTCCAATTCCAGAAAAGTTATGAAAGTTATAAGCGATTTAAAAATTGAGCATGTCTAAACCCATATCCCTCTCTATTATTTAGATAAAAAGGTACACAGCTTCGGATGTGTCCTAGGATTGTGTATCTAGAAGATAAAATGTATAAAAGCGTCAAAAATTAGGGATTGAAATTCATTTTCACTTTTACTTTATTATATACCTATGTTTTAACTAGAATTAGTAGCCGCCTACCAAAGAAAAGCTTAAGAACATACTTGAAGCTCACTTTCAATAGGGAGGTATGAAGTCATTTTGAAGAAGCGATCACTAAAAGAGGATATACAATTTTATCAAATGATACCTTATAATGAGTTTTTTCTCCCTTTCAATTATTGTCTTTGGTTTGGGTGGGCCTCGCACTATTGGGTTTTGTCCCCTTATAGCTCAAGTGGTTAGAGGCTTGGGTCTTGCACCCAACAAAACCCTGAAGTCACAGGTTCGAGCGCCGCACACCCTCGCACAAGCTCACCTAAAATCAAAGGGGACAAAACCCAATAGTACGGGGCCCACCCAAACCAAATAGTATTAACTATGTAAACATGTTAAGATAAGTGAGGTTGGAAGAAGGAGATGTTGAAATAACGTATAATATGTTTATTAGAATGAAAGAAAATAATTGAAATTTTGTCTATAAAATTGACAATGATGAGGAAGGAAACTGACTGTTGTTTCCTAGGTAAATATAAGGAGCCAGATAACTTATATTGAATTTGGTAATATGATCATGTTTAATGTCACGTATCTTATGAACATATACCTGATATCATTTGCTCCTGTACAAATACCAAATGTCATTTGCTCCATTTATTGGTGTAAACTATACTCCATTTATTAATGTTAACTATCATATGCGATCTATATTTCTTAGTTGTGTATTATTAGGTAATAAGATAGCTGATAGTTGTTGTTATCTTTCCTGTACACAATTGAGGTATATGAATGTCAAGCATACGGTACTATAGTTATAGATGAGTTCAAAAGTATAGGTAACACCATTAGGCTGTTGTTTCATACCATAGGATATAGATTATATTTGTGTCATATACTTAAGAAAGTACTTGAGAATTTTATGTCCATAAAGGTTACAAAAAATTGAAAACTAAATTTATGGATATTAAGGATGATGCCACCAACATCGAAGAATTCGTAAAAAAAAGATGAAGAAATGATTGTGGTGTTTTACTTGGGAAATAATTCACATGTTAAGTCTCTATTTAATGACCATATGATGTGATCTCTGACGTATGTTAGGGAATATTTTTGGGCAAGAATGTTAATAACATAAAGAACTAAGGATGTAATTTGATGGCCACGTACATACTAATAGCACATTAAGTCAATTTATTAAGCAACACGAGGATGTAATCAAGAAAATATTGAATGTAATGTTAGTGAATATATAAAACTAATTAAGTTGGCCTCACACAATAGCTTAAGCTATTGTAGTGAAACGATCATTTAACATGGTATTAGAGCCTTTGTGACCAAGTGGTCGTAAGTTCAAATCTTACCACCTACCTATTATTCAGCACAAGGTAGAGTAAGCTTGTACAAGTTTCAAGTCTAAAAGGCTTTCACTCGAGGGAATGTGTTAGTGAATATATAAAGTAGAACTTATAAATATTATAAGTTCGACTATAATTGATTCAGGGGACGTTAGTGACTATTGAGGGCATACTGAATACCATCTAAGAGACGCAAGGTTAAAGAATTTAGTTGTCTCTAGGCCGTGTGGTAGGCTAAGAAAAAGAAGGTTAAAATCTTGAGTAGAGAAGGTCCAAAATAATAAATATAAAAAAGAGGTTAGTTATTAGATAAATGTATATATATATATATATTAGTAATATTGATTTCAGATATTTAATGTATTTTTTTCACGTTATTATTGTATAATTGATCACACACACACACATACACATGCACGCACGCACGCACACCCACACACCCACACCCACCCACACACACACACACACATGTATGTACATACACACACATACACACATGTATGTATGTATGCTTGTTTGAATGTTGAAAGTTGGGAGAGATAGGGGTTGAAGAGGGAAATTTGGATACATGTTTAACAACAATATTGAAGGTAAGGTTGGAAATTTAGTAATAGCCATATGTAAGTTATCATAAGTGCTTGGAATAGACAATTTATGAAAGTAATATGTATTTGATAATATATTTATATCTAACAAAAACTTTTTTTAATGAAATCTCAATTGATTTCAAGATCAATTTCTACTAGTTACAATGATTTCTTGATCAATGATCATATCTATTAGCCTAACTTAATTAATCATAATGCAATCCAACTTTCATTATATTCTCAATCACCATTGCTTTATTATCTATTTTCTTGGAATCATTAATTATTAGGTTAATTGTGATTGGATTAATCTACTTAAGAGACAAGTTAATCAAAGTAGTTCATATTAATCCTTATCCCCACACTTAAATTGTATATTAACCTTAATAGACAGATTGAAAGCACAAAATAAGTGATGAACTATATAAAAGTGAGTAAAGTGAGGAAAAATATGAAATATCAATATAAGGAATTACCTATACTAGATTTCCTCCTAACTTCATCTTATCTGCTTATTAGATTATAAGAAATTTATTAATTGAACCGGTAAGATCTCTTAGGATAATGGCCTGCTACCATTTGATATATAACAACCTATTCCTAAATAGGTAAGTCCATATCTCTATCTGATTAATTTATCTCAAAATGCCTTGTATTGGTTGAACCTCCATAAAAGGTCATTTTAACACTAGAAAGATCATATAGGTCTATCTTTAGGCCCACAATTAATTCTTAATCTATGTCCTAAAGACGACTTGTTCTCAACTATGCCTATATGTAAATCAAATCAGACCTAAACTATTACTTATATATGGTCAGTATTAAGAACAACATATATATTTCTAAGAATTGAACTTGAATAAAAATATATTAATGTTTCTTATAATCTCTATATAGAAGTACTTAGCTGTAAATCATCTTTGCAAATACGAAGACTGGTTTGGGTGGGCCCCGCACTATTGGGTTTTGTCCCCTTTGATTTTTTAGGTGAGCTTGTGCGAGAGTGTGCGACGCTCGAACCTGTGACCTCAGGGTTTTGTTGGGTGCATGACCCACGCCTCTAATCACTTAAAAATCAAAGGGGACAAAACCCAATGGTGCGG
>JAOTIZ010000203.1:22393128-22404905 GCA_027123425.1 Erythroxylum panamense
TATTTTAGATTCTTATAATATACATGTTTCCCATACATCTCTATGTATATGTATATTAATTACAAAAGAATCTCGGTACCTTATGACTAGATATATAATGCTCATAAAAGCCAAACTCTTTTGTTTTGTTAATAATAAATATTTTCATTACAAAACTGTAACTGAAGAAGATTAAGTTATATGTAAATACACTTACTTTCCAAGGCACTATATTTACATAACTCCAACACCCTCACACTTAGCTTTTGACTGTCTTTGGGTAAATTGTCAAAACCAAAGTCACAAACCAAAACACTTACTCATTTTCCATATATCCCAAAAATACATCATTATAAGTAAAGATGAATAACTTTCAAAAACCATAGCAAGAACTCAATATTCAATGCTTCTACTCATAATCAATCAACATTCATCATCTTTAGAAACTTGGCAATCTAAAGGTAGATTTGGACAAAATATGTTTAAATATTGTAAATTCATGGATACACTCAAATACCATTCACGATCAAGACATTCCACAATTATGCATATCATTTCATTTCTCCAACACTAAAGTTCACATGTGTAACCATGATTCAAATGACTTTTCTAAGGTTATAATGTGGGCTAGGCTAAGTCGAGATGTATTTGGGTAATGTAGCATAAAATCCATCAAGCTAGTGAAGTAAAAGTAACACTCAATGAAACATCAAGCGCATATGCTAACATTCATTCAAAAATAGGTACCATCAGCTATGATGAATGCAACAATTATATTTCACAGCTGAAAGTCAAGCTCTCACACTATAAGCCACATGAAGCGTAACCACCAAAACATCTACCTCATATGCAACATACTCAATTCACCCATTCAATACAAATTTTAGGAGGAGAAAATAAATGAATAAATTTTCAAAACAAATGTATTTCTTCCTTGATACTTTTATTCAAAAACATTTTTTTCTTTTTATTTTTTCTCTCATTTTTTAAAATAAAAATTGAAAGAAGCTACATCGATATGGGAATTTTATTGATAAATATAAATTAGCATCCTAACAATAATAACCATCCCATAAATATGCACACCCCACACTTATATTTTTGTACATACACAATTATCAACAATTAAAAAATGCTCTACTAACTCTAAGGCTTAGATAGGACATTTAGTTCAGTTTAAAGTGTGTAAGGTGGTTAGCACAAAAATAGCTTAATAAAGCTCAAAGGAGCTTAAAAAAGGAAAACTCATATCAATGGGCAGGCTATTTGGCTAATATAGCTCATGAAATAAAGAATGTCTAATCATTTTCATGTTCATGCATGTGATAAAAAAAATGGTCTCAAATAGAAATTTAAGGCAAATTCAAAATGTGCATGTCATGAAGGTCATACATAAATAAAAAGACAATGAGACTGATATGGATGTGTCAGTCTAATAAGGCTCAAATTCTCACTACCTTTTGTCCACCACTAGTCACTTCTCTTCTAAAGATAATGTACGTTGACCAATCATAAGAGTAAAAGGCCATGATAAAGTTGTCATAGATTTTTCTAGTGAATTCATGCTCTAATTATGACTATATAATCTTAAAAGTAATAGAAAAGAAGAAAGGTTCTATTTGTTTGTTCGATTCTGAAAATGCTAAAAAGTCACATAAGCCATAATTAAGCTAAAAAATATGCATATAAACTAAGATCCCCACCTCCATACTTAAAACTCACATTGTCCCTAATGTAACACCAAATGTAAGAAATGGAGCATTTAAGGAAAATAACAAATGCAAAAAAGTAAAGAGACAGAAGTCTACTTACCTTAGGTTGCCTCCTAAACTGCATCTTTATTTACTGTCATTGGCTCGACTCAACATTGCTCAATCTTTTATAACCTTATCACTTCCACATCCTCCACTTAGAATCCTTCATTGAAGGGTTTCATTCGATGACCACTGACTTTGAATTTGTTGCTTATTTGTAAGCTTTTAATTTCTACTTCACCAAGTGAAATTACATTAGTAACAACAAAAGATCCAATTCGATAGGAACGTAGTTTACCTGGGGAAAGTTTAAGTCATGAATGGTAGAGAACATTTTGTCCAACAACAAAATTCTTCCTAACAATCATCTTATCGTGAAATTACTTCTTCTTTTCTATGTTACTTTTTTGCATTCTCATAAGAACCAAGCCTAATCTCTTCTAATTCTTACAGTTGTAGTTTTCATTGTTCACCTGTCGCGTCCATCTTCATATTGCATTGCTTAATGACACAAAAGGCTTTATGCTCAATTTCCACTGGAAGATGATATATCTTTCCATAAATCAGTGGGTATAAAGACATGCCAATCGGTGTCTTGTATTTAATCTTATATGCCTAGAGAGCATCATCAAGTTGTTAACTCCGATCTTTATGATTTGAGCTTACCATTTTCTCAATGATGGACTTGATTTCTCTATTTGACACGTTGGCTTGCCCATTCATCTGTAGATGATAGGTCGTAGAAACCTTATGAGTGACATGGCACTTCTTTAAAAGATTTCCCACTAATCGGTTGCAAAAATGAGCATCCCTTTCACTAATCAATGCTCACGGTGTTCCAAACCTCACAAAAATGATAGACTTGACAAATTCTACAACAACTTTAGAATCATCAGTCCTAGTGGCTTTAGCTTCCACCCATTTAGAAACATAATCCAAAGCTAACAAAATGTAAACATAACCAATACAAGAAGGAAATGGTCCTATAAAATCAATGCCTTATACATCAAAAATTTCACATACAAGTATGGGATATAAAGGCATTTGATCTCTATGGGATAAATTACCCTATTTTTGGCGTTGTTCACATGCTTTATACAGCATATAGGAATCTCAAAATATATTTAACCAATAAAAACCACATTCAAGTATTTTCCCAGCAGTTCTATTGGGCCCAAAATGATCACCATAAGCATAAGAAAGAAATTTTTTTGAAAATCAATTCATATTCATGTTCAGGCACATATCTCCTAATCACTTAGTTAGAACAACACTTCCACAATTAAGGATCATCCCAATTGTATTATTTTGATTCACTCTTTATTCTATTCTATTTAGCTTTACTGAAATCATTCGGTATCTCATGGTTCACTAGATTGTTCACAATATCATCATTCCATGGAACCTTACCTTGAATTGTTAGTAATTACTCATCTAAAAACAACTCTTGCAATGTTATTGAATCCCCTTCCTTTATAAGTCGACTCAAGTGGTCTGCAATAAATTTTTCTACACCTTTCTTGTCTTTAATCTCCAAATCAAACTCGTGGAGTAAGAGAATCAATCTAACAAGTCTTGGTTTTGCTTCCTTCTTTGATAAAAGATACCTTAATGCTACATGGTCAAAATATACAATCACTTTAGAACTAAGCAAGTAAGTTCTAAATTTATCTAAAGAAAACACAATAGATAAAAGCTCTTTTTTCTGTGGTGGAGTAGTTGTATTATGTTGGACTAAGTGTTCAAGAAGCGTAGCATATGGCATGAGTCATCTTGCCACATTTTTTACCAAGGACAGCTCCCACAGCAAAATTACTCTCATCACACATAATCTTAAATGGTTAACTCTAGTTAGGTGGTTAAATGATTGGTTCCGTAGTCAAATGTTCTTTCAACTTGTCAAATGTTTGCTTACATCCCTCATCAAACTTAAATGATACATCCTTTTGTAACAAATGATAGAGACTTGTTGAGATCTTGCTAAATTCTTTGATAAACTTGCAATAAAAACCCGCATTTTAAAGAAAAGAACAAACATGCCACACATTTGTAGGGTAGGGTAAGTTTTGCACAATTTCTACCGTAGCTTTGTCAACCTCAATTCCTCTAGATGAGATTACATGTCCCGAAACTATTCCTTATTCAACCATAAAATGACAATTTCCAGAATTTAGAGCAAAATTAGTTTTGATGTTTTGTTCATGTGCACATTTCAAATTATCCAAGCATCCATCAAATGAATCCCTATAGATAGTAAAATCATCCACAAAGACCTCAATAATGTGCTCAACATACTCAAAGAAAATACTTACCATGCATCTTTGAAAGGTGGTTGGGGCATTGTAGAGTCCAAATAACGTCCTTCTGTAGGCAAATGTACCAAATGGACATGTGAAGGTTGTTTTCTCCTGATCCTCCAGAGTAATCACAATTTGGTTATAACCTGAATACCCATCAAGAAAATAGTAGTGAGATCGTCCTACAAGTTGTTCAAGCATCTGATCAATGAATGGGAGTGGAAAGTGATCCTTATGTAGCAGCATTTATCTTGCTATAATCGATGATACTCACCATCCATTTTGAATTCTTGTAAGACAAACTCATTATTCTCATTCTTCACCATTATAATCCTAGTTTTCTTCGATACTACTTACACTGGAATCACCCATTTATTATCTGAAATTGGATAGATTATACGAACATCAAGCAATTTTAAGATCTCTATTTTTACCTCTTCCATCATTGGAGAATTCAATCTTCTTTATGATTCTCTTGATGGTTTGGATCCTTCTTCCAAAAGAATTTAGTGCATACATGTCAAAGAGCTAATACCCTTGATGTCAGTTATGGTCTACCCTATAGCTGTGATGTGATCCTCAACCACTTGAATGAGTTTTTCTTCTTAAAGCTTGGTTAAGTTCCTCGCTATGATTACTGAAAGTGTCTCTCCTTCTCCCAAAAACACGTATCTCAACTGCTCTGTAATTGCTTCAGTTCAATTGTAGGTGCCTGCATAACCAAAAGTAAAGATTTCATATTCGATATTGCCAGTTCAATATTTAGAATTACACACTTTCTTGGTATTGATTGCAATGCTAGCACAATTTCTTCCATTTCATTTGTAATGAACAAGTTATAATTTTGCAAAATGTTTTCTTGTAAACTCATACAAAGAATGACTTCTAACTCATCTTTACCATCCATATCAAAAACTTCTTTAGACAAACAATCAATGACATCAATTGATAGAATAGAATGAATATCATTAAGGTACCTCATAGCTTCAAAATTATTAAAGTGAACAATTTCACCATCAAACTTCATAGTCAATGTTCCTGTGTCCACGTCAATCTTTGTCTTTGATTTCTTCAAAAATGATCGACCCAGAAGGATAGGTGCATAATTATAAGAAGTTTCTCCCTCCATGTTCAACACATAGAAGTCTGCTTAGAAAACCAATATGATAACCTGCACTAAGACATCCTCAAATGCTAGCTCTTGTTTGTTGTTGAAATGTTTTCATCATTTCTTCCAATGAATGTCTAGAGCTTGATGGTTGACCTTATCTTTGATAAGGTTGTTGGTAGGAGCCTTGTTATTGTCCTTGTTGTTAATAATTGTTGAATGGAGGATTATTCCATCCTGAATTCTGTGTATAGGGGTAGCTAGGATCATACTTACTCTGTGGTTGATCCGCAAAACTTCCAAACGAATTCACTTATGTTGAATTCTCTTGTAAGGTTGGACACATATCAGTGGGATGTCCTACCATTATGTAAATTCCACATACCTTGACTTGTTAAACACCATTTGTAGTCATTTGTCTCACTAAAGATGTCAACCTAACTATCTATTGCTCCAATGTGATAGTACTAACTTCATTGACTTTTAATGGTCTGCGTTCCTCTTTAATGTTGAAGTTAACAACCATGTTGGAAATTAGATTTCTAGCTTTAATAGGTGCCTTATCTACCAATGCATCCCTACTTATTGCATCTATCATACTTCTTTTTTATGGTAGAAGCCCCTCATAGAAGTATTGGCTTAAGAGTTTCTCACTGATTTGATGCTATAGGAAGCTAGCACACAACCTCTTGAAATGCTCCTAGTACTTATATAATGTTTCCCCATGATGTTGTCAAATTGCACAAATTTCCTTCCAAATATTCATAGCTCGAGAAGCTGGGAAGTACTTCTCCAGAAAAAGTCTCTACATCGCATTCCATGTAAAACACCACTACTATAGAGCATGTACCTAGCATATTAGAGTATATCCGAGCACATAACCTATGGGAATGGCATGTTAAAGCAAGCACATTAACTTATTTATAGCATCACACGTATCACAAGTTTTTCAAAAGATTAAACTTTTCCATTTCAATCACAAACATAAACATACATTATCATTATAAATTCATAACTTATGTATATACATTCAAAATATATGAGAGTTTACAACTCCATACAAAGTGTGCTACAAGAAATGGGATGCTAAACCAAAATATCCTACCTAGACTCTTTAATATCAGCTGACCAGACCTTTTAGCCATTTTGTCCCCAAAATTGATAATACTATACTTCAACTACATTGCTTTAAAAGCTAGGTCTCCTCTGCCTAAAAATCAACTTTGTAATTTTGATCAATTTGGGAACTCAATGAGTGAACCATCATCAATGTGCTCACTTAAGTTAGAACATAACATCACGAGTATATAATGAAATTCACAATATCATATTATTCAGGATCAAATCCCATGTATCACATCATTTAATATTGAGTACCTGATCACAATATACATCATATTTCAATAAGTACATTATGAATACAAACATTTCATATCATCATTTCATAATAATCCAAACATTCACCTCAATCATTCATATGATACATGTCAATATATATATATATGCAAATGCACATATGACTCCACTTTCATTATTATTTTGTTGTGACCAAGCACCTATTTACTATCCTGCATCTATTGTGGATACCGGGCTCATTTCATTTATTGTCCCCTACCCATTGTGGATATCAAGCTCTTTAATAAATGAGCTTGTGGGTTGTTGTGCACATTTCCTAAGCTTTAAGCTCTTTTTCATGCTAGTCACTCTGGTCACAACTCCTTTATCTGATCATGCATAACATTGTAATGCCATGCATCATTTCAAATAATATGCTATCAATAACTTTCATTCAATGTGCACAGTCATTTATCATATTCATCATATCTAAGTCTGGCATTCAACATTCAGTTGAGAACACATTTTCCATATTCACAAATAATTAGAAAGCATTTCTAAAACAATCTCAAATATCAAGATCCTCGAACCAACAATGTTCAAAATTATCATAGTTATGTCAATAATAGTTCAACATCGGACAGTTAATTAAAAACAATTAAAACATAGTGAAAAAAAGCATCTAGGTTAACTCACAATACGCTCTAGATAGCTCTGGCCTTGATGATTCAATAATGTCTAGATGTTGTTGGTCTATTTATGCTTCTATATCATGCAATACACGCATAATTACATATTACTAACTTGTCTCATCAATGAGTACTCAATCATACACATGTATATGTGTTATGTTCAATACATGCTAAATTTAATATCCCAGGTATGTATCCTTATTCACAAGTTTTGATCATTCATTCATCATAGCTTGTATATAGCTAGTTTGCAATTAGGTTTATGCCTTAAGTAAGTTTGATTATTCTCAATTCATCAATCATGCATTCATCAATCCTTTTCTAGCATTATATATTCACAAGATTTTCCCAATTCTTATTCAATCATACCTAATTCGTTACTTATATCCTTTGGATCACATTTGTATTCCCAAGAACATCTTTATACTATTAACAACTCATACTTCCAAAATTCATATACATTGATATCAGACAATTCATTCCTTTATAGCATCAATTAATAACCTAAACTCATCAAATATATAACCAATTGATTCAACATCAAACTAAGTTCATTTTAAGTCCCAATCAAGTCCAAATACACCAATGTATAGTGCCTTATCCTTATATGATTCAACAAGAACACAAAACACAATTTTTTTCACTTCAAAGCATTGCCCACGATTGTGGGGTACCTTTCCACGATCATGGAAAAACAAAACAGAAGTTTTCTCTTGTCCAAACATTGCCCATGATTGTGGGTGAACAGAAAGTTCACCATCCATTTCCTTCAATTTTTCCCAGATTCTAACACCATTATCATAGTCCATTGATTTTACCTCAATTATACCTTAATTGTACTTCATTTTCCTCATCAATTTCATCTCCAATTCCTATGTAAAATCATTCAATTGGAAGCCTATAAACTAATCTTTCATGCATAAAAAATCAAAACAGAACTATCACTCATTTTCTTACATATAGTTCTAGTTCTTTCCCATTTCAAGAACACTACACTAACAGCTTCCTTTAGCATAAATTCACCTTCATTATACTTTAAATCCTAACCTAAAATCACCCATTGAACAGTATCTAACCTACAGTTTCATACATCAAAACAGAACCAATTCATCCATCAAATTCTCGCACCAGTCATCATCAACCCTACATGAATCCCATCTCAATTTAATCATCATGAATGTTACGCCAATACATCATAATAGATCAATAAATCACTTGCTTGTTCAGTTCAAAATCTCTTCAATGGTCAAGCTAACCTAGCCTTCCAAGCATACAAACACAACTCCGAGAACAAAGTGAAAATAGAAAGGAATTTTAGCAACAAAATGAAGACAGCAAAATTTTGGAGTGATAAAGTGCAGAATTTTAAAACCTAAAGGTTATGAAGGTTATGGGTGTAGGTCGATGGTGAGAAGAAAGAAGAAGGGAGCTTGTAACCAAAAATAAGAAAAAGGTGATCTTTTAAGAGTGGAAATCATAGGTGTGGATGTCTGGCAAGGGTTTGACACTTATCCAAACACATGTCAAGTAAAGAGGCATGTTATATGTCTTCTACTCCAACCACCAAATGTCACTTAATATTTCGTCCATTTGTCAGGTGGTTTCCTAAGACATTTGTCACCTAATTATACCACCATTTGTCACTCATTTATCCAAGTCATTTGTCACCCTAGTACTAATGCCATATATCACTATTTTAAAGACCTAGTCAACATAAATTTCCATGTATCAATTTGTCTTGCCATTTAACATTTTTCCAAGGCTAGATGCACATATCACATCATCAATCTCCCACTTATAACAACAAATTCCAATTTACTAATTATAGTCTATCAAACCAAAATTCAAGACATGTTCAATACACAATCACACAATCACATCATAATTATTTAAAATCTTTCATACCCCAGAATAAGTCAATTAAATGCATATACTATCTTTATAATGTTTCTAAATTATGATTCATGTATGTATATGAATATTATGCATTGAAATGAAATGCACCTCAAGAATTCTCAAATGATATAACCCATATGACTTAATCTAACAGTTAGGCCCCTAAGTATAAAGACAGGCTATTACATTCCAAGTAATTATTGATCTAGATGGTAAATAGTAAAGTCAATCATTAGCAGTGTCCCCCAATGAGAATGGAAATGCTTTCAACTTAATATGCTCTAATTCTATCCTAGTTGGCTTCATGTTAGAATAGACTATGTGGAATTTCTTGAGAGCCTAATGAGTATCTTCACCTAGTATACCATGAAAAGTAGGAAAAAGATTAATTAGACCAGATTTAAACTCAAAGGCAACATCAATAGCAAGAAAATCAATATACAAAGGTTGATGATTAAAATCAGGAGCATCCAATTGCTTAAGAGTGCTAGTATTATTTTGTTTAGCCATGTCAGAATCAAATTCAAAAATAGAATCACTAGAATAATCAAAAAGCAAATATGAAGCTATTTAAACTCCTAGTGAAAAATCAAGTCTCCTGTCAGATGGTGATAGATCATTGGGACTTTGTATAACTTGTCTTCTCAATCTACATAATTAAATCTCAATTCACCAAAGTAAGAAAATCGTGTCATACATTATAACTAACCAAACAAGAAAAGAAATTAACCACAAATAAAAAATAAAACAAATAAATTCATAAAAGAAAATGATATTAATCCCCGGCAATGGTGCTAAAATTGGTAGCAAGACATAATATTACACAAAATAACTAAACCTACAACTATAGCAATGCCAAGTTTAGGTCGATCCCATAGAGATTAAATCCAATTACTTTCCTAAATTAATTGTATAAGTAAAACATATGGGTTTTGGTTCAATGCAAATTATAAAACAAAGTAAAGCTAAACCTATGAAAACACTCAAACTAAACAACAACAAAGTGATAAAATTAATGAATGGGTAGAATTTTGGTTCTTTGGTTTAACCTCAGCCTAACCATAATTTCACATATTTCCTTGAATTATTGTCTTCACACCTCTCTTTAGACTATTGATTATGAATTAACAACAAGTTCTGTTAATCCCAATTTTTCCTTAGATTGTAGTTAATTAAGAAGATCTCATTAATTTACCCTAACTATCAAAACACCTAGAACAAGCTCTCTAAGTTTATCCGGGTAGCTGCATTACAAGGGAATTTAACTTATGCTATGTTATCCGTAACGATTTCATACTGCTAGTTGCCACAAACAACTTTCAACATGACTATTACATATCGCATTCAAGTTCTAGCAATAGGTTTTCATGGAAAAAGAATTAATATAGAATCAAAAGCATTCTTACACAATACATAATCATTAATCTCAAGATAACGTAAACAATCCAAAAAGAGGGAAAGGAAACAATACAAAATGACATTATGCTTAATGTGCTCCTTGGCATCGATTGCACCTCTAAACTAGCATTGGGAAGGTTTGCCCTCCATCTTCTTCGTCAAGCTTAACCATCCTCCTCTCTATTATTGTTGAACATTAAAATAAAATGAAGAAGAATGTAGGTTTTTTGCATCTATCTCCATTCTCTGCCTGATACCCCACAGTCGTCATAATATATCCCTTTTATAGTAAAACCTAGGTTAAAATAGATAGGTGGCCCGAACCTCACGGTTGTGCATGGCCTCTCACAAGTGTGAGAAGTTTCTCACAGGTGTTAATGGTGTCTCACACATATGAGACACCCTTGTGTGGTCTCATGCCCATATATTTGGTGTCACAACCGTGAGACTAGTCACGGCTGTGACATTTCATCAGCTAGTTGTGAGCTTCTTCAAAGCTTGGTTCTTCAATTTTATGTTGTATTTTGTCTCTTTTTCTGTTAATCTTCTTCTTCTTCTTGCTCCATGAAAACAATAGAGTATGAACATTGAGAAGATAGCTAAATGAGTATGCTCTCGGGTCACTATAACTCCTTTACTTCTAAATTGTACCTAAAATTAAATATGAGCTAAAATGAGTATTTTAACCATTTTAAGGCATTAATCACTAAGTGCAATGGATTAAATGTATCAACATTTAAGCACATATCACTCTAGTTGTTTCATCTATCATCTTCCTCATACTTTGACTTAACTAATTATAGAATGTTTGGATTTGCATCCACAAAGGTAATTCGTGATGTGGCCATCGTTGGAGCATCTCCTTAAATCTTTCCCAGGTGTTGTACAATAACTCACCCTCAGTTTAAGAGTATGATGAAAAGTCATTTCTCAAATTTGCAGTCTTTGCAGGTGGAAAGTACTTAAGCATAAATTTGTTCGCCACTTGATCCCAAGTGGTAAGTGACAAACATGGCATAAAATTAAGTCACTACTTAGCTTTTCCTCTCAAGGAGAAAGGAAATAGACGCATTTTAATGGCATCAATCTTTGATCCATTGATATTGAAAGTATCCTAGACCTCTAAGAAATTAGAGATGTGCATGTTAGGATTCTCATCTTAGAGTCTGTCAAATTGGACTAACTATTGCACCATCTAGATGATGCTCAACTTTATCTTGAAGTTATCTGCCTGCATAGTTGGTCTAATTATGTTGAATTCCATACCAGTTAACTTTGGCCTAACATAGTTAAACATAATTCGTAGTTAGTCCATCAT
>JAOTIZ010000203.1:22461652-22475124 GCA_027123425.1 Erythroxylum panamense
TCCTTTCAAATGAACCAAATTTTGTCTTCTTTTGCCTTTTTATACTACTTTAATACTTTACACATGTCATTTTCTTACTAAACATCTTAAATGACTAATCATCATCTAATTTAATGTTTCTTAAACCATATGGAGTCTTGTAATTGGTCAATAAATCTGAGTCATTTAAAATTTATTATTTTACTCCATTTATGTAAAAAGATCAATTTGCCCTTTCATGGATTGCTATACTTATAAACTAGATTAAATCCTGAAAATATTCCACAACCGTCTCACCATCAAATTGACCATGGGATACTTTAATTAGGATCAATACTCAGTAATTAGGTGCCTCAAAAATTTTGATTGGGTTTAAAATCATTAATACCCATTATTTTCCAAAAAGGACATTTTTGTCCTAAACTCATGAAATTCCCAAAATTCATGCTATTGGACTTGCTTTCGATCCGTTTCAATGTTATTTGACTCCAATAGCTATAAACCAACAAACCGATAGAATGGAAAGTTCAAGGTTTTACACATCTTCCCAGTTTTTTCATGTTAGATTCCAACGTCATAGCACAGATAATTGTAAGTTATCTTACAACATTTATTATTGAAAATTGCGTATCCATCTCATATGAATAAAATTTCATTACAAGATTTAAAAGCTTACGTACACAATTAGAGGGATAAGACCTTATTCTTCCATCAATCACCTAGAAGATCATCCCAAATAATATGATGATCTAATCAAAATATCACCTTATAGTTATAAAAAATAATTTATGTCATATTCATTACTGAGAGTTTCTAGCATGCACAAGACATAGATTAAATATTTGGTTTAGTGGCTTATGTTAGCCAACCTAAACATATCACTCTGGTTTTATATAGAATGATTTCATGAATATATTTAATTTCATAGTGAGTATGCCGCATCCTTTCAAATATTGCATGGCATACAGAATTTTGTTTTGATAAACATGGTCAATCACTTATCAAATAAATAGCAAATAAAACTTAACAATAAGGTAAACATTACTGTAATCTTAATCTGTTAGCATCTTCTTGCATATAATTTAACAATACAAAAACTTTAAAAGTTGAATGCAAAAATTTAAATGGTTTTATGACTCAATAAAAATTGATGGATTGATGCTTATATGATATGGGCTTGGCCTAAAGATCAACATTTCAATTTGGAGGCTTAATCTTACTTTAACATACTTATCCTAAGACACATAATTTGCCTCAATAAACTATTTATTACCACTCATTCCAAGCACCATTAAACTCAATCCTATTTAGTTTATTACTTTTCATTTCAATTTTTCCTTATATATCAAAATAACCAAGCTAATATCACTCATATTAATTAATTAAAAGAAATTTCACACTCACTTATTTAAAATATTAGAGAAGTTTGACCAATACACCTCAAGTCCAAATGAAGCTTAATATGATGTGTTGATCGCTACTCTTTAGATCTCATAGGCAAGTGCACCTATCGAACTATAGTATAGTATTGGTGAAATAGCGACTACAAGTACTAATAGTAACCTCTTTTCTATTATTTAAATAACAATTTAAGATGATGGCTTAATTAAAACTAAACTAAACTAAAATTTAACACAATAATGAATCAAAACTTATATAACACTAAGATTAATCAATATAAAATAACTAAAACCTAGGTAATGAATCCTTCTAAGATTTCTTAAATATTAACCCTTTAATATGGAATTAAATTATTAATCATTGGACCATAAAAATTGCTATCTTATGTTAATATCTATCTCAAAACTATTTGCAACTAATCCTTAGTTAATTAACTAAAATCTCTTTCTAATTAAAACCCCTAAGGTTGCATTACTAGATTTATGAATTTCACTATTAAGTTTGTTCCTAATGTAGAGGATTTATGTCAACATATCTCTAGGTTTACGTACAACTCCTAATTATAGTTGATCTATTCATACAAAAGGAATTGTCAATCTCAATCGTATGAAATCATACGCTTAACTAACACATCAGACAAACTAATTCAAGAATAAAAATGTATGATTGAATTATAATGAATCAATCAATCAAATTGTAATAAATAAAGTATTATATCATAATATCCATCTCAACTTAGTGTTCATCAAACTAGGTGTTAAATAAACTTAGTTCATAAATATAGAAAGTAAAATAAACACCAAAAATTCATAAGAATAATTAAAAAGAAAAGAATTCGTAAGATATGTATCCCCTTGTATGCTAAAGTAATCTCCTTGAAACTTCGATAAAAGGTTATTCTCTATAGGATCTTTGAAGTAATCTTCACATTTTCCTCTATCCTAGGTTCATATTGAGTCTCTACCTCTTAACTTTTATCTCTAACTCTGACTTTAATTGTTGCTCCCTCATTTTTTCTACATAATTGTCTTTTATAATGTGAAATTAGGTTTCTAAAATATATATGGTCAGTCACATGGTCGTGTGAGTGACCATATATCTTTAAAAAAACCTCAAAATTATGAATTTACACATTTTCAAAAGATTACACAAGCATATACTTAACCTTTTGCTTGTCCTTAAGCAAATTATAATTTAGATCGTTAAACTTAAAAACATACATCCTTTATTAACCTTAACATATCCATCCACATCCTAGGACATCATATCATATCAATCAAATCAACCTATAATTAGATTTAAGTTATCTTATAACTAACTTTCATAAGTCAATATCAATAGCAATCATATTGATAATCTTTTTGAAATCAAAATTACAAGTCCACTCCCTTATAAGGATTTACTCAATGCACTCAAAGTGGCTAAAGTGGAAAGTGTAGCACCCTACTCCCGCAAAACCTGAACCCGATATTAATGGGTGATATTCGAGTCCGTGTCCTGCGAGAGTAGCGTGCTAGAACACTCAATCAGTCAAATGTAATTATAAAGTCTTTTTTCTTTTCTTTTCTTTTTGAAATGATGCACACTTTTGCGGAAATATAAATATAAATAATCATAAACTTTTTCAGTCAACACAATACAATCAATAAGATTTCAATAGCTAATTGGGGCCCATTACAAAAACAAAACACTTTGATCATAATGTCATTACATTACAACATAAATACATTTGTATACATATTGTGCAAAAATTTCTGAATACATCCTTTCATACAAAAATTATTGAAAATAAAGATGCAGACGTGAACTGATCCTGACCTCTATCTTTTCCATTGCATGCAGTAAGTATACTCCTATTTGCCTAATGGAGTATTCTTTCGATCCTGAAAAATATTTGCAAATTTTGGGTGAGTTTTGCGAACTCAATGAGTGACCATCATCGATGGCTCACTCACGTAACACATAATTCACATCATTACACATTTCACACTTCACATTCAATACAATTTAATCACTCAATCATGCATATGCAGTGCACATGAGACCCACTTTATATTTGTTATTTTGTTGTGACCGAGTGCCTAAACTGTCCCTAAAAGGGCTCATTGATAACTATCCCATATAGGGATCATTGATAACTATCCCATATAGGGCTCATTAAACATTAAGCCTGAGGCTCTGAATCACTTTTGAGCTCGAGACTCTTTTTCACT
This sequence comes from Erythroxylum panamense, assembly GCA_027123425.1. NCBI lineage: Eukaryota > Viridiplantae > Streptophyta > Magnoliopsida > Malpighiales > Erythroxylaceae > Erythroxylum > Erythroxylum panamense. The sequence goes on from JAOTIZ010000203.1 coordinate 22,465,246, forward strand.
CGTTGAGCTTCAAGCTCTGGTCGGTGGCTACTCTGGTCACAACTGCCATTATATTTCATGAATTCATGAAATGGAATACATCAATTACATTTGCATATTCCTATTCACTCACATTCCCATATCATCGGACCTTAGTCCGGCATTCAACAATTGTATGATGCACACTTATTTCATCTCATTCACATACAATGAGCACTTCAATATTTCTTTCACACAACACATTCATCGGACCTCCTGTCCGGAAACCAACACAGTCAAACACTTTCACATAATCATTCAAAAATCAATCAATATCAAAAAGTCAAACAAAGAAAACAGTGGAATGAGACCATCTAGGTCTACTCACAGTACGCTCCAGATTAACTCTAGCTTTAAGATTTGTAAACATTTGAATGCAGACGTTCATCCTGCACATCAAAAATTATGCAATACATACAATGCATACAAATTAATAATTGCACAATTATAAGCATTCCTTTTTGCACACTTGTGTGTATGAAATATGTACAATGCATGTTCATGACAATCTCGGGTATCTTTTAAATTTTCACACTATATCCATATTCGCATTTTATCACTCAATTACTCGTCATTTCGATTGAAGCATTAATTGCTCTCACAATTAACAATTTCTCATTCACTTTAACTTGATACCCATTACTCCCCTCCTTTGAATCACAACTTCAATAATATGAATATCGTTATTCCTAAACAAACTCATACCTTTGGTGCTTTGATATCAACAATTAATTCACTAATGTTATTCCAACATTACAAGATCACACATTATCCAAACTTTCCTTTCTTCTTATAAATTTCACCAAATTTCCAAACCTTCATATTTAGTTTCCATGATCAATTAGACAATCCAAATGAAGTAATTTGGAAACACTTTATTCTAAAAAACGTACCCCATTGTCTTAAGTTTTTAATGACATCAAAATCACTCAATTTGGTTTAGAAATGTGAAAGTTATACTTGAAATATTTTCGGACTAATTTTATTTAAAGACAGCACCCTATACTCAACTTTCACCCAGAAATTGAAACTCTTAGAGCCCGATTCAGAATTTTATTTCTTCATATGATTTGTAAATCTATGTCTCTAATTTATTCCAAATTAAAAATCAATCTATTTGGATAACTACAGAAGAAGATATTCCCAAAATACTGAACTATGTTCAGTGTAGGAAAAGTTCACCGCGGCGAACCTTTAAGAGAGGAATTCCCACATAAAAATCACAAGGGTCTCGCTGTGGCGAACTTCACCCGATTGAATCCTCATTAAAGCCTTCAAATTCGCCACAGTGAAGATCCAAAATTTTTCTGCGACGAAAATACTCAGACGCAAACTCAGTTTTTCTAACCACTTCAGTTCAGATTTTTCCGTTTACTTCTTATACTAATACCACCTTTTCTACCTCATTTTAAACTTCATTCTCTACTCCATTTAAACTCAATAACATTCACAATCAATTCTTAAATTTATATTTGCCAGAACATTAAACATGTATACATTCATTACTTCACCAACTTTCATCAAACACAAAACACCATCTTATGCCATTTAACCTCTAACAATCATCACAAATGCTTCAATTTATCAAACCCTTAATATTTAACAAGCTACTTACTTGTTTTACCTTCCAACTCTTCAAACATTTTCAAGATCACCATGAAACCTACCTCTCCATCCTACAAGATCATCACAAACAGAGGTGGAGTAGGTTAGGTCTTTTGTGATAAATGAAGAAGACAACATAATTTTGGAGTAGAAAATGAAGGGTTAAAGCAAAGCTCACGTTGAAAGGGTGAGAATAGAGTATCGTAGATGGTGGAGAAGAAGAAAGCAATAGGCAATCGTGAGGGATAAAACAAGAAACAAAATGAAAGACACTTAAGAGTGTCTTGCAAGAGGTTCCAACGTGACACTGCCACTTGTCACCTCTTTATGGCCCCATGTGGACCCTTATTAAAAACTAGTCTATTTGACTCCAATTTCTACTCCAATTGTCTTCCAATTCTAAACGGCACTTGTCAATAAATCCCAAAATCACTTAAAAAAATTTCATTGCCTTTTGTCAGTAATTCCTAATACCATTTATCATTTGTTCTGCCGCTTAGCATTTTTCCTAATCCAAAAATTGTCCCAATTCTTTTCAGAAAATTTCCCCAAAACTCAAAAAATTCTAAATTAAGAATTCTAATCTCCAAATCAAATTTTCAATTAATCAAACCACAATTTCCAATAACATCACATTTACAAATAAAATCACATCTATAGATCAATTATACCCGACAATTGTCAATGAATGCATGTACATTCATTTTGATGTGTGCAAAATTTACTATTCACATATATGTGCATATCATGAAATGCATGAGCATGAAATGTGTTTCCTAATTTCTCACATTTACAATTTTAGCCTTAACATGGGTAACGGGATGTTACATTAATACTATATTTCTAGGAGCTTTATATAATCCAATAATCACCTTAAAACAACTAAATAATGTAGGATGCATTATTGGTTTTATGCCATAGAATAAAATATGACATCTTACGAAACATATCTACGATTAAAAAATTAGAAAACCCATACCATTTCTAGATCTAGGTAACCCCAGAAAAAGTTTATGAAAATTTTAACTATGATTCACTAGGGATAGGAAAAGATGTAGATAACCTATTGGATTATACTCTTGATTTCTCCTTCCAATAAGTAGTACAACTCTCACACACCCTCTCTATATCTCTTCTTATATGTGGCTAAAATAAATGCTCACTTAATACCTCTAAAATCTTCTTAACTCCAAAGTTTCTTATTAAGCCTCCACTATATGACTCTATCACTGGCAACTTCCTTAAAGAACTACAAGATACATCAAATTGATTTTCTCTAAATAAGTACATTTCATCCATTTAGAACTTTCCAAAAATTTAAGGTCTCATAGTCTTTAGACACATTACCAGATATAGGATCATCAATATATAAGTTCCTAATATTCTCAAAACTCATCAATTTAGTATCTACAAAACTTAACAAAATATGCCTCTTAGATGATACATTAAATAATACATTCTTCTTACTTGTTATATTTTATCATATAAGGAAATGTATTTATAAAACTCCACCCAGTTAGCATGTCTCTTACTCTACTTACTTTCACTATAGATAAACTTAACAACTCATAGTCAATATGCATCATAAACTCCTTAGGCCATAAGTAATGTTACCAAGTCTCTATGGCTTTCACCTATGCATGCATCTCCTTACCATTAGTTGGGTAATTTAAGGTTAGCCCACTAAACTTCTCATCAAAATAGGTTATTGGTCTTTTATTTTACATTAGCACCACCCTAACTCCAACAATTGAAGCACTACATTCAATCTAAAAGGTGTCGGTAAAGTCAACATAAAATCCTCACTTAATTTCTCCTTTAATAAACTAAAGGCTCTCTTTTGATTTTCATCCCACTTAAACCCTACACTTTTCTTCACTATCTAAATCTATTGGGAAACAATTATACCAAAGTTTTTGATGTTTGCTTAATTGTTTATATATTCACACTTTAATACATAGAGATTGGTATTATGAAATGCTCAAGATACTCACTTTGGTTCACATTTGGTTTTAGGTACAAGATGGAAGCACAAGAGCTCAAATAAGTTAAAAGCACATTCCTCAAGCAATCCTTTTGATGTTCAAACTAATTTGCCTTTTTGAAATAACAAGTAGATGGATTAGAGTGAATACTGGACAAGAAAGTTCAAGAAAATGAAGATTTAAGCATGTATTGTAAGATACACAACTGTATATCTACTTATATGGCCATGTAAAAGTACAAAAGTAGTGTTATTTTGATGCGCGATTGGATGCATGTTATGAAAAATTAGTTTTTCATATAAATAGACATGTGAGTAGACAAAGAAGTGGGTGAATCACTTTTAGAACACTCACTACTGGTAGATCTCTGAAGGGCTAGTCTTCTTCCTACTAGTTCGGGTGAAATCGAAGCTGAAGATCACATCTAAACTTATCTTCATTATGTATTATTAATCTTCTCTCTATAGAGATTGTTTATGTTATTCTTTGCATATTAATCTAGGTATTTGTGTAAGAATGATTTAAATGCTTTTCTTGGATTGTTTTTATATAAACCCTTTGCTAGAATCTTTAATATAATACATAATAGTTGTGTTTTCGATTCATTCATGGTAAAATAATGGTGTTGAATCATTAGGGATAACATAACATAGGTTAAATGACTCAAGATCGTGTGGTTGTTTCTTAGATTAGTCTGATTTCCTATCTTTTATTGCAACTGTGCTATTAAATCTAGATAACTTATTCTAGGTTGTTGGATAGCTAGGATTAGTTAAAGACCTTATTTTAATTAAACAATAACTAAGATTAAATCAAGGTTAATAGAGCTTATGATTAACTTATGATTAATGATTTATAATAGAGGTGTGCAAATAACTAGACAATGAAGTATGATTATTTATATGTAGGATAAGATTGAACCAAGAACCAAATTCTAAACACATTCATCAATTTTGTTAATTGACAATTATTTGATTTGATTTGCTTTCATTAGTTCAATCTCACTTTATTTTCTTAAGTGGATCCGACAAAACCCTATTTTCAAATCACTAATTATTTTCATTACAAAAGCTACACGAACATTCCTTGTAGATATGATACCTACTTATTGCTACTATAAATTTTCATTTGCAGAGTTAGGTTTTATTTTCTAGTACATTCGACATGCATCAAGAATGTTAGCATTGTCATTGGGAAGTGTAGTTCTTTAGTTTTTTCTTTCAATTTCAATTGGTGTTTCGTATATTTATTTGTTTATAATAAATTTTTAGTTATTTTTTAATCTTTTCACGTTTGTTAGTATTATGTTAGTAACTTGATCTCCTCATAAGAAACCTATATAATTTGATCCAAAGATTGAAAAGACACTACGGGAAAGGAAATGATACAACTCTAAAAGTACAACAAGAGCTTGAAATTGAAGAAACAATGGCTAATCTAAGAACATTAAGAGAGTTTGTTGCACCATATTTAACCCAAAGACTATTATGCATTACTTTTCCTAATTTTGTTGAACATGTCAATTTTGAAATTAAGTATGGACTAATCCATTTGTTGCCTTATGGACTTATAGGTGAGGTGTTGTAATAGTCCAGATGACTCACTTACAGATATTGTTTGCTTTTGGGCCTTGACATAGCCAAGCCCTCACGATTTTGCTTTTCCTAAGAACTTCCTAGAAGGTAACCCACCTTGGTACTACTCTTTCCTCAGCACATTTAACTTCGGAGTTCTGATGGAATCCGATGCGTTAGGGCATGAAAAATGCATCTATAAGGGAGAAGTATCTGTACCCTTATAAGGCGTACTTCGTTCCCCTCTCTAACTGATGTGGGATCTCACACTCTTCACGGGCCTAGCATCCTACACTGGCACATCAGGTTAGGAACTGGCTCTAATATCACTGTAACAGCCCAGATCACCAGCTCACATATATTGTCCACTTTTAGGCCTTGGCCTAGCTAAGCCCTCACATTTTTGCTTTTCTCGAGAACTTCCCAAGAGGTACGCGTTATAAGGGGTGACAGATGAGTAGATTATGTTAAAGGCTTTCCTATTCTCACCAAAGGATACAAAAAAAGGACCAGTTATTTGATTTGCTTATTGGGAGCGTGAACACATGGATTGAAATGAAGAGGTTGTTTTTAGAGAAATGATTTCCAGCATCAAAGACAGCCATCATACAGAAAGAAATATGTGGCGTAAATCAACACAATAGAGAGTCCCTTTACGAATATTAGGAGCATTTTAAGAAGTTATGTGCCAGTTGACCATACCACAACATATCAAAATAACCCATTATCCAATATTTCTATAAAGGATTATTACCTACAGAAAGGAGTTTGGTAGACGCAGTGAGTGGTGGGATATTATGTGAGAAGATTCCCATTGATGCTCGAATGCTAATTGAGCACATGGTCTCTAACATTCAATAATTTTACAATCACAATGATGTTTGTCTTGTAAATGAGCTAAGTACTTCCATTGAACATTGTTTGGATGAGTTAATGTCTTTTATTAAACAAATTATTGTCAAAAAGGAATAAGTAAAGTTATGTAAAATATATGCAAATATAGTCCATCCGACTGATGTATAATCTAAACTGGAGAGACCATCCTAACTTGAGATATGGGGGAAATAGGTAACATAATCACTTCCAAAATAGGCCACAAGGAATGTAACAATTCCAACCAAGGCTATAAGCCTCCTATTCTAATTCAAGCACATCTCTATAAGACTTAATTAAGTCTCTTGCTACTAACACTCTACAATTTTAGTAAGATTAAAATTAAGCATTCAGAACTTGGAAAGTTAGATGGGCCAGATGGTGGTGACTATTAAACTCCTAGAATCATAAAGTGAAGGGAAGGTGCCATCTCAACCTGAGGTGAATCCAAGGAACATTAGCTTAAGATTTGTAAAAGGATAGCATCGAGAATAGCCAATGAAGAAGAGATCAAGAAGGAGTTGGGAAATGAAGGAAATCCCTCATCTAGCATAAAAGTAAACTCTGAAGGCCTTAAAATAGTTAGGATTAATCCTTCACATTTTCTAAGAAGATTAGCAAATTCAAACAAAGAGGAAAAAGATAAGGAGATATTTGAGACTTTTTGAAAGATATAAGTGAACATACCTTTGCTAGATGCAATTAAGCAAGTTCCCAAATATGCAAAATTCCTTATGGAATTGTATACCAATAAAAGAAAGTTGAGAGATGACAAGAAAGAGATGATGGGTGAGAATAGTTCTACAGTCTTTAAGAAGAAGCTATCTTCAAAATGTCAGGATTCAGATATATTCACAATTCCCTATAAACTTTGTAACACTGTGATTTATAGAACTATGCTAGATTTAGGAGCTTCAACCAATGTTATGCCTCATTCAATTTATACTTCCTTAAACTTATGCCCTTTAAAAGGGCAAGTGTTATTATATAATTAGTTAAATATACTATCATTTTCCTTGATGGCATAGATGAGGATGTATTGGTGCAGGTAAATAAGCTGGTTTTCCTTGTAGATTTCTACATAGTTGATATAAATGATGAAACATCATATAATCCAATACCTATCTTTATTAGGGAGACAATTTCTTAACACAACTTAAACTAGGATAGATGTTCGTGAAGGCACCCTCTCATTGGAATTTGATGGGAAAGTAATTCATTTTAAAATTTTGATGCAATGACACATCCTCAAGATCATCATCCTATTTTCTCTATTGAAGTGATTTATCCCTTAGTATAGGAAATGTTTAAATTGAGTTGCAAGGATCAATTAGAAGCATTCTTGATTAAGCACCTATAATTAAAAGCCACTAATGATGATGAGTTAGGAGAGGGGCTGATTGAGATGAAGGCTACCTTACAGTCATTAGAAACCTATCCTACAAGGCATTAACTGGCTTTATACAGTTACTTGAATCTTACCGAAGGTTGTTACCTTTTAATGTGCAGTCACTTAATATGGAGTTTAAACCACTGCCCACCCACTTGAAATGTGCATATTTGGGAGATAAGAAAACAATATCATCATTTCAGTAGTGTTAACTTCTGATCAAGAGAACAAATTGGTTCAAATGTTGCGAAAGCATAAGAAGAACATTGAATGGACAATTGCAGATATTCAAGGAATAAGCCCTTCTATATGTAAGCATTGCATCTTGTTAAAGAAGGTGTCAAGGCCACTATGCAAGCTTAATGTAGATTGAATCCTTTAATGTTTGAAGTAGTAAAGAAGGATGTGTTGGTTTAGGTTTTTCCTAAGAAATATGGAATCACAGTTGTAGTAAACCAAGAAGGTGAGTTGGTTCCCACCCACATGCAAACTAGGTGGTGAGTATGCATTGACTATAGAAAATTGAATTTGGCATCTCGTAAAGACCATTTCTCCCTCATTTTTATTGATCAATTACTTAAAAGATTGGATGGATATGAGTATTACTATTTTCTATATGGCTTTTCAGGTTGGCTTCATATCCCAATTGCATCAATGGACCAGGAAAACATGACATTTACATGTCCATTTGGTACATTTGCTTACTAAAGGATGCCATTTAGATTGTGCAATGCAACTGCCACCTTCCAAAGATGTATGTTAAGTATTTTCTCTTAGTATGTTGAGAAAATCATAGAGGTATTTATGGATGACTTTAGCATCTATGGTTTTTAGGTGGCCTAGAATGAAAAAGCAAGTAGCGGAGTTTGTTTATAAATGTATAACATGCCAACAGGTTAAGGCTGAGCATCAAGCCCCAGTTGGAAAAGTGCATTCGTTGCCTATTCCAGAGTGGAAATGGGAACGAATTACTATGGATTTTATAATGGGATTGCCTAAGACTTCGAGGTAGAATGATGCAATATGGGTTGTGGTGGACCGATTAACTAAGTCAGCCCATTTCATACCAATACGGGGAACAATACATTAGACCAGTTAGCTCGGAGATATATGACAGAGATTATGAGATTGCTTGGGGTTCCAGTGTCTATTATGTCAGACAGGGATCCCAGATTTACTTCAAGATTCTGGAAGAGTTTACAGTCAGCTATGGGCATACAGTTGAATTTTAGTACATCATTTCATCCTCAAATAGATAGACAGAGTGAGAGAACTATCAAAACTGTTGAGGATATGCCCAGAGCTTATGTTTTGGAATTTCAAGGAGCTTGGGATCAATACATAGCCTTGATCGAGTTTGCTTATAACAATCATTATCATAGCAACATTGGGATGGCATCATATGAGGCACTGTATGGTAGAAAATGTCAATCGCCTCTATAATGGGATGAAGAAGGTTTGAGAATGAGTGAGGGTCCAGAACTGATACAGGAAACTGTAGAGAAGGTGAAATTAATCAGGAGTCGAATGAAAGCAGCTCAGGATAGATAGAAAAGCTATGTGGATCAACATAGAACGGATATGGAATATAATGTTGAAGACAAAATCTTTCTGAAAGTGTAGCCTTGGCGTGGTGTACTGAGATTTGGTAAAAAGGGCAAGTTGAGCCCGAGATACATTGATCCTTATGAGATCCTTGAGAGTATTGGACCTTTAACATATAAGTTAGCTTTGCCTAACGAGATGTCCCAATTGCATGATGCGTTTCATGTAAGTATGTTAAGAAGATACATATCTGATCCTACTCATGTATTACCGACTGAAGATATTGAGATTGATAGTAATTTGAGTTATATTGAGGAACCGATTAAGATAGTAGGTTATAAGACAAAACAATTGAGAAACAGAGTAATTCCATTGGTGAAAGTTTGTTGGAGGGGACTGAGGAAGCAACATGGGAAACTAAAGATCATATGAGGAATCAATACCCCTACCTATTTGACCATTCAGGTAAGAATTTCTAGGACAAAATTTTTTGTTAGGAGGGGAGAATTGCAACATCCCGTTACCCTTGTTAAAGCAAGAATAATGAATTATGAGAAATTAGAAAATACATATCATGCTTTGCATATTTTTGCACATACATGAGAATTTTGATTATTGCACATGAATATGATTATACATGCATTCATTGATATTTTTCGGGGATAATTGATTTATAAATGTGATTATATTGTGAGTTGTGGTTTAAATGTGTTTAAAAAATTGATTTGGTGTTGCTACTTGTGTTTTGGAAATTTTGGTGAATTTTAGAAAATTTTGAAAATTTGGGGTACATTTGGACTAGGACAAACACTAAGTGGTAGGATAAATTGATGCATGAAAAATTTGAATGATTTAGCCTATAATTGAGTGACATTTGGCATAGTTAAAT
>JAOTIZ010000203.1:22496848-22509282 GCA_027123425.1 Erythroxylum panamense
ACACGCCTCTCACCATTGAGCTAAGTAGCTCAATGGTGAGAGGCGTATTCTTAGAAACAACAAAACCTTGAGGGGGGTTCGATTCCTAAAGAGGACAATACTGATTAAGGTTGGATGTCACGGTATAACCCGCAAACACACGTCGCGGTATAACCCGCAAACACCTACGGGTGGGGTGTGGGGTCTAACAATGAGAATGGTTTTAATGCTCTATTGAATGGCTTTTTATGAAAACCCGTAGCTAGAACTTGAATGCTATACTAAATAATCATATTGAAGGTCATATGTGGCAACAAACTATATTAAATTATTAGGGATAACATATCATAAGTTAAATAATTCGAGCTTTTATGATTGTTGCTTACATCGGTCTGTTTTCTCACTTGTAACGTAGCTATTTGGATAAACTTAGAGAGCTTGCTTGAGGATTCCCAATATTTAGGGTTAATTGATGAGCTCTTTTTGATTAACTACAACCTAAGGATAAACTAGAATTAACAAAGCTTATTCTTAATTCACGATTAATAGTCTTAAGATAGGTGTAAAGACGATAATTCAACGATATTTGTGAAATTATGCTTAGGCTGAAATTAAACCAAAAAACTGGATTTCAACTTATTCATCAAATTTATCACTTTGTTGCTATTTAATTTGACTTATTTTTATAGATTCAATTTTACTTTGTTTTCTAATTTGCTTCAAACCAAAAACCACTTTTTTACTTATACAAATAATTTAAGAAAGTAACTAGAAACAATATCTATGGAGTCGACCTAGACTTACTGCTATCTATAGTTTTATTCTAGTTATTTTGGTAGCGTTACGATGCACGACTAGCTACTAAGCTAGAGATGTATAATGAAACTCTTTGAGAGCATGATTCATTACTTATGCAAAAGGCAATAATAAACCGGTTAACAGAAGGGGACTTTAATACTAAATTCTATCACAATTCTATCTTGTCAAGGAGAAACCTTAAGAAGATAACTTATTTGCTTGATTTAAATGCTCAAATGGTTACTGGCAGTGATTCTCTAAGGAATTTGATAGTCAACTTGATTAGTGCTCCTACTTTTCCTAGTCTTTCTTATTTGCAAAAACTAGTTAGCATTTATTGGTACTCTTTCTTCTTTACCTCAGGAGACATTAATGAAGGTCCAATAACCTTTTACCTTATAGTAGATTAAATCAATTTTGTTCAATTTTAATCCCATAAAAGCCTTAGGCCCTTATGGCTTCAATGCCTTCATTTTCAGAAAACCTGGCACATTATAGATAAGCTCCATAGAATTTTTTTTTGGAATTTTTGAATTCAGGAAAAATATTGATGGAAATCAATGTTACTTACATTATTTTGATCCCTAAACATCCCAATGCAAGCTGCTTTAATGACTTTTTACTATTCTCTTATTTTAATACCATTTACAAGGCAATTTCAATACTATTTGCTAATAGGCTTAAAGATAATTTAAACCAGATCATACATAATTCTCAAGGAGCATTCATCCTTAGCAGATCTATTTCTAATACAATATTCTCTTGGTGTAAGAATTAATGAGAGATTATAGCTTACGCAGATCCATCAATAGTTGTTTTATCAAAATAAATTTCTCCAAAGCCTTTGATAGACTTCAATGGAATTTCATCCTTACATGTTTGGAATTGTTTGGCTTCCCTATCTTCTTTATTAAATGGATACATCCCTACATTTCAACCTGTTTATATCGTATTATCATTGACGGAACTCCATTTAAGTAATTCAAAAGATCTAATGGCATAAGACAAGGGCATCCTCTATCCCCTTTTCTTTTTATCATTGATATGGAAATATTGAACACGACTATCTACTTCAACCTATCTAGAAGACCTAATTTCAAGTTTCATCATAAGTGTAATTAAGGAATTATCTCTATCCCGTATTTGTTTTGTAGATTATCTAATTTTGCTTTGTAGAGTTCACTAGGAATCGATCTCTATCATGTACCAATTCCTCATAAGATTCTACAAGATCTTAAGATTAAAAATCAATCACTTCAAGAGTAGAATATACTTCTTTTTAGATGTAACTAACACTGAGAGTTTTTAGTAGAATTTTTCTAAACATCTAGGGTATGCCAATCATTTATTTGGGGGCTCCCATTTCAGCTAAAAAACTAAAATATAAATATTTTTTGGTAGATATTAGAGAAATACGAGAAAATTATCAATTTTTGGCATAAAAAAGCTTTGTCTCAGGTAGGTAGAGTTTAGCTAATCATCTCTATGTTGATCTCTATACTCATTAGATTTCTCACCTCTTTCTTCCCTGAAGAATTATTAAGGAGATTAAAAATTGCATCATAAATTTCCTTTGTTTATGTAAGATTGACAATGTTAAAGGTACTAAAATCAAGTGGGAGCAGCTATGTTGGAAGAAGCAAGAAAGGGGGCTTGGTTTCACAACAATTTATGCCTTTCAATATATACAAGTAGCCAAAAGACTTAGAGATTATTCAAGGATAAAGAATCACTTTGGAGCAAATGGATTAATGATTTCTATCTCAAGGAAACTAGCCTATGGAAAATTTTTGAAAGGAAAGAGTTCTCTTGGCCCTTTATTTAGATCTTGAGGAGTAGGCTCATTATCTATCCATTCATTAAAATGCAGATTGGGAATGTGATTAGGTTGTTGAAGCCCTCAAATTAATACCGATTCTTCAACTTCTAACATTAGTCATGGAACTAGGTCGAATCCCAAGAGAACTAAACAATAGCTTCTTAACTTCAATTAATAAAATAAAACGAGGGGGTTGATTAAATAACTGATTAACTAAAATTAATGAGAAATCAAATTAAGTCAATATAATAAAAAGATGAAATTCAAGAATACGCAACTTTGATTCAAGGGAAAGATCTCATCTAATTGTAACAGTGATCATTAGTCTAAAAAGAATATTTTTCACAATTTAAGTAATTAGTCCGAAGCATATTAGGATATTCATAATAAGTCTCAAATTTTCCTAAATTAATTAGTTCAAACCTAGCATCCAAACAAAAACTCATCATCCATTGAATGGGTGTGATGGCATTCCATATCAAATAAATGATATCAATAAGTTGAGTGAAAAAGACTAAACCCTAAATTAAACAATCAAGATAGATGTGACTATTCAACTTAGTTTTCTTTTTTATCATAAGTTAAATATGAAATTTCATAAATAACCCACTTGCTACTTGTACCAATTCTTCATGATAATTATAGATCACTGAATTCATTAATAGCAATAGAATAATTAATATGAAATTAAATTGTTAGATTAATCAATTTCAATTATTCATCAAATATAAGAGCTCAAAATAAGAAATACTTGAATTAAAACATGAATAAAAATTAAGAACACAAAACCTCATAAGGTTACAACCATAATATCACATCTACTTGAATCAGAATAGTTAAGTTTAGCCAAACATGGCTTTTTCTCCAATAACAAAAATAAAGGAAATATAAAGATATGAGAGAAAAGTAAGGAGAGAACTATTTTTTCTGTTGTGAAGAACGTCCCTTTTATAAGGTTTTCCTGATTTAATCCTAATCTAATTCTACCTTGCAAAAATATATATCTAAAACAAATTTAAATTCAAATTCCTACATGATAGGGATAGAAAGAAATTCCCTAGTTAAACTTCAACTCTTCAAGTGATCAGCCTTATCCATTGCAACAATCTCTTCACTTTATCCAAAATTTGTGATTATCATCAATAAAGCCCCAATTTGGTGCAATCTCTACTTTTTATCTCCTAAAACAAAACAAACATTAATTTTCTTATTTAAGCACCAAAATAAATCCAAAACAAAAGAGATAAAATCAAATAATATATCAAGATAAGATCTTATCAAATTCACCCACACCAGATTTATGCTTATCCTCAAGCATAAATCAATTTAATTTACTAATCATCTTCATAACAACCTCTCATCTCGTTTCATGTTATCCAAAAATATCTAAAAGCTAATTCACATTTAAGGGTTAAGATAAAATAAGAATCAAGAGAATAAACACTCATAGGACACATTGTTGAAACATAGTATCTCATCAATTCCATCAAAATCAAGAGAAACAAGACTTGACACCCTCACAAGGATTTCATTCTATACGCTCAAACTGTTTACAGTTCATTAAGACCTCAAATCAAAACATCGCAAGTTATTTCTATAAATTGGCTCAAAATCATATCTCCACCCCTAACCAAAAATGAACCTAATGCATAAATCAAAGAGACTTAATAAAGGTTGTAATGCGACTTAGGTAAGGTATCACAAAAAGAAGCTTTCTGGCAAAAAAAATTGAAGAAAATTATACAAACTTATCCATATCAGTTTCAACTTAAGTCATTCCAAAATTCACTTAATTCAAGTAGCATCCCTTTTAGTTACTTTTTTTCTTTTTTCTTATTTTTTGGTTTTTTTTCAAAATATCAAAAAGGAGGTTTGTTTTTTTATATACTTCTCCTCCATTCTATAAAAAACCTAAACATTGAAACTTGAATAATCTAAATAATCTAATTTAGTTTTCAATACAATTCCTTCAATTTAGGGGTTCAAAATCATTAAGGATATCAACAACAACAAAAGGTAAATTTGGCTTGTAACAAGGTCATTTTGCTAGAAAAGAAAGGGTAAAGCTCAAATTGGTTTTGTACGGATAAAATGTAAGGTAAGTTTGTTTAGGCCAGAAATGGTTATCGTAAATGCTCTCAATATTTTTATAAACAACTTCAGGTCTCAATGTGTATTTAAAAGCAAGTTTTAGCATAAACAAACTATATTTGATAACACAATATATATATATATATAACTAGACATATCAAAATTGCATGAAACTTGTAATATTTTACTACTTAAGACTTTCACAATCAATACTAGGTTATTCTATAAACTCAAATATGAAAATTTTAATAAATACTTGGTCAAAGAAATTAGAAGCTATCATATTTTCTTTTTTTTCTATCTTGATGAATTAGATGAACATTCTATCTATCTTGCAATGGAGGTACGTGCATATTTAAATATTATATTTTTATCAATCTTAAGGAAATAACTAATTAGAATTTAAAAATAAAATTAAAAGGGATAAATTATTAGGGGAGAAAAGACAAAATAAAAGTGTTATGATATTTTGCTTTTGCTTTTACTTAAATCATGTACTAGTAACAAATATCTTATTAATTTGTACAAATTCTAGTTGCCAAGTATTTAATTTTATTATTAAGTTCAACTTTTACACCAAAGAATTGGATTATATATATATATATATATATATATATATATGAAGATGTTGGTGGCATGAAATTTTCATTGCTAATATGAACACAGTATCATGTCATTGCCTCATCTAATTTTGTAGCTCCATCATTTTCCTCCCTTTTACGTTTTCACTTTAACAATATTTTTGAACTAATTTATGTGTGAAACGCAATCAAATTCCTCAACAAGTAAATACATGATCTTTTATTGTTAAATGTTTTATTAAGCATGCCTGTAACTTCAATGCTAACTCACACTGCGAAAGAGAAATGACAGATACATCTACTTTAATTTTTTTAATGTACATTTGAGACATTGATCCAACTAGGAAACAATATTGTTATAACTTAAACCTTAACATAATAGGTTATGAAACCTTACTTTATATATAATTCATTTTATTTTATATCATTTTAATGCCAGATAACTATAATTGTTAATTTTCAATATCATAATGTATAAGAGAGACATATAAAGCTATTAGTACAAATAACAATTAATAAAGTAATGTTAAAATCACTTTTGAAATAAAATATATTAATTCAATCAAAATTAGTTTTTAGCTAGTTATAACAAAACCTATAAAGCATGGACATTAGATAATTTGATTTTCAAAATATGATTTTATAAATCATTAAACTACTTTAAGAAGTCTATTTGTAGATAAATTGGGAGAAGGAGAGAGGAAGAGAATTCTTACCAATTTAAGAAAAAATTGAAATGTCTGAGATCAACAAATTCTATAAGCATTAGTGAAAAATTGAAATGTCTGAGATTAACAAATTCTATAAGCATTAGTGAACATTGAAATGGTTTTGTTAAGAGGTAATAAGTTTTATTAAGGAACATCAACATTTGATTTAAGTTCTAATTACATTTGACATAAATCTAGCCATGTTATGTAAGGGATATGATATTATATGAATTTTAAAGGTTATATCTAATAGTTAAGTGAACTTCCTCTAAATTAATTTTGTAGGTTAAAATTTTATTAAAGAAGAGCATAATATGTTTTATATAATTGTTAAGGTTTTGTACATAATAATTTGAAAGCATAAATAAAATCGAGTTGTTCATAGTCATAAACTAGCTTAAGCACTAATGCGTAAAAGAAAATAATGATAATAAGTTTAAGTAGTAATCTTAGTTTGACACTTAAAAGGGAAATGAATTTGGTGTTTGTGATTTTTTATCCCAATTCAATTACCTATGGATATAAGAATTATATAGAATGGATCTAACAATAACAATAATAACAACAACAACAATAACGACAACAATAACGATGACAAAAACAACAACGACAACAATATCAACAATAATAACAATAACAACAATAATAAATTAGTATAAGAATGGATTTTATAATGTTCGACCAAATTTTTTAACCTACACCCACTTCTCAAGTTTCATTTGGGATTTTTTACTAACTTTTTTACTTAAAAAAGTAAAGGAGCTTTATACATCATCTTTCTTTTCTATAAGTGAAAAACAATTTTTATAACTTTCTCTTGAGGATGAAGTGAAACATCCCACTACTATAGAGCATATACCGACATTCTAGAGAATATCTGAGCATATACCCCAGGGCAGCGGTATGTTAGAGCAGTCACATTAACTTATCATGGCATCATATAGAACATAAGCATTTCGAAGAACTAAATTTCCTCATATCATTCATAACCATAAGCTTACATTGTCATTACATTCCATAATCCATGTATTTACATTACCAAAGATGTCTGAATTCTTTACATTTCATTCAAAAACATAAACTTTCATTACACTCATAATTCATGTTTATTTAATACATAACATGTGAAAGTTCACAACTTTATAGAATGCGTACAACATAAAACTAGGTGTTAGACCAAAATAATCTAACTAGACACTTTAGAATCAGTAACCAGACCTTTGAGCCATTCTTGGTTCCAAAGCGGGCAATACTAGACTGCTACTAGATTGCCTTAAAAGCTAACTCACCCCAGTACCTGAAAATCAATGTCGCAATTTTGATGAGTTTGCGAACTCAGTGAGTAAACCATCATCAATGTGCTTACTCATATCAAAACACAAATATCATAAGTATAAAACCAATTTCAGGAATATATCACATTGTTCAGAATCAATTCTTATTCATCACATCACTCAGTTTGTGTACCAAATCACAATATACATATCATATTTCACAAGCATATTAGGAATATAAGCATTTCATAAAGTCATCTCAAAACAATCCAATCACTCATCTTACTTATTCATGTCATCAACATATACATAAGTATTTCATATCACTATTCAACATAAATCAATGGTTCTTTCCAATCATTCTCAAGACACATGTAAGGATATGTATATGCAAATGCACATGAGACTCCACTTCTATTTTTAGTTTTGCAGCAACCGAGCACTTATTTAATTGTCCCATATTCGTTACGAATATTGGGCACATTTTAGATATTGTCTCGTACCTATTGTAGATATCGAGCTCATTAATAACTGAGCCTATGGCTTTGTATGCACATTTCCTGAGCTTTATCACACTAGTCACTCTGATCATAACTCCTTTAACTGATCATGCATATTAATGTCATGAAATGCACCATTTCATACAATATACTATCAATCGTTTTCATTCAGTATGCACAATCATTTATCACAATCATCATATCTAAGTTCGCCATTCAACATTCAGTTGAGCACTCATTTTTTCATATTCGTATACAAGTAGATAGTACTTCTAATACATTTCCGCATATTGTACTCCTCATACTATCAATGTCTGAAATTATCATAGTCTTATAGGTAACAAATCAATAATTGGAATTTAAACAAAAACAAATCAAATATAGTGAGAAAACATCAAGTTTGACTAACTGTATTCTCCATATTAGCTATTGCATTGACGATCTGGCAATGTCTGGATGTTGTTGATCAATTTCTGCTTCTATATCATGCAATACACACATATCTAAAC
Organism: Erythroxylum panamense; assembly: GCA_027123425.1. NCBI lineage: Eukaryota > Viridiplantae > Streptophyta > Magnoliopsida > Malpighiales > Erythroxylaceae > Erythroxylum > Erythroxylum panamense. Next base: position 22,505,110 of record JAOTIZ010000203.1, read on the forward strand.
ATTTACTAACTTCTTTAATCAAATGAGTACCCAATCACACACATGTAAATGTATTATGTTTAATGCATGCTCAATTGAACATCCCAGGTATGTAATCTTATTCACAAATCTTGCTCATTTATTCATCATAGCTTGTATATATCCTATTTTCAATTAGGTTTATACCTTAAGAAAATTTGATTACTCTAGATTCATCAATCCTTTTCTAGCATTATATATTCACACAATTTCCCATTTCTCATTCATTCATACCTAATTCACATCTCTCACATCCTTTGCATCACATTTGCATCCATAAGAACACCTTCATTCCTTTAACAACTCACAATTTCATATTTAGATACATTGACTTCCAACAATCCATTCCTTAAGTTATAACCTCAATTAACAACCTAAACTTATCAAACCCTTAACCAATTAATCCAAAAACAATTAGGTTCATTTTAATCCTCAATCAAGTCTAAATACACCAAGGTAAAGTAGCTTATCCTTAGTTGGTCCAACAATCACACAAAACATAAATTTTATTTTAAAGCATTTCCCACAATCGTGGGGTACCTTTCCTCGATTGTAAGGTACCTTTCCATGGTCGTGGGGTACTTTTCCACCATTGTGGAAAGACAAAACAAAAAGTTTCTTACTGCAATGCATTGCCCACGATTGTGGGAAAGAGCTTAGCAACTTCCATGATCATGGGATTGGTGAATAGAAAGCTTACCATCCATTTCCTTCAATTTTTTCTAGATTCTAACACCATAATAATAGTGCATTGATTATAACTTAATTATACTTCAAATCCTAATCTAAAATCATCCATTGAATAGCCTCTAATTTATGGTTTCGTACATCAAAACAAAACCAATTCATCGATCAAATTTCCAGCGCAACTTTATCATCAATACCACAACCAAGTTCATCCCTAAAGAAGCATCATGAATGTTATGCTAACATGTGCACAATAGATGAATAAATCACTTACTTGTTCAGCTTAAAACCTCCTCAATCATCAAGCTAATTTTTTCCTCCAAACATGTAAGGATAAAGCATCTCCAAAAACAAGATGGAATGAGAAGGATTTCTGAAAACAAGATGAAAGCTACAAAATTTTGGCAAAAATTCAAGGGTTGTGGAGGTGGTGTAAAAGTGTTGTTGGTGTGAAGAAAGAAGAGGGTAGCAAGTAACCTAAACATGAAAGAAGAAGTCTTTCAAGTGTGGAGGTCGTAGGGTGCAAGTATGTGGAGAGGGGTGAGAAACATGTCATGCCACTTGTCAAATAAAGAGCTATGTCCTATGTCTTTTTTTGATGCTACGAATTGTCACCTAATTTTTGGTCCATTTGTCACATAATTCCTAGGCCACTTGTCACTCATATACTCAACCTATTTATCTCCCAATGAGCTAAGCCATTTGTCACTTATTGTCACCATTTCATAAGCCTAATCAACTTAAATTCTCATGTATTAATTTGTCATGTCCTTTAACATTTCTCCTAGAGTAGATGCATATATCATCTTATCAATCACTCTATTGTAACAATAAATTCCCATTTCACTAATTATAATTCATCAAACAAAATTCAAGTCAGAATTAGCACACAATTACATCATAATCATTTAAGATCTTTCATACCCTGGGATATGTCAAATGAGTGCATATACTATTTTTACAATGTCTCTAAATCATGATTCATATATAGATGTGAATATGATGCAAGCAAATGTAATGCACTTCATGAATTCTCATATGATATGACTCAATCTAACGATTAAATTATTAAGTTCGATATCCCACCATATTGATTGGTTCTTTTACATAATTCAAATTACTTGAAATCTCTACTTCCTATACAAGAATCATATGGGTCGAGTTTGATCGATATCTTCTGAGCATACTAATGTAGAACACATTACAAATTTTGAGTCATCTCAGCTAATAGTTCTAGTCTGTATGCTATTAGTCCAACTCTCTTGGTAATCTTATATGGACTAATGTATCTAGGGCTCAACTTACGCTTTTTACAGAACTTTAGCACTCCTTGCCAAGGCGACACTCTTAAGAACACTTTGTCTCCCACTTGGTACTCCATATCTCTCTAATGTTGATTGGCATAACTTTTCTGTCTATCTTGAGCCGCCTTGATTCTACTGCGGATCAATATCATCTTATCAATAGTATTTTGAATCAATTATGGGCCTTCAACAGTCCTTAGGCCCTCTTCATCCTAATACAATGGCGATCAACACTCTCTGCCATACAACACCTCATACGGAGCCATACTAAGGCTATTGTGGTAATGATTACTGTAAGGAAATTTAATAAGGGCGACATATTGATCTCATGCTCCTTGGAACTCCAAAACACAAGTCGTGAGCATATCCTCAATAGTCTTAATAGTCCTCTCACTCTGTCCGTCTGTTTGAGGATAAAATGTTATACTAAACTTCAATTTCGTACCTAATGCTATTTGGGATCCTGATCAGACACAATAGACAATGGAACACCATGCAACCTCACTACCTCATTAAGATACCTCCGGGTCAATTGATCCAGTGTATTATTCTCTCGCATAGGTAAGAAATGGGCCGATTTCATCAATCTATCAACTATGACCCATATGGAATCATATTACCTTGGAGTACTTAGCAAACCCATAATAAAATCCATAGTGATCCTCTCCCATTTCCACTTCGGAATAGGTAATGACTGTAACTTTCCAACCAGAGCCCGATGCTCTGTTTTAATACGTTGACAAGTCAAACACTTAGCAACATACTTCGCCACTCACTTCTTCATCCTGGCCACCAAAAATGTTGTTTCAGCATATTGTACATCTTGGTAGTACCAAGATGCATAGCTTAAGCTGCTAAGTGAGCTTCCTCTAAAATCTCTCTCCTCAGATCATCAACATCAGATACACATAATCTTTGTTTCAATCACAAAGTATCATCTCTCAATTCAAACTCAGAATTCAAATTTTGTTTCAACTTCTCAATAAGCTTCTCTAATTCTGGATCTTTACTTTGAGCTTTCCTGATCCTTTCATGTAATAACAGCCTTAAGTTTCATATAATAGCAGGACAATCTCTTCTCTGATGCTCGAAGGAGCCACAACGTAGGCAAGCTCATGGTAGCTTCCAACATTCACCACCATGTCTCTTCCCACAGTGCTCACAGCTAGGCATCTTTAGTGGTTGCCTACTATAAGTATGTCCTTCATACGCTTGACCTCTACTAAAATAACTAAAGCTACGTCTAGGCCTAAACAATCTCGGTTGTGGTCGTGATGGTCTAATATGGCGCTTACTGAATATTCTACCATAATCAGCCTAAAATTCGCCAGGCCTCTTCATTCTGAACTCTTGCATATACAAATCCCATTCATCCTTCAATAGCTACTCAATTCTAATCAAAGCAGCTCTTAGCTCAGGGAAGCTGCTCAAATTGGTAATTGTCAGCCTCATTCTGAATTCCATATTCAACATGTCCTCGAACCGTCTACATTTGTCTTCCTCAGTCAGGATCAAGGCTGTAGCATACCCCATTAGTTCATTAAACCACACTTCATACTCGACTATAGTGAGGCTCCCTTGTTTTAGATTAAGGACCTCCTTCATTTTTCAGTTTGGGTAGATCTTTGGTATGTACTTGTCCTTGAAGACCCTCAAAAAGTCTTCCCATGTTAGTCTACAAAGTCGGACCAAACTATCAGGAACAGTCTTTCACCATTGGTAAGTTGGGCCTTGCAGTAACAAGATGACATAATTAAATCTCTCATCTGGTTCACAATCCATCTGGTCCAATATTCTTTCTATCATCTTTAACCAGTTCTTTGCTTCGACAGGGTTTGTACTTATGTAGAAGTCTATAGCTCCTTATTTCCTGAGTTTGTTGTATCTCCTTTGTTGGATCCCGATTCCGGAACCCAACTACATATCAACTTAACACTCGTAACCCCACTGCTTAAACTGAACACGATCACTCTTAAATCGAATCCGAAACGGAACCAAAAATAATGAATCGGATCATATAGCGAAGCAAGCACATGAATCGGAAACGAATTCCAAAGCGAATGAAATGAAACAAAAACGAAGCTAAAAGGATCGAATACAAATGTAAATCGGATACGAATGCGAAACAAACGGATCAAATCGAAACAAATAAAACCGAAACCGA
>JAOTIZ010000203.1:22509382-22522320 GCA_027123425.1 Erythroxylum panamense
ACAAATCATATACAAAACACTCATTTGATTTCATTTTCATATTTCTAATTTTCGCTTCAAGGTTCGGGGTCCAACATCCTTTCTCTCCTCTCAAGTACTCTCAGAGGCATTGGTTTAAACTGGGGCATAAGAGACTCTCTATTAGCCCCTATTGACTAAAGGTTAGTTGATTCAACCACTTGGTCTTCGATAGTAGATGACCTATAATAGACAACAATTGTGATTACTATACGAATCTCTCACTAGATATCATGTTACACTACTCCTATATGTCATTGGGGATGCCAATCCATGCTTTGATACCAAAAATTGAAACATCCCACTACCATAGAGCATATAATGACATTCCAAAGAATATCTGAGCACATACCCCATAGAAGCGACATGTTAGAGCAGTCACATCAACTTATCATGGCATCATATAGAACATAAGAATTTCAAAGAACTAAGTTTCCTCATATCATTCATAGTCATAAGCTTACATTATCATTACATTCAATAATCCATGTATTTACATTACTAAAGATGTCTGAGATTCTTTGCATTTGATTCATAAACAAAAACATTCATTACACTCATAATTCATATTTATACAATACATAATATGTGAAAGTTCATAACTTTATACAGTGCATATAATATAAAACTGGGTGCTAGACCAAAATAATCTAACTAAATGCTTCAGAATCAGCTGACCAGATCTTTGAGCCATTTTTTATTCGAAAACGGACAATACTAGGTTGTTACTAGATTGCCTTAAAAGCTAAGCCACCCTAGTACTTGAAAATCAATGTCGTAATTTTGATGAGCTTGCAAACTCAATGAGTAAACCATCATCAATGTTCTCACTCTTGTCAAAACACAAACATCACGAGTATAAAACCAATTTCAAGAATATATCACATTATTCAAAATTAATTCTCATTCATCACATCACTCAGTTTGTATACCAAATCACAATATACATATCATATTTCACAAATATACTAGGAATATAAGCATTTCATAAAGTCATCTCGAAACAATCCAATCACTTATCTTAATCATTCATGTCATCAACATATACACAAGTATTTCATATCACTATTCAACACAAATCATTGGTTCTTTCCAATCATTCTCATGATACATGTAAGGATATGCATATGCAAATGCACATGAGACTCCAGTTCCATTTTTATTTTTGTTATCACCGAGAGTCTATTTAACTATCCCATATCTGTTGTAGTTACCAGACTCATTTCAGATACTATTCCGTACCTATTTTGGATACTGGGCTTATTAATAACTAAGCTTATAGCTCTGTGTGCACATTTATTGAGCTTTAAGCTCTTTTTCATATTGGTCACTCTGATCACGACTCATTTATCTGATCATGCATATTAATGTCATGAAATGCATCATTTCATACAATATACGATCAATCGCTTTCATTCAGTATGCACAGTCATTTATCATATTCATTGGACCTAAGTCCAGCATTCAGCATTCAGTTGAGCACTCATTTTTTCATATTCACATACAAATAGTACTTCCAATACATTCTCGAATATTAGACTCCTCATATATCAATTTCTAGAATTATCACAATCTCATAGTTAACAATTCAATAATTAAAATTTAATCAAAAAATCCAAATATAGTGAGAAAACATGTAGGTTGACTCACAGTATGCTCCAGATTTGCTATTGTCTTGACGATCTGGCAATGTCTGGATGCTATCAATCAATTTGTGCTTTTATATCATGCAATACACATATATCTACACATTACCAACTGGTTTAATCAAATGAGTACTCAATCATACACATGTATATGTGTTATGTTTAATGCATGCTCAATTGACTATCCCGAGTATGTAATCTTATCTACAAATCTTATTCATTTATTCATCATAGCTTGTATATATCCTGTTTGCAATCAGGTTTATGACTTAAGAAAACTTGATTACTTTAGTCAATCATTCATTCACCAATCATTTTCTAGCATTATATATTCATGTAATTTCTCAATTCTCATTCATTCATACCTAATTCACATCTCTCACATCCTTTGGATCACGTTTGCATCCATAAGAACACCTTCATTCCTTTAACAACTCACAATTTTAGATTTAGATACATTGATCTCCATCAATCCATTTCTTAAGTTATAACCTCAATTAACAACCTAAATTTGTCAAACCCTTAACCAATTAATCCATCAATAATCTAAGTTCATTTTAAGCCTCAATCAAGTCCAAATACACCAAGGTAAAGTAGCTTATCCTTAGTTAGTTCAACAATCATAGAAAATAGAATTTTTAATTTCAGAGCATTTCCCACGATCGTGGGTACCTTTTCCCGATTTTGGAAAGGCAAAACAGAAAGTTCCTCACTTCAATGCATTGCCCACAATCGTGGGAAAGAGTTATGCAGTTTCCACGATCGTGGGAGGGTTGAACAGAAAGTTCACCATCCATTTCCTTCAATTTTTTCCAAATTCTAACACCATCATAATAGTCCATTGATTATACCTAAATTATACTTCAAATCCCAATATAAAATCATCCATTTAATAGCCTCTAATCTATGGTCTCATACATCAAGACAAAACCAATTCATCCATCAATTTTTCAACACAACTTTATCATCAATACCACAACTAAGGTCATCCCTAAATAATCATTATGAATGTTATGCTAACATGTATCACAGTAGATGAATAAATCACTTACTTGTTCAGCTCAAAACCTCCTCAATCATCAAGCTAATTTAGTACTCCAAACCTACAAGGATAAATCATACTCTAAGAACAAGATGGAATGAGAAAGATTTCTAAACACAAGATGAAGGCTACAAAATTTTGGCAAAAATTCAAAGGTTATGGAGGCAGTGTGAGAGTGTCGTTGGTGTGAAGAAAGAAGAGGGTAGCAAGTAACCAAAACATGAAGAAGATGTCTTTCAAGTGTGGAGGTCGTGGGGTGCAAGTGTGTGTAGAGGGGTAAGACACAAGTCATGCCACTTGTCAAATAAAGAACTATGTCATGTGTCTTCTTCTCATGCTATCAATTGTCACTTAATGTTTGGTCCATTTGTCACATAATTCCTAGGCCACTTGCCACTCAAGTACTCAAGCCATTTATCTCCTAATTAGCTAAGTCATTTGTCACTTATTCCCAATTCCGCATGTCATCATTTCATAGGCCTAATTAACTTAAATTCCAATGTATCAATTTGTCTTGTCCTTTAACATTTTTCTTAGACTAGATTCACATATCACCTTATAAGTCACTCTATTGTAACAATAAATTCTCATTTCACTAATTATAATCCATCAAACAAAATTCAAGTCATAATCAACACACAATTACATCATAATCATTTAAGATCTTTCATACCCCGATATATGTTAAATGAGTGCATATATTATTTTTACGATGTCTTTAAATCATGATTCATATATAGATGTGAATATGATGCATGCAAATGAAATGCACTTTATAAATTCTCATAGGATATGACTCAATCTAACAATTAAATCCTTAAGTGTAGAAACAGGTTACTACCTACAGAGGAACCACAACATATTAAATTCTCAATATGAGTCCCAATTGTACCTAGCTATAAACTAAGAAATCTCTTTTTTATTCACTCCAATGATCTAAGGCTCAATCTGAACAAAGTAGTGAATGAATGCAATTGAATACTCTCAATAAATTATCAAAGATTATAAAATGTTAATAAATATATCTACCAATTAGATTATAAACTATCGATATAGAATTGTAGTGATCATATCCATTAGAGATATAAACTAGTTATAATGGCTAGTTTTAAAGATAGCGATTGAATTAATTGTATGTTCTCTTAACCTCTATCACACATCGATATAGGTTAGTAAAAATGATGCAAATTTACTACATTAAAAACTCTTTTCTTTTAAAAAATTCACTCAACTTAAGGCAAAAGGGTCAATTTTGACCCTAAGTTTTACACTAGTCGATAAGTTTAATCATAATATTCTAGAGAAAATATTTAAGACCCTAACATTTAAAAAATGTCAAAATCTAATCCCACTTTGAAAATATTAAAATCTTATTTATTTGAACTTGTCGAATGGTGTAAAATGTAAGGTCAAAATTGACCTTTCGGGCCTGAACTTAACTCACACATAGATCAATTGATGTCCCATCTAAAACAGAAATTCATATAGTTAAACAAGTTGACCTAACTTTATATAGGTCAATTGAACTAACATTTAAGTCTAAAGTTTTGACACCCTTAGTTGGTCATAGATCAACCTAACTCTTTAAAATAAAATTTTGGAAACCTTTTATGTTTTAAAAGCAATAAACATATCTTAAAATTAGAAAAAAAAAGACTTAAATAAGTTCTAGAAAGTAAACAAAATGTGTTTTGTGGATCACAAGAATTTTCATGAAAGTACAATTAAAATGTTCTTTTGAATTTTGGAAGATGTGTTAACCTGTAAATCTGTGTTTTCAAACTCGGACCGGACCGGCCGGCCCGACCGGTGACCGGTCGGTGGTCCGGTCCGGTTTATCCTTCAAAATCGGTTATTAATTGACCCATTCTGAACCGGTAAAAATCGGTCAATTGACCGGTCAGACCTGTACAAATTTTTTTTTAAAAAAAAATATTTTTAATATTATATATAATTAAATATAATTATTGTATAATTATTACATCACAACGGTTCGACCGGTGGTTGAACCGGTCAAACCGGTGACCAGTAAGATCACCGGTTTGATAACCGGTCCGAATTTCAAAACATTGCTGCAAATAGTATATTCACGTAACTTTAAGCCCCTGGAACATTGAAACGAATGTGTTAAAGAATTAAAAGGAAAATACATCAAATGATTACGTTGAAGATGCTTGTCTAATTGACTTGAAACTCGTGAATCTAGATTTAATGCTTACTTGATCTGAATTTGGATGCTCCATTTTAATTAGTAGCCTTTTTATTCCACAACTTGAGTCAACCGACTTGATGATTTTTTTTCCTCACTTTTTCTTAAATAGTAACATATTGCTTTTGTGTATCACAAAAATAAATCATCCATATCGATATATTTAGTTACCAACATAATATGGACTTCAATTTAACACTATGAAAGGAATTTGTTAACGTATAATTTGTTTTACTTTGACTTTTTGGTTATTTGATTAATTTTTGTTGTTAAAAAAAAAGTCATTTTGACAACATAATTCAGTTGACTTGAAATTTGTCCTAATATAAGATATTAAATTATATGATCGATTTTTTTAAAGATTGTGGAGTTTTTTGGTTTTGAAGTCATACTGATCAACCTTTAAAGTTTATGTCTTTTTTTATAACCTCACTTTTTCTCTTCCACTTCTCATCCATAATGCAAGCTCTTGCCCTTTGCAAAGCTTCCTTCAAAATGATCCGAATCTTCTTCTGCCAAAAATCTTGCAGAAAAAATACAAAAATGAAAAGAAAGAGAAACGAATAAAATAAATATGAATAATTAATTTCAATTCTTCTTGTTATTAATTAGTTGAATAAAATAAATATGAATTTAAAATACTCACTTGAGGATAAAATAAAGAAGACCAAAAAATTGGATTAAGCGGGTAGAATCATATTACACTTTTATCTCCATGATTTTGTGCGGATGGATAGGTCTAATATTAATTACGTGAAAGGAGAGAAAATAACACAACTCTTTAAGTTAAACATATTACAAGTTGCTTTTTGAGGCTCAAAGTTTACAATATAATAATATTTTGAACAAAAGCGTTTTGAAATGTAGATGATAAATTAACATGACGTTTAATTTATATAGAATTGATCCCTTTATTTACTTAATATCTTATTTGAAATGTGGATGATAAATTACAATTGGGCTAACTAAGGTCAAAGATGGGTAAATTTTTCTATTCCCCTTCTGACCTTCTTTACCTTTTTTTTATAAAAAGAAAATAAGAGTACACCGGTTACAAATTGAATCTAGAAAAACAAATCCTCGACTTATCCTCTTATAAAAAGAAAATAAGAATACACCAGTTACAAAGTGAGTCTAAAAAAATAGATCCCCAACCTATCTTCTATCATAATTCTATGACCTTCTTTACCTTTAATAAGACCATTTTGAAAGCCACCAACAGGCGCCTCTAGTAGCCCCGTGAGGGAAAGAATTTACTGCCATGGGAATGCCCATCAATCTCTTGACCTCTATCCTTATATTTATGTTTGGGTTTTTAAGTTCCCTCGCGTCATGTCATGCAGCGAAGCATCAAAGCTGTAGTTAAGAACCCCCAAAACAGAAACAGTTTTTATCATAGAAAAAGGTCTCTCACGACCTTGGCCAGCTCATTCTCTCTCCCTCCCTCTTTCTCTCATCTCCCAATGAGCGCCTAAGTACCAACCCCTCTCTGCCCCTCTCTCTCTCTCTCTCTCTCTCTCGTTCATGTGCGACATTATCAACGTTTGCTCTTCCAGATCTCTCGATGATGCGCCCTTTTTGAGACACTTCCTCTTTATCGCAATCTTTTTGTTTTTCCTTGTTTTCTTTTTTTAATTCCATTTTAATTTCCGACTATATTTCCTCTTCAATATCCGACTAATCCGAAATTTTCGTTTTCTCGTTGCTTTTGGCTTAAAGATCTCATTTTGGATTCTTGGTTTTGGTTATATTGTGTAACAAGCTCAAAGGGATAGAGGGTATGGCAAATGGGGTTGAAGAAATGGTGTTGTTTGGCGATGAAGAGTTGAGAGAGATTTGTGGGGTCAAGAGAGGTGTAGATTACATAGAGGTGACGTGTGGGTGTACCAGCCATAGATATGGTGATGCTGTTGGGAGGCTTAGGGTTTTTGTCAATGGTGATCTTGCCATCACCTGCGAATGCACTCCTGGTTGCAACGAAGGTGTCCCTCTCCTTCTGTTTCTCTTTCTTATCTCTCTTGCGCCTTACGAAGCTATGGGTTTGATTATTGTGCATGTGGACTGCGTCTTGCCCTTGCTGGTTGTCGCTTTCAGTTTTATCAAGTCAAACAGCTGGACAGTGTGAACGGTGTATCCGTGTTTCGTTTGTTATACAGTATAAGACTCCAAGTGTATGTTGTTTTGTCTCAATGAGGGAGCTTTCTTTGCCATTCTGTACAATAAGATAGTTTTCTAACTTCGTATCTTCTGCGTCGCATTGCAGGAAAGGTTCTGTCTTGATTAAAAAGTTTTTTTTTTTTTTGGTTCCAGAGCATATTCTCCTGCATTCACTGTCCTCCTTTGTGGCTATATTTGCAATGCTTTTTAACTTGCTACACCTGGTTTTGGCTTTTGAAGCCACACTTCTGTTCTTGTCAGTCATAGTAAGGCTTTTGTGGGATCATATGTCATTCGCTCTTTGTACTGTACAGCACCCTCCCCGAGGCTGCATTTTTCTTCTATTGCAATTTGTTAGCCCTTTCACGGTTGACGTTATTCAAAGGACTTGATTTCAAGTCTCAATGATGTCGGTTGGTTCTACGTTTTACCACCACATAGTGGTTGAGTTAGGATGCGTTATTATCTTGTGTTTCGTATGCATGCGTTATCGCTGTTTACTGCTAAGTTGTTACATGGTACTTGGGGTGCACCTAGCAGTTCTCAGTATATCCTCCTTTGCACTATCATGCATTTTGTTTTACAAGCATGCAGCAATAATGGCTGTTTAATTAGCGTATGTCACTCCCACCAAGTGTTTTATGAGTTGATGTCATCTCCTAGAAGTTGAAGGGGCTTGATAGAACAACAGATGCTTAAATTTGTAAAGGACTTTCAGAGAAAGATGCCAGTGATACTAATAGTCATACTGATTTCAGGGATGTATTGCGTTAGTTTGTACTGTAAATTGTCTTTGGTCATACGAAGAAAACTAGGCCATTGGTAGGGGTTATTCTGTTTATAAGTTCAATCGTCATTAGTATGAAAAGACAAATATTCATCATGTACTTCATTTGTCCAATTGATATCTGGTGGACCCACATGGAAACTTTTTGGAACAAGATTTTGTCATTGTTCCTTGGTGTATAGTTTACAGTCTGTGACACCTGCAAAGAATTCGGTGTCTTTTCATGTAGTATAGTTGAGTAATGCCTATTTTTCTGTCATTTTGAATTCTACACCCATCTTCAGTGAAAGTTAGTTGATAACCTTTAATGGTGTAACATGTTTTACAATCAGAATGCCATTTTCAATATCCCTGCTCCCCTTTAAGTATTTGACTGAGTTTATATTTAGTTTACATGTGATTGTAGTTTGTTGGTATGGCAGGATCTTTTCTGTCTCAGTTCATGTTGTTACTAAAATAGCATAATGCTCTATTTCAACCCTTGTTTTCCATGTTTGATTGTTGAGTTGCGATTGCAATGACTAGGCAAGATGACTCCAGCTGCATTTGAGAAGCATTCTGGTAGAGAGACAGCTAGAAAATGGAAAAATAATGTTTGGATCATAGTCAATGGGGAGAAGGTTCCATTGTCAAAGACCGTATTGCTCAAGTATTATAATCAAGCGTCAAAAAATGGGAATGGATCCCACAGGTCCTCCAGTGGGCGAGTTTGTCATCGCGATGAATTTGTTCGTTGTACCACATGTAATAAGGAACGCAGGTTTAGATTACGGACCAAGGAGGAGTGTCGACTTCACCATGATGCCTTGGCTGATCCAAATTGGAAATGTTCTGATCTGCCCTTTGACAGGTATGTGTATTTTGCCTTCCACATTGCACAAAAACAAAATATAAGAAATGTTTGCAATACATTTTGTTGTTGTTACTGCTGCTGCTGCTGCAGTTGTTATTATTATTGTTCTATTCCTCAATTGCAAGCTCTGCCAGCAGGAAGAAGATAAAAAGGAAATTTTAGGTGGAAAAAGTGGACATATTCATGAAACTAGAGAAATTGTAGATGATTTTTATATTATTTCTTCGATACTTATATTGTATGCATTTTCTGTTTCTTAATTTGATTATCAAATGTTGCATATTGTTCAACCTAGATAATGAAGCATAACATTATCACCAATGACAATTGGCATTCCTTTTCTGTAGTCCACTTATCCTTTATGGACCAACTTCCTTTACAAGAATGGAAGTGTCTTTGTTTGTGTAAATGTAGAAGTATTTTTGCATTCCAGTTAGTGCTGAATATTTACAATTCCGTTTCCTGACAATATTCATCGATATGATGATCATGCATACAAGGTCAATTCGAAATCTAAATGTATTTTACTTTATAATATATCCATCATTATATCAATATGGTTAGCGACTTAAATTGCATCAACTTTAGACAATGGCAGGATTTACAGAAAATTTCTGGGATTGAATCACCGAATCTAAGAAAATAAAAGATATTACAAATTCCTGTACTTCAACCATAGCTGGATGCAACAGATGTGAAATATTGTTGGAAGCCACCTCTTGTAATAGTTTTGACATTATAAACTGAGAGAACTAAATGAGATAGCCTAGAATAAGCAATGATTCTCTTTATTTTCGGCGAACAAGCTCCATTGATGAACAATGGAGGACTGGCATCCTTCTTTTAGATATTTCAAGTTCTAGATGGCTGAAACACTATTATGCAATTAAAATTTGAATATTTCTGTGTTGCTAATCATCATTAGTTTGTGTTGGTGTGTTCCCTCATTTACAGATTACATCCTTCAATACTTGTGCCTCAGTCTTTCTGTGGGCTTTGGAAGTAAGAGGGACAAACACAATGTTTAAGTAGATACGGCAACAGTATGGAAAGTTTAGGAGGGTGTTGTGAAGTAGCATATTTGATCCTCAGCGAGATTGTAGGAAATTTGGAAAATTTTTGGGAAGAAAAAATATTAAGTAAATTTTTTGTTGACTCTAGGAAATTTGGAAAATCATCAAGAATTTGGCAAGCAAAGATTTAAATTAAATTGTTGTTACCAGCTACAAGAGCTGCTCATTAACCTGCTGTCTTGTACCATTCTAGTTTCTATAGGTCTAGCACTCACTTTTCAAAATTATGCTTGGAAGGAAAAGAATAGGCAGCAGACCTAAGGAGTGAAAACTTATTAATATTCTTTCCCTGTGAAAGTAACAAAAGATAGGACTGCCCCTATATTTCACTGCTAGACTTCTTATCTTTAAATCCAGGTTTCTTTATAATTATCAACGAATGTCCATATACCAAATATCATAGTTAGCATGTCTAGATAAAATCCAAATGTTAGGTTTGTTGGTTTGACTCTTATAGTTCTTTCTAGTTCTTCAATCAGGCCAATGTCACATCTCCTAAAATAGAGAGGAATGCCTTCCAGTGCCTGCTTTTAGGATCCATTCTTATCCACCGGTGCTCGATTATTAAGAAAATTCTTTCGATTGCTAAATTATCCCCCTTTATTGATAGCTAACTCAAGCTTTGTAAGAGCATTAGATGATCTTCCGTACCTACCTCTGACATCTGCAGCTGAATCAGGAGTTATGCTTGCATCTCCTACTTGCTGTTCTCTTTCCTGTGAGATTTTAGAAATAGGTGTTTGGAGAGAAATGGAAACTAAAAATATCAGATTGTTTTCCTCTCTAGTTTGACAGATGAGTTCATGTTGAAGTGCCGAATGTGAATGTACTCAATGCGTTTCATCTTTACTCTTGTTCCTTTTATTTTAGCCATTTGCCATGGCTTGATCTTGACTCTTTCATTCCTTTTTTAAGGAAATGACCTTGAATCTAAGTTCCTTGTATTTCTTTTCCAGCAGCGTCCTAGTTAAATGATAACATTTGAAATGAGTGGTTTGTATCTACCGTGAAACTAAATGCATGGCTAAGTTGTGAAAATTACTGGTCTCTGCAAAGTGCTTTAGTAGTTCAAGGTGCATAGAATTTTGGCAATGTGTAGGAGGACTGATGGCGTTTCTCATGCAGAATAACATGTGATCACGAGGAAGAACGCGCCAGTCGAAGGGTGTACAGGGGCTGCAGTCGTTCACCAACTTGCAAGGGCTGCACTTCCTGTGTTTGCTTTGGTTGTGAACTCTGCCGTTTTTCGGACTGCAGCTGCCAGACCTGCACGGATTTTACAAGGAATGCGAAAGCTTGAACGAAGAAACACATTCTTGTTAGCTTCTCTTTTGGTGATAACTCTCGTCTTTTAATTCATCCCTTGCACACCTTCCAAGGAAAGGTTCCAGTTAGCGTCTTTATCTGAACCTCTAAATGCCAACCAGTCCTTTGCGCTAAGCAAATATTCATCTGGTATATAATTTCCAATTCTACTTTTATCTATCCATTAAATTAGATTTTCTGTTGCTTGCTCCAAAAAAATTTATTAGAAAATCCAATAATAGTTGAAACGAAGAACTCAATATGTTTTTATATATTATAGGATAAATTCACAAAATATGTAATCAAAATTTTGAAATTAAAAGTTGGAAGATGGATAGATTTACCAAAAAAAATATTGACTTGAAATTACAATTAGTGACATGTAATTCGAATTCGATGTTACAAACAAGAAATTGGGTTGTGAATATATATAATGTCAGAACACGGGACATTCAGACACTTGGATAAGTGAATGAAAGAAGATTGCACGGGACGATAAGACTACTTATAAGAAAGGACCTGATTTCAAATAGCTTTGAATGATTGCCTCTTGAGAAAAGTCGGTAAAATATCCCTTTCCAACATCCATTCCCTCTTCTCTTGCAAGTCTCTCAACTTCTTGCTGCACACTAAGCCCTCCGACTTGGGCAGGGTCCAGTAAGTTACAAGCCACCTCAATCACATTATCACCATGAGTAAGCGCCATGGCCTGCACTGAAGGAAGGCCACCTCCTCTCTCACTTACTCTTTTTGCAATTCTACGAACAGCACCAATGTTTGTAGAGAAGACAGGCACGTTGTAGTTATCAACCCATGGGGTTGCTCCAATGACAATGACCCCTTTTGCTTCAGTAACTTGCGCTGGACCATGATCTGGCTTCAAAGGTAATGACCTCGATTTTGGTCCACCTGTCCACTGGCCTCCTGAATTCGGCTTGAAATAACCCAACTCGCGCCTTATTGAATCCAATGTCCTCCCTTCTTCATGGGCAGCTCCATATACAAATGTAGGAACTGCAGGCCACGTTTGAGATCATTAGCCAAGTATTGAATGCCTCATGCCAATTCACCTAATTGCCACTCAAATAACATATGATATATCATCATATGATGCACTTTGCATCTTAATCACCATGTCAACACAAAGATTCCATGTTTTGACACCTCAGAACACTCAGAAAGATTTACACTATTTAAAGCTAATTCACTCTTTCCACTTAGAGTAAGGACACTGCCTTCTCATATAAAATCATTTCTTTTGTTCTTTGACCCTGTTTCCAACTGTTGATATTGCCTCTGCATCACATCTTTAGTATAGTTTTCAGTTCACAAAAATGGGACTCCCAGAATGAAGTGGAAATTTAGTATAACAGACTCAAATTCTTATAAGTACAATAAAAGACGAATTCTAGAGTAATCTTCATCAACACCATGTCTCAATAGAACATAAAGACTGCAAGAAGATAGATAGCGCTATTGAATACAGACAATATGTGGAACTCCTATTCTGTAACTAGGCACAAGGATTATAATATCACATTTATTAAGCAAACTAGAAGAAATTTAAAAGCAGACAGCAATGGGAATCTATGATCTAACATCACTTTGGACAAATCTCAAATATGAAAATCCTCGTTACTGCAAATTAGATTTAGCAAAGCAGCTTCTATAGAACAACCAATCATCTACAGCCTAGATTTGTAATCTGGATACTTAGTATTGAGCAAACTTTCAATTGGCTCAGACCTTGGAGGCTGTTGCCTACATCCACAGCCAATGCCTTTGCAATCCCAGCTACCTGATCCAAAGAAGCACGAGGCAAGGGATGAAAGCAAATGTGGTCCACAA
>JAOTIZ010000203.1:22607580-22618120 GCA_027123425.1 Erythroxylum panamense
CTCGGTCCTGAAAAGACAACGTTACAATTTTGATAAGTTTTACGAACTCAATGATGTAACCATCATCGATGGTTCACTCAATTCATGCAACACATCAATTCATATCACAATTATTTCACAAATTGGCATTTCACACGAGTAACACATTTTCACTTAAGCATTAGCAATTATGTATTTCAATCAATCAAACATACTTAACCAGATGCATATGAAATGCTTATGAGACAGTTTTCTAATTATTACATTGTTGTGACTGAGTGCCTGAACTGTCCCATATAGGGCTCATTAAACGTTGAGCCTAAGGCTTTGAATCACTTGTGAGCTCGAAGCTCAGTTTCACTCGTTGAGCTTTAAGCTCTAATCGGTGGCTACTTTGTTCACAACTGCCACTATCTGATTATGCATTCATGTATGGAATGCATGTACCACAATCAACTATATTATAAGCACTTAGGTCTTCACATTCACATACAATCAGCACTTCAATATCTCAATCTACCTCACACAATCATCGGACCTTCTGTCCGTAATCCGTAATCAAATACATTCATTCATTATTCAAAACATGAATTAGGCAAACAAGTAATTAAGTGAGACCATCTAGGTTACTCACATATTGCTCCCAAAGCTAATGCCTGGAAGTTCCAGCAACGTCTGAAAATGGACGTTCCAGTTGCTCCTCTATAACAAATAGCATACACGATATCACAATTTGCACCACTAAGAGTGTTCAATAATGCACAAGTATGAAATGAATTATGTACAATGCATGTTCATGATAATCTCAGGTATCACTCCATAAATTCTTCTCAACACCGTCCCCATACCAAAACTCATTTAAGTATAACTAACACTTAAGTTTATGTCTCTTTAGAACCATTGAAATCACAATTCATTACTCACTAGCTTTCTTTCAGACTTTCCAAAATACTCTTTCGGGTCTACTGTTCACATATAATCAGAAGGTGAAACTGAGATAATTTGATCATACACTCTTCTAGAAAAGTGTTCCTCAATGTCTTATCTTTTCATTGACACCAAAATCACTCAATTTGGTTCAGTAATATGGAAGATATATCTCAAACATTTTCGGACAGTTCTTAATAAAAAACAATTTACTAAATACAATTTCCCTCTAGCAATTGAATACCTTAGAAATTGAATCAAGATTAAGCCTCTCATAATATTTGTATCTCTATTTCTCTAGTTTACTCCAAATAAAAAATCACCTTAATTAGAAACCTACAGATCAAAATATCATCAAAATACTAAAGTATGTTCAGTGGAATAACACCAATTCATATTGCTCAAGAGCACACTCGCTGCACCTGTCCCACTCTTTACACTCAATCTTTATCCATTCATTTCAGATGGCTATAATTCTTGGTGAAGATGTAGATCAATGTCTTAGGAATCTAATGGTTAAAGAATCAAGTCATTTGGAGTTCTAGAGAAGAAGTTATGGCCAAAAGAATCCAGCATGTTCATATCTTTACTCATATTGTACATGTCTTGGCGCAATTGCTTTAACTCTCATTACAGATGTTGGATTGCCTTTTTTTTTAACTATTGGAAAGAGGACTTCCAAACCTACAACTGTCATGAAGACCTCAAAGGCTAATTCTATCTTCTGACTTCTGTATTGTCTCACTTTTGCATCGCCTTACTTTCCTTTCGTCTTAGTTCCATCGTCTCATTCCCATTGTCTCATTTCTATCGTCTCATTTTCTTCCGTCTCCTTTTCTTCCATCTCATTTCTTCCATCTCTTTTTTTCCATCTCATTTTCTTTGGTCTCATTTTCTCCCGTCTCATTTCTATCGTCTCATTTTCTTCTGTCTCATTTTCTTCCGTCTCATTTCTATCGTCTCATTTTCTTCCGTCTCATTTTCTTCTGTCTCATTTCTTCCGTCTCATTTTCTTCCGTCTCATTTTCTTCCATCTCATTTCTATCGTCTCATTTTCTTCCGTCTCATTTTTTTCCATCTCATTTCTTCCATCTCATTTCTATCGTCTCATTTTCTTTCGTCTCATTTTCTTCCGTATCATTTCTTTCGTCTCATTTTCTTCCGTCTCATTTTTTCCGTCTCATTTCTTCCGTCTCATTTTCTTCTGTAGAACATCTCCACTTATAGGTATCATAATGTTTGAATCCAATGACCAAAATTTTCATACTATATACCATTGGAAAGATAAAAGAAAGCTCTACAACTTCCCAGAAGGCATCTTGGCTAAAATCTCTTGATATCAATACCAATTTTGCCCCTAAATTCTGAAGACGAATTTTCCCTACACCCATCAACGTACTAGACCAACATCATAACTTTATGAAATTTTAAGACTTTTGGAAATAGAAATGAAACTCGATGTCTTCATACAAGATGTAGCCATATGTCTCTAGTTTAATTCAAATTAAGAATCATCTCGTTTATACAACTAGAGAAAATGTTATGGACAAAAGACTGAAGTGTATTCAGTGAACATTTTCCGGATTTTCAAACTTTCAATATTTTACATCACCAAATCACCAAAATTATTTTCAAAACCTAATTTAATACTATAACTGAATTTATTTCTTTCCAACCACCCAGTATTTATGAACATGTAGATGCCATTTTTCATGCAGATGAGAGTAATTTACTAACTTTATTTCACAAATCCCCAACTCTAAGGGATTTCTTCACCACTTACCTACTGAAAACTCCAAAATCTTCATGCCCTAAACTCCACACGTTTCACGTACTTCACTGAGTACAATGACCAGCTTTTCATTTTTCTCAGGGTAGAGGACACAAATGGCAAAGTAGGTTTGGTGAAGGAAAGGAAAAGCACAGAAGTCTCTTAGAAAGTATTTGATGGAAAACTCTGTGTTTTCAAAGGGAGTTGAAAAAGATGATAATAAAGAAGGGACTTGGACAAGACTTAACCTGTCAACTCTCAAAGAATAGTAACCTACTTCTAGCAAGAGTACAAAAACCTATGTGACACTTGTCACTTTCCCCATACCTAAGTTCTAACTTAGTTTCTTTTGAAACTAACTCCCATAACTATCATATTTACAATTCAACTATCTCCAAAGCTCACTTTTTAATTTCTTTTCCTATTTTCTACAATTCCCAAAATTTATTCCTATTTTCCTTATTAAACATTTATAATTCTCAAAAATTCACAAATCAATCCAATTATACCCGGAATTATTAATGAATGCATGTACAATTATTTTCATGTGCAGATAAATTCACTAGTCACATATATATTTGTATGGCATACTATGCATGAGCATAAAGAAGCATTTTTAAGCCTCTCATTAGTCACTCACATTACTATTCTAATCCTCCCACAAGTAATGGGATGTTACACCAAATGTCCGTTTAACACATATGGACTGAGCTGGGGACATTTTCAGAACCAAAAAGGTCTGTTTAATGGATCTAAAGTCTGTCTAATGGAAACGGGTGAGACAAAACTCCCTCCAAAGCATCTCCAATGATTCCTACGTCCATTCTAACATCACGTTCACTCATAATCTTCCCAATTTCAACTCTAATAGTGCAATATCACTTCGTAACAATTCAACTACCAACTTTGTTTCATTAGACTCTTAAATATCAACTCAATTAATTCATCACGTACAACTAATTGTCATTATTTACTATAGTTATCCCGTATACATCCTATGGAACATTACTAACTTATTATGAACATATCTCCCAACTCCGATATTCAAAAATTTCATACTTTATATCGTTGGAAAGATATGTAGATAATCTACAATTCCAAGAAGACATCTTTGTCTAGTTCAACCGGGATCAATATAGTTTTTTCCCTGAAGTCAGAACACAAATTCTTACTCCTATGAAAGCTTGAAAATGCGATGTACAAATTTTGAGAGTCATGAGCCAAAAATGCAATCATATTTCAATATCATCAAAAGATATACAAAGCTTCAATGGGATTTCCGAGCCACAATACAACATTTCACAAAAGCCCAAAATACAAAGGGTACTTGAAAAAATAATACTTGAAATGCGACTAAAGCCTCATGTTTACAAAGTCTAGCTTAAAATACAAAAAAAATGCCTAATCGGAGCGATGCCTTGACTCTTTTTTACTCGATCTCTTTCTCATCACTTGAATATATGAAGGACAGTGGGGTGAGCTTAAAAGCTTGTGGGTAACAAGTTTATAACGGAGAATAAACAAAATCATTAAAATGTTCATTTGTCGTAGAAAATTCATACTGAATTCATGAAACGCATAGTTCTCAAATTCTCAACCAAATTCACAATTCTAGCACAAAACTCATAATTAAAACATCATCACATAAACATAGCATATACAGTTAACCGTCAAAGCATAACACCCAATTATGCACCATTCTTGACAATTCAAAGATGCAATGTACAAACAAATAGCTCGAGAATTCTATGGAATGAAATGGAGAAACCAAAGTTTACACCATGAACGAAATGAGTCTATTTTTTGGAGCTCATATGCCACAAGCGGGTAGCCGGGAGAAGGCTCTTGTCAACATGCACGTGATGAACGAAATGGTTCCACTCTTACCCAAACAAAAGCACATATTCATGGTCAAATCATTTCATCACATGCTCATACTTTCATGTTTTTTCTTCTTTCTGTTTATACAAAATGTCATGACATTTTTCAAGGCATAACATAAAATGTTTTTATGCATTTCCATCTTCATTTCGCAATTCATCAACAAAATTCATATACCAAGCATATAAAGATTTCTTAAATCATTCAAATAGAAATCATGCAACATTTATAAAAACAATTGAAACCATTTAATTCTCTTACTTTTGAAAACATAGTCATGGCTCATTACTTAATTATAAACATGTAACCGACCTTGAATTTCCTTGCTTAATACTTGCTCAAAGATGTCTCTCCTCTTGCTCCTTTTGCCTTTTTTGATTTCCTTCATCAATGGCAAAATTTCCCTTTTAATAGGGTTAAAAATTGGAGATCCATAAAGCATATTCACTCAAATTGATTCTAGAATACTTAAACTCAAGCATTTCCCAAGCTTCAAGAACAAAAACCTTTTCAAAAATCCAAAAGATTAAGTAAGGCCTTGCCTTGAATCTTGACCAAATGATGAGTTTTATAGCTCTAAAGAAAGCTCTTCTCTTCCTTTTTCTTTTTCTCTTCTTGAACAACCTCAAAATCTTTCTAAAAAGCTTAGAAAAGATGAACCCTAGCTTTTTTTCTCTTCTTTTCTCTCCTTTCTGCTCTTCTCTTCGTATTTTCTCTCTTCTCCTCTCTCACTCACGTTCTTCTCTTCTTCAATTGAAAGAAAAACATTTCTTATTCCACTTATACCCTTAAAGAGTCTAAAATTTCCATTTTGCCCTTCCCTTATGCCTTATGGCTCTTTATCCTTAAGTAAACTACCAAAAATGCCCTTCATACAATACAATCTTACTAATTTAATTCAACCAACCTATATAATGAAATCCTACTATCATTTACATAATTACTAACTCCAAAAATTAATCTATTAAGACCTTAAAATTTATTTAATTCATACTTAACTCAATAAAAATAATAAGAAAAATTTTGTGGGTCAACAATATGAGCTGTAAGTGTAACAGTTGAGGTGTCGATCCCACAACGAATTAGTGAACTAATTAAATCATAACTTTGTCTAAGGTTGTAAGAACATGATTTAAATGAAAATAAAGATAGCATTAAAATTAAAAAATTAAGTAAGGGTTGAATGAAAATAAAATTTTGAAATTAACACAAGTAAATCAAAATGGAGCACAATCACATAATAATTGAGATATCACCGCAAGACAAGATCAATAAATTATGAGAAGATGGGATTTATCTAGTCATTTTGCTACCTTAATCACTTTTGATGTAATTGATACTGATCCTAGAATTTCGAATGGTTGATTACTCTCTCTCAAGATCTATTCAATTAACCTTAATTAATAATCGATAATTGATTCCTAAATTTTGATGTTGCAATATCTCGATTAAAAAAAATAACCCACATTCCAATTAGTTCTTAAGTAATCTAATAGACAATTGGCTCCTCACACGAGATCTCCCTTCATATGATTATCGATTTGATAATTGCGTGACTTATTAGGTTGTTAACTCTCATTACCCAACCTAATCAAATTACTACTAACTTACTCTCTTGATTTATTGTCGATGTATAGGTAAACATAAATATCACAATACCTAAATAATTTCATTAACATCAAAAGCAAATAAGTCACAAAATGATTCAAGATTCAATCCCAAAATGAAATTAGAGCATCATTTACAACATGTTCAACATTCTCAAACCCAAGTAATAGATCAAGATGAAGTAAATAAGCAAGAGAAAGTAGAAAAGAACTTGAAATGGCTAGGTTGGAGTAGTTGGATGGCAACTATAGATGCTCCTCTTCCCTTCTCTCCGTCTTCTCTCTTCCTTATGTTCTTTCCCAAAGTGATAAATGGAGGCTCTCTTTCTAGGTCATTTCTCTTAGCTTAAGTAGTCTTTTTCTAATTAAGGCAAAAACTAGGTTTTACCCAGGCCCAAAAGTTTAAAATAAATTACAAAAAATTAAGTTCGAGAGGTCGGTTCGTGTATGTCCGTGCGTAAGTCAGGATTGTGGCCCCCTAGGCCACAATTGTGGCTTGGTAAAAGGATCTCTGTCACGATTATAGCCCTAGGTGCTCTGTCGGGCTTCATCCAAATCTTCTCCATTCTTTGATATCTGATCTCAAATACTAACAAACACATTAAGACACCTCAAAAATAAAATAAAAAATTAAAGCTTAATAGCATGTTCTAATCCACATAACACTCAAAATGTAAATATCTAACCAACTAACACAATTCTAAACCTAAACATGCTGAATAAATTAATTAAAAACAAAAAACATACTAAAATGCCTATTATAACATGACACAACCTAAAATTATCATCATCCAAACTAAGTGTTTCCCCATTATACTTTTAAGCTTAGCATATGTGTCAATCTGTGTAGATCTAAGTAATAGAAGTGAGACATATGGATTATCTGTAAGGACTAAGGCCAACCAATAGAAGTAAATGTACTTTTGGAATGTAACTTTTTGGTTAAAGATGATTGTATATATAATTAAGGAGTTTGTAATATTTCTTTAGAATTATCATATAAATGTAAAGATGTAATACTACTCTTAAATGATAATGTTAAGTCATATGAAATTTTAAAATATGTATATGTAGAACATTGAAAAGACAAATGCATGATGACAATCTTTATAAATGAATTGAAATGTATGCCATGAATGTATGTACAAAAATTTGGTTGTCATAAATGTGGATGGTTGTAGGTTCTGTATAAGGGGTGTTACAAGTATAGGGATATGTTATTGACTAAGTAGATTCCAGAGTGAATCATATAATTTATTGGTTCCTTAGAGCAATAAGAGCTACCCAAATTTTATTTGAAATATAATAAGTAAGCTTCTTTAGGTTATTCTTACCGAACACATTATTACCATTATAATCCATCAAAGATATAATCTTTCCTTTATTCCTTCTTCATTTGATAAGGTCATGAAAGACGTTGGAGTTAATTTCTCCCTCTTGAAGCCATATAATTACATTTTTTTCTCATTTGGGAGTTGTAGATTTCTATAGTTGAGTGATATCTCTTTAAAGCTTCTATTTCATAAGCTTTAACATTGGGATTATCATGTTGTAGGTTAAAGGCTTCTTGTAATCTATTAATCTAATCAAAAGCATCCTTATTTTCCTAAATAAATTGGCCTAAAAAAATTTTGGTGGTAATTTGCATCCTACATTAATGGATTTCATTCTTAGGACACATGTATAAGCTTATGTCCTTAAGAATTGTAATTATGTTGCTTCTGTGATTAATTCTTTGAGTTGAGGGTAGGCTAATAGATAATTAAAAATCTAAAAGGTACACTTTTATTTACAATATCTTTTGTAATCTCATATTCAATTCAAGAGTGGTTAGAGACCAAATTAGGACTAAAATGTGCTCAAATGAGAGGTAGGGATTTAATCAAGCAGTAATTAAGCATACATCTATCTAATTTTCTATAATAATAAAAAGTCTGCTAATGCTTTATTTGTTGCTCTAGGTATACAAAGCTCAAGTATATCTGATATCAGTAAGTTCAAGAGCTACATATAATTAGATAGTTCATAATGTCTAAATTAACCATAAACTGGCTATATAAGGATTCAAAGGTATATATGTTACAGTTAAGGTCCCCTACTAACATCCAGGGGGTAGTAATTCCAGCTCCAATTCTCCTTAAATCCTTTTATAGAGGGAATCTTTGAAATTCCTACTTACTGACACACATTACTATAATTAAGATGGGAGAATTTAATTGCCTCTACAAAAGTTCACAATGTAAAAATTGATCCAAGGTACTTTAGTTAACCAATTGCAAGATTGAGGGATTAAAAGCTACAATAAATCTACCACTAGGGTGGTAAGAATGATTACTTAAAGTAATTCAATCTTTATGCAGGAACCAAATCCCATTTCTATAGGAGTATTCTTTATTTTTGTATCCATGAGACCAATAAAATATGACTTCTTAAGTCCTAAAAGAGCCTTAAGGTCCATCTATTTAGTTGAGTAGTTTGAGCCCCTACTGTTCCATATCAAAACCTCTATTAAGAAGTGATATTATTACCCCTCTTCCTTCTAGATTTTCTAGTATTAAAACCAATTTCGAATCTACTAGTCATAAGAGGGGAAAATCATCCTAAAGATATTGTAAGACATCATTAGGAGTATTTTTCTTTGCCTCCAGGAGCTCTAAAGTAACTACCATAGAGATAGCTAAAGAATTTACAAGTTCTTCAATTTCATTTCCCTTTTTTTGAATATTCAAAGTAATTCATTAATAAAGGTCAATGTACAACCTTTCAAGGAACAAAGGAATTATAGTTACAAAAAATATGGAAAATCTATGCTTTCTAGTTACAAGCTAGAATTAGGAAGATTCAAACTAGTAACCATCTTTCCCTTATGTTTGTAGACAAGTTCTCTATTACCACTCTTGCTATCATGGAAAACCTACACTAGAGGTAAATTTTCTAAATTAGCTACTCTTTACTCCTAGTCTTCTTCCTAAATATTCTGAAGTTTCTTTCAGGTTCTTTCCCTTAGAGAGAGTTGAAGGAGTTTTAGGATCCTTACTTTTAATTGGTCATCTCCTTAGAGAGGACTTTAGACTCCTAGCTAGAGCTTGCCAATATCTTAACCTCTTTATTATCTATTCTTAGGACCAGTGGATGAATGTCCTTATTTACGGTAGAGTTGGTATCTTGACTTAGAATTTCTTGGTTTTATTTCTCCAGGTTTCCAAGGATAAGATAGCTTAATTAAGTCCTTAACTAACTCCACTTTGTCATTATATTTCATCACCTTTAAGGAATTAGGGAGTGTTCTCCCCAACTTGACTTTAATGCATATACGAGTGAAATCAATTCTCCTTACATTCATAGTGTTCTTATCTAGAGAAAAAGGGATCCCTAAAAGGACAATTACTTTACGGGTACTAAATGGATATGCACACATAGAGGGATAGTTATCAAGCTGATTGTGTTTAGTGTAATACCCAACTCCTTTGTATTTAGAAAGAGGTATATGCCTTTTGATATAACAAAAACTAAGGTCCATTACTTTGAATGCATGTCTTGACATCCTCACTAACTAAGGCATTATTAGGTCCTAGTTTTTTGCAATTATTGTTTTCCTACTGACTTGCCATAAAAAAAAACCGAGTATCTTATTAAGTAAACATCCCACTAAAAAAACGTTCCACTTTAGAGAACCCTATTGTTGGACCTATAAAGGAGGAGCTGTAGGAACACTGACATCATCTGGGGGAATGTATTTAAGCTTTTTAAAGGATTTTGGATCACCCACCACTTTGTTCCATGAAGTTTTCATAGCAAAAGATTCACCTTGAGGGTTAGCAGTAGTAGTTGGATGATGGCTAGAGGACAGGAGAGGAGGAAGGAGTAGTGGAGGAGGATTCCAAGATAGAAGGGTTTAGAGGGTGTCCTTCCTTAATGACACTTTGCCTTTAATGGTAAACTATTAGTTAAAACAAGATAGATAGGAAAAGAGGAAAGAGAGAGGGCTACCAAAAAAGGAAAAATTAGAACAAATTAGCTTGAATTGAGAGAGAAAGTAGAATAAGAAACTAAAGAGATGGCAAAAATTTTCTCTCTCTAAAATTTGAATTCAAGTTTTTCCTTGTCTTCTAGAATTCTTATAAGTCCATAAATTTAAGCTCTTAGATCCACTAATATGGATTCCGTACCGTACCGATCCAAAACCGGTACAGAATTTCAAATTTGGGTACCGGTTTTAAATACCGGTCGGTACCAACCAATTTCGGTTGTACCAGTCGGTATGCAAAATACCGACCAAATACCGGCCGGTACCGAAAATTTTAAAAATTTGGGGGGTTATTTTGCAAAATTTCAAAAATTTTCAAAATCTCTTCCCTCCCTCTCCTTCCCTCCT
>JAOTIZ010000203.1:22637641-22652487 GCA_027123425.1 Erythroxylum panamense
TCAAATTATACCATAAATCATACTAGCAACTTAATTCATACTTAATAATATCAAGAAAACAGGTTTGGGGTCCAACAATACCGTTAGAGACGGTCTCTTTTGGTCGTTATAGTTTGACTTCATTATATAGACACATGAATCCTGGCTTTCGGGAAGGTCCTGGAACAAAAAAATTTTGTTTTCCACACCGTGTGCATGTGATGTACACACCAGAATTTTCCTACACTAACTGGATGGGTTGAGCATAGCCATTTGGAGCCAAACATTGGCTGTGATGGGCGTGTTGGGGCACGAATACTCGATAAGTATTTCCGAACTGCCTTTCTCGGAGGAAAATCAATAAGTCGAGGACAGAATCTTTCTATATGTCCCATAAAACCACATATCAAGCAAAACATTGGTAATCTATCATAAACAAATGTCACATTACACCATTTGCCACCTTCTTTTTTCAGTCGTATCGTTTCCTTGATCGGTTTACGCACATTGACTTAGGAAGAATCTCTAGATTTCCATCTTTTATCAACATCCCTTATAAAGATTCGGTTAGCCATTCAACAGCTGATGTCTCATCTTCAATCCTTCAAGGAGTTGATTACAATAGAAAGCATTTCATAACTCATCTACAAAAATAGTGAGCTACATTCTCCCCTATAAAGATATTTAGTAAAATAATCCTAATTTTTTAATTAAAAAACTTGTATTAGTATATATTTAGTAATTAATAGTACTAATCAACAAATTTATTAAATATATAAAATTAATAAAATAATCCTAATTTTTTAATACAAAACCTAAATTTTTTAGAACTTAATTGTCTTCTTTTTAAAGCCTATCATAATCTATCGTTGCTTCTAAAAAATTCTTACCAAGAATTATAGTCAGTCTAGATTTAGAGGGGCCTATTCTTAAAAAAAATGCAAATTAAAAAGTTAATATATGTATTTATTAAAAAAGGTTATAAATTAATAAATCTATTCATTAGAAGAGGTAGAAATTAAAACATAAATACATTTGCTTCAACATTTTTATATATACCAATAAGTTTTTGGCACTTTGTCTTGTAGAAACTGAAAAGAAAAAAATTATAGTTGAGTTTCTTTTTCTAAATTTTAAGCTTTATTGAATGGAGCTAAAGAGGAATTTGGTCTCAATGGTCTCAATCATCAATTAGGAAATCTAATGATTTTATTTAAATCTTATTAAAGTAAAGAAAAGAACAAGTTCATTTTATATTTTTTATCTACATTTGTTTTGGATGTGAACATTTATACTAATTAAAGGATGATAAATATACATACATGCAGACCTACTAAAAGAAAATTTTGAGATCGATTTGTTAGAGATGTATGCTAATATCTTTATTAACAATTATATATTTTATTAATATAATAATAAAATATTTTGTTAGTGATTTTTATTAATATAATATAATAATAAAATATTAATAAAAACCTAAATCCTCCTTTCCTAATTCTCCTTCATCTTGTACTTCTCCAACACTCACTTTTTGGTTTTAGCTCTCCTCTTGCTCTTTTATGCCTTTATCTACTCTATCTATCTTCATGCAAAAATTGCTTTACCTCAAATTATTCAATACTTTATTTATATTAAAATTCACTTATTCGTCAACAATCTTGCATATCCCTAATTTTGGAATGTCAAAGTCATTTTGAGTAACATTCTTGTACATAATTATTTCTTATAATTCAATCCTTTCATTATATAATTTTCTAAGTAGACATAGAATAGGAAAATAGTATCTATTTTATTTAAGTTTATCATTAATAATTGATTCAATTAATGATATTTAAAAATAATTTTTGAAGTGTCATTTTATTTTGTGCAAGAATTTTACGAATTAATATTAATTAAAAACAAAAGAATATTTTCTCTAATTACTTTAAAGTAATGAATCCTTTATGGATAACTCAACTATCTATATATATTTTATGCTATATTTAAAGACTGTAGACTAAACTAGTATTGACTAGAATAGTGCCTAAATGGTATCAAAACATGGTAATCACTATACGAAGATATGTTGGTGATCTCAAATCAAATGATTCCGTATACAATATTTACATTCAATTAATATCGGTTAACATTTTATTTATGTGATTAATGTACCAATATAAATATTGATATTTGGAGTGATTATGCGACTATTCATTTTTGTTAAATTAAGTCTCTTGTAGCAAACACATCAACGATTAAAATATTAAAAATGTTATTTAACGCTAAAAAAGTTATACGAAAGGAAAATGACATCTTTAAATATCCTTTTTAAGTTAGTGTATCACTGTTACTAACAAAATATTAATAAAGACAATTCTTTTAGCTAAGTTACATTTAAATAATTAGTTTAAATTCATAGGAAAGAAACACTTTTTTTTTTACTATTCACGAAGTGTTTTAAACAAATCTTAATTATAGGAAGATATTTTTAAGTTATTTATATCTAAATTAATTCTCGCACAAATCATATAGATCTCGTGTGATAGGAAAAACGATTTTACCATATCTAACGTTCGTACAAGATTAGCAAGATTGTGATTTCTTCCCTGCAGACATTCCTGTTTTCTTTCCTATATAGTTTAATACATTTCCTTTCCTTTCTATATTTTTCATTCCCAAATTTCAATCCAAATCAGGTATTATTATTATCAACACCAAACTTGGAAGTCTCCCACCCGAAAACTTCTGTGCAATTTTCTTCCAAAATTCACAATCCTTTTTATATTTGTACGATTACTAAGTAGGCGGCATAGCATAGGGTCAATAATAAGAACATTCGTTCTTCCATTTTGGTCAGATGTCGGACGCCACTGGCAACGCCCCCATCTTCGCCGCCACTCGAAGCGTTAACGATCTCCCTGAAGAGATACTTATCCACATCCTCTCTTTTCTTCCCATCAAATCGGCAATCCAAGCTTCTCTGCTTTCTCGAAAATGGCGAGACCTCTGGTGTCAGTTACCTTCTCTTCTTTTTTCATATTATCCCACCTTTACTTCTTCTCGCACTTTTTCCGACTTTGTCCACCAAACCCTTCTCCGACGACTCCCAACTTCTTCACCTCTTCGCTCGTTCTACGTTGAATTCCCCTTCAGAGATCCTCTTTACTCCTCTCAGGTTGACACTTGGCTGCGTTACGCCATTAGCCATCGTGTCCATGAGCTTAAGCTCGATTTCTTCATCAGTTCTCAGTTTCAATCTGAGAATTTCCTAGAAAGTGATTTAGTTTATGACTTCCCTTTCTTTATGCTTACAAATGGGTGTGTTAAGGTTTTGAGGCTTATCAAGTGTGATATCATTCTTCCCTCCGCGATGGCTTCTTTGGCACTTAAGTCTCTTGGGTCGATTTTCCTTGATCAGGTTTATTTGAGTGATATTGTGTTGTCTGATATGATTTCTGGGTGTGTGAATTTGGAGTGTTTGTCTCTCGAGTATTGCTTTGGGATGAAGGATGTAAAGATTTGTTCTTTGAAACTTAAGCGACTTCATCTTAATTACTTCATCAATAATAGTGGGTCGGTTCATATTTCGTGTCCCAGTCTTGGGTCTTTAGAGATGATCGGTTTCGAAGTCGCCAACTATGATTTCAAGGAGTTGTCGGCTCTGACCGAAGGCAGTGTTTTCTTTTTGCACAAATTGGAGCATTATGAACACTGGAGTAAAGTTGTTAGGTCACTTCTTCATGTCGAGCGTCTTGCTATCCAGAATTGGTGGTTCAAGGTAACTTTTCTTTCGTCGCTCATTGGGAAGAGGTAGATGAGTTGTTTTTATGATTGTTCTATAATGTCATCTGAAATTGACACGCCAAACGCCTTTACACAATATCTTTAATGATCATGGGTAATTGCGATTCTTTGTATCTACAGTTAGCAAATGCAGTGATTAGCATGCTTTCCTATTGATTATAAGTAGCGGTAACCATGCTGGAAGCTGTTTCTAAGCCTACTATGTTCTAGATTATTAAGCTAGACTTTGAGCCTTACAATTTGGCGTCGATATTTTTGTATGCTGACAATTGGTAGGAGTCTGCTGCATAGTTTTTTATTAATGTAAAATCTGAAGTTGTATTCACATGTCTTAGAAAGAGTCTGCTTCCCTCAATGTCCTTGTACTTGCTTACAAATATTGTGTAGAAAATTCGTTTACATCATCCTGTGAGTAAAAATATATCGGATTGGTCTTAGGAAATATATCGGATTGGTCTTAGGAATTCAGATGCTATGTTTATACTAACTTGTGCCCGTCTCCTGGACCACATAATGAAGTACAGTACTTGATCTTTGGTATTGATTGTTGCTCTTGATCATGGGACAGTCTTTTACTAGTTTGCTTATAAAGTTTTTGACTTTCCTACGTATTAGAAATGTCTTGACATTCATTAGAAATGGAATTCAGGAAACATGTTTGGCTTACGTTATTATGAGCAGTTCATTTCCTCTTGCTTTATCAAATCTCTTTTCTTCTTCTTCTTGGCGGGTGACCCGTCAATCGTACCACCAACAATGTAGTTCCTTTACCTTTAGGTTTTGTTTTTCTTGTAATTTTACGATTTATAAAAAAAGATAAAAAAAGAAAGGGGAAAAGAGAAGAAAAACCAAAAAAGATAATTTTCATTTTTATTTGTTAAAATTTATATGCAAGCTAGGACCAACTACATGCAAATGTTAAAAATCATGAAGAATTAATATTTAATATGAAAATAGTGTTACATATCTAATATAGGAATATTTTGTGTATTGCATAATATAATTATGATATTATTTAGTAATGTTATAATTTTTTTATTATGCAATATTATGTTGCGCTACTATTGTTAGTAGATGTAATAAACTTGATGAATAATTTATCTCAAAATCCTTTGGTTTTTTGGTGCTTGCATTAATGGCTGAACCATGTGAAATCAATTTATTTATTATTCTTTATTTTTTTCTCTCCTATATCTCTTTATGTTTCTACTTTCACATGATATCAAAGATCATTTAACATACTTCATATGAAGTCTTCCTGTGAGGTGTTTGCAAGCAGGCAGCATTTTGAAGTCTAGTTCATAATTATTGAATGATGAAATGGTTTTAAATGAAGGAGAAGGTTGGCTCTTCTGAAGACTGAAGTCTTTACTTTAAGATTAGGGTTATTGTTTTTGTCTATGATAACTGCCGAGCGATGGATAAACTTGATCCTGATTTGAATAAGATTGTGAACTAGTTATGTACATAATTATGTGCTTGACATTGAACTAACGGATGTGTTAGCATGTGAGTAACTGGAAAGAACTTATCTTAGTTCTGAGGTTGTAGCTTCTCTCATTTACTTCTTTTTTTTTCCCCCTCCCCTTTTTGGTGCATTAGAAACTATAAAGGCCGCATACAATTCGAATTTAGATAGTGGAGGTGGTTTTGAAATCTCCTTTACTACTGAGCCATGAGTCTAATTTGTATGAACATAGTTTATGTAACTTTTCAGTTGTTCAATTACATCTTAATTAGTGATTGCCAAGTATGCTTTTTTATTTGCATGTAATGTATTAACTCTGCTTTTGCATTTGATATTTTTAGCGTAAGGTGGAACATTTGTCAATTTTTATCGACTAGCTCTGAATACGTCATGGTAGTTTTTTCCTTATATTGATCGAAACAGTCTGAAACTTGTGTATATTTAATTATGTCCTGTACGTTTGCTTTTGTCTTGAACGGCTTCTTTTATGAACCTAATTCTCTACATTGTTTGTTTTTATATATAGTTGTTTGCAGCTGAGCCTGCCTTTTCCAGAAGCTCACTCAAGACTCTCAAGCATTTAGAGCTACGAACAGTGTATTCAAAGCCTGATTTGCTTGGCATAGCTGCATTGCTTGCTTTATCACCCAATGTTGAGACGTTGGTCCTTGACTATCTTTGCAAAATAGATGATGATGTAAGTACCACATCACATCAGACTCTTCAGTTATCTTTGTTTTCATTTTAAGTTTGCCGGTTTAAAATTGCATTTTTCAACTTCTAGGAAAGCTTCTCCGAGGAGATTTTGAATAAGCCAATTGATCTCATCCTGCCAAGTCTCAAACAAGTTAAAGTCAATGATTTTAGGGCTTCTGAGAATGTGACGCTTTTACTGACACTTCTAATATTGCATGGAGAAGTTCTGGAAAAGATCATTTTGGTTCCTCCAGTTCTGGGTGAGACCATTGTTTGCCCCACCGTTCTACGAAGACGGCTCAAGAAGATGAAGTTTTCCTTGGGTCAAGTGCCAAAACTCAAGTTTAAGGATGAGGGTGGCGCGATCGGCATCTTTATGGAAGAATAAATCCACTGAAGGAAAATGTTTAGCTATACGTTCTACTTTATTATGATTTTTGACTATAAGAATGAATATATATGCCCCTGGTTTTAGTTTTACGCTAATAATTATGATTCTGAAACTATGGTACCAGTTTTAATTCTGGTAGATTATGGATTATGGTATAAGATTATAAATAATAAATTACGAAATTATCCCTAACATTTCCTCGCAAGAACGTTTAGCTCTCTTTCATGATTGCTCTAAGATTGATTCTTGATCCATGGGTGTTATACGACCCTGTTTTCTTATTTTTATTTACGATTAAAATGCCTTGTTTTCTAATTGAGATATGGAACATCATTGTATTGGGTTCAGATTACCTGTTTTTTATTATTTTGTTCATGTCCTATTTTATGAGCATTTATCTATTTAATTTTTGTGAGTCCTATTTATTAAATAAATAGATGAATGAAGGATGATATAGTGTGCTCTGTGCTTATAGTGAATTATGATCACAATCAGAGGGCCTTTGGCACACGTTTTATAAACCTAATCTTATCGTGGCTTGTCTTAAGTTTGAGAATGTTAAGCTCGTCTAATAACAAGTTTCAGTTTCAAGGTTGTTACATTGCTTCTATCTTAGGGGATCATATACCTGGTTAAATGGCATTTTAATGATGATACAACATCAGGTCATATGGCCATAAACACCACCTCATTCGAGATACTATATGGGTAACTTCTTATCATATTTATTTTGTTAAGAATTCCAAAAACTTGGTGGTAGATCAAGTGATGAGTAACAGAAAGACTGCTCTTACTTCAACAAAATTCCACCAACACTCAAAAAATCACATGAAACAAGCAGCAAATCGACAAAGAACAGAGAGAGTTATCAATAAGCTTCAACTTTATTGATAACACTCGCTACAAGGATGACCAATAAAAAATCTTCTCCCTTATATTACGACTCTCACCAAATTATAGAGGAGTTGGACAAGGTGGCCAATAAGACATCCATTTATCCAACATTTCAAGTGTCCCAACTCAAGAAGTGTTTACCCGGAAGGAAAGTGGTTTCCACTAAATTGCCAACAAAAACAACATTCTTGCATTAAATAGATGGCTCAAATAAAGCCGCAACTTCGGGGTCTATTAGAACTACAAAAGCGCTTTCCAGATGAATTATGCAAGGAAAGAATTTACTACTACTAAGGTTATAAATAAATCGTCCTTGCAAAGAAAGCAAAATGAAGGAAGACAACGGGAGCGATCCTAAAATCGTAAAGTCAAGCATTACATTTCGTTGCAATCATATATAATCGCCATAACCCCACAGTAACGATACTTAAAGACGAAGGTTTAAGTCAAATTTACTCTTTCGTTGTAATCAAATATACTTCTTATTTGATATTTTAAACAGTCCTATCATTACAACCACCAAGACGGACTTCAGGAATAAAAGTATAAAACCATCTTGTCTTGTCCACATCTTTTTTTTTCACTCTCTTCTTCATTCTATCTTGCGTTCTCCGTACTAACTACAGGCACTCACCACAATTACTATTTACACATAACAAGGTAACCATTAAGTTCAGTAGTCACAATCCATTGTTTTCCTTCTTCTTTTTTTCATGCTTTGGATCCAGATGGAGCCGTTTCGGCCCAGTTTTGTACACTTCCTACTTAAACTCGCAGGGTCCCAAATCAAGATCTGAAACCCGACCACCTCTCCCATTGAGCGGAAGACTCATTGGTGCCGAGAAAGGTAACACAAGCCTTTCACGAAAAGAACATTCAAACGTGAACGAAGACCACTATCTATGCCCGACTAATGCCAGAAAGTTTGACCCAACATGACGAATTCCAATTACATCACTTTCATAAACAAAACTGAGGATGATTAGAAAGATAAAGAAAAGGTTCGTTGGTTTCCTAGGTTGTGCGGTTTTATCTCCCATGAGTTAACCTGCTGTGCTTCCTCAGAGAGGATGAAAGGCAAAGAGATCTCACGGATCATCAATTCACCACAAAATGGGCATTCACTAGCTATTGCATCATCCAACTGTGAACGGAGCTGTGAAGTCAAAATAATAAATCAACTAGAAGTCATTAAGTAGCAATTTCTGAAAAAATATCTTATAATGATGAAATTAACTAGATAAATCTCTTGCAAAACTAGCGATACTTTCCAAGAGTATTTGGATGTTCACATATGACGAATCTCTTTGGTCAAATGGATCCACTCTTAAAGATGATTTGGGTCATTAATCCAAAAATAGACAGTTTATGGGTATAAAAGAAGCTTCTCAAGTTAAGGTCAACAATAAAAAATACAAACTTTCATAAAATAAATGGCAACAAGACTTCTTTATGGAATGATTGGTAGTATCCCCTATGATCACTAATAAATCATCACCTATATCTAGAATTGGAAATTATCAATCATTAAAGCAAAAAGTCAGCTCTATAATCAGTAATCAAGACTGGAATTAGTCTCCTAAAAATTCAAGAACCTTGACACACATTAGGAATTAAATACCTCCCCTCCAGACAGCAACAATGGACACGAAAAAAATATTTGGACTCAGCATTTCCATAAAAGGTTAGATCATTCTACCTTTGATACTTCTGCATTCCTCTAAGGCACTCAGCAACAATCAGCTTGGAATCTCTTCAAAACAGAAGTTTCAAAGGTACAATGGTCTAACCTTTTATGGTTTGAACATTAAATTCCCAAAGTTAAGTTCCACTCTATGGATGAATGTTCTCGTCAAATTTAGAATCAAGGACACGTCATATATCAATGACAAATACTACCCTTTATGCAACCATGAGGAAGAAAACCACGGGCATCTCTTTTCCAAACATTCATTCACCAAAGGAATGTAGCAAACAATCCTATACAGATTATGTCCAAATGATTCCAACTAGGATTGGAAACATATCATCCTATGGATTTGTGAAATTACATCCAATCCAATGTATTGCATTTCAGATGGAACCAGTCACACATCGATACCAAATTTCTTTTTACTGCATCAGATTGAACCAGAATTTCGGGTTACACCCATTGTACCAACCAATATTGGCCGATATACTAAAATACCGAACAAGATCTCGTTAAATTTGTGAATTTTGAAATTTTATAATTTATATTTAATTTTTAAATTTTTTTAAAAATAGTTCAAAATTATTTTTATGTTAATTTTAATTAAAAGTTATTGGGTCAAAATTTGAAATATTTTTCAATTTTAATAATAATATAGAACTAAATTTTAATAGGGAACTATATTTTTATATAATTAATCTTTTTTTAGGTATATTAGCCACTTTCATCCTTCAAATATTGTTTTTATATATTTTTTCAATTTCTTGTGAACGTTTCTTTAAATAATTATTTTATTTTCTAACATAAGCATGTAGGTTTAACTTTGTTTTATAACATGAAATAATTTTAGTTTTTTATTTTAAATTTTCATAATCTAATTTATTATTAAAGAAATTAAAACGATTTAATATTAACTACTAATAAAAATAAAAGTAATACATAATTA
Source organism: Erythroxylum panamense (assembly GCA_027123425.1). Classification (NCBI taxonomy): domain Eukaryota; kingdom Viridiplantae; phylum Streptophyta; class Magnoliopsida; order Malpighiales; family Erythroxylaceae; genus Erythroxylum; species Erythroxylum panamense. The sequence continues at coordinate 22,647,489 of JAOTIZ010000203.1, forward strand.
TAATAAGGGACAATTTTAATTATATAAAATTACGAAATTATTTTATAATTTTAAAAATTCTTTAAAATTATATCCGATATTGACTTATACAGGCATTGTATCATACCAATGCCAAAACCTATACCTATACCTACTCTCGTAACCAATTCGCAACAGTGATCAAACTACTCTCTTGAAAAAATTCTAATAAAACCATCATTCGAATGCTTGGTTTATACTATTGAATGGACAAGGAACTCGAGGATCTTAATGACACTAAAAAAATCTGCCCAATCGTTAACAGCTGCTTTGCTAAAAATGATAAAGAGTTCATAGCATAGGAAGGACCACAGTTCACCGCGACAATAAAAAGATCTGCCCAATGTTTAACAGCTGCTTTGCTAAAAATGATAAGAGTTCATAGCATAGGAAGGACCACAGTTCACCGAGAGCATAAAACAAATATAGACATCTCTCTAGGAAGAAAATGTAAACGTGAGGTTATCGAGATGAAAGCCATTTTCATGTCCAAAAGTACATAGCAAGCATCTATAACTCACACTCTATAGCTCCTTGCGAGTAAATCCAAATCTAACTTTTTGTTTTGTTGCTTTTCTGAGTTGAACTTGTAACCTTGCTTTCGTATATATTTTGAAGTTTTCATCCTACTGAAAAAAACTAGTGCTAATATCACTTGCCAGATTATGTTCAAGGGCCAAATGAAAAGAAAACTAATGGAAAACCTATGAAAGGTGATACAAACTTTTGTTTCAATTAGTACAAACAATCCATTCACATCAAAGAAAGAAAACCATGCTAATGATAACATTAAGAATACCTTATCTGCAGGGGTAATGCTAGCAATGGAGTCCTCAGTTAAACCACCATTCAAGTCTGTCCTCACTCCATCACCTAATAAACTAAGCTGTTTTTGAAGATCCAGTATATACTCAGCCTGCAACGTTTATTTCAAATACGAGGAAAATTTAAAAACTTGAAGTTGGTGAATTATCCTACTAACAGCGTCTGAAGGAAATAGTTTCAATTCTTTTCAGTAAAAATTTTGATTTCTCTAATTGCAACATGACATCGACTCTTCGATTTTAACAAAGCAAGGCTCATCACTGGTCATTATTTGGTTGATCAGTAGGATTCATAAATGTACCCCCAAATAATCCTATTATATTCTCTGCCCCAGAAGGTTAACATAAAACTTTTTGTAGGTCTCCAGTTTCTTTTCTCGGTTAAACTTTGATAATAGAAATTTGCTGATATAATTACATGGTTGGAGCAAAACTTGCTATGGAAGTAATATGAATAACGGTCAGATTTCACAATGACATTTTCTTCAACTGAATTAACTGTTCATGGCATTTTGGTAAAAATCTCTTAACGGTTTAGCCAAAAAAATCATGACCATAATATGGACAATTTCAAAATGTCAAGAGTTACTATCAATATGATGCTTCTTATATTGGAATATGACTAATAGCTTGTATTTTCCAACTACAAATTGATGGGCTGAAACCTAACTAGAGTTACTGTTCATGCTTTAATCTCAGGCTGGAATTATTCAACATCATTACAAGAAACAGGTTGACTACAAAGCCAAAAGTAATATAATAGCATGAGATGAAGCTAACACCTGGCAGAATAAAAATCAATGTGAAAAGAAACAAAACAAACACTTACTTGAATTTCAGTGGTACAACGAGTTACGTGGGCAATCAGGCAGTGTGAGTGAAAGGAATGACCACAAGGAAATACATAGAATGGAGCCATCGCTCCCACAGATGTATAGCCTCGAGACATACGATAATCCACACCCACAACCAAAATTTTGCGCTTACAAACCTAAAGAACAGAAAGAAGACTTCTTTTCAGATTTCCATCATGAAAGCATGACAATTAAATGCTATACTAAGCCAAAATTGGCTGTGTAAGAAAATAGGCACATTGTAGCAGTCAAGACCTAACTCTTAAATTCAAGAGTTCTAGGAAAGTAAAGGCGCATTTTAAGAGACAAGAAGTAGAGAATGGAATTCATTTTCTTCCACGCAGCATAGATAAAAGATATTGCAAGGTAACAAATAATCATCTAAAAAGAATTGATTTTTTCCTTCATCAACTAAACATTTGGATGATCAATACCCCGCATTCTTCATCACGGTCAATGACAGCGTATCTTTGAGCCAGTGCATTAATATCTTTTCTGATGTTATCTGCACCATGTGTTGCATCATTCATCTCTTGTTTCAGTTCTTCAATTTGCTTGTTGTAATCTTCCAATGATGAGCATATTGCTTCCTGCAAGAGAAGGAAAAAAAATCAAACCAGTAACTAAGTTAGACCAATTACTCTATATTGCAAGTTATAGTTCACATTTCATTCTAGAAGGCTGGAAAGAAGAAACAGAATTAGAAGAGACTTGGCACTACTAGAATACTAAATTTCAAAGAATTGCTCCCAAATTAATCCACTTGCTTAAGATAACTACATCTAGAACCATTATACCAGGAGAATGTTAAATTATCAAATAGCAACGTCAGGTAAACCTAAACAGAGTAATTCTTTACAGAGTGTTGAGTAAGAGTTACACCGTAATCAATTATATCCCTTAAAACGATACAAAGAATAGAGTAACGAGTCTTACCTTGAAGTCATCAATCAAAGCAAAGTCTGGAAAGAAAGGCAATATATCCTCAATCTTCAAAAGACCATCAGTTTCCTTTAGAAAAGCTAAAGCCTTGCGTATATTCTCCCTTTTCGTTCCCTTTTCCTGTTCAATTACATGCTTAGCCACCATAAGCCAGAGCTTCTTTCTCAAGTCTTCATCATCTTCAACTTTGTCAGCTTCAGCCATAGCAAGTTCAGGGTCGACCTATAGCAGCAACAGACTGTACTTCAGAACAATTCAAGAAATCATAATATCCTTGTTATCGATCCATAGATATAATGCCCTTGAGTTTCAAAATTGTAAACTTCTATCAACTGTTTAGGATGACACAAAGTGGAGGAATGCGGAGACATCACCATCCCGCATGCAGACAACCATTACTTTCCCTACAACGCTCACACATACTAGTTTTCCTACAGCTCTCACACACACATTGTTGTGGTTAATCTTTGGAAGAAATGTTAAATAAATGTCCAAATGAAAATAGCAATTAATTGATATGTGCCGAAATTCCTCCATATTTTATCCATGCATTCATGGGAAAAGATTATATGATATGAGAATACAGTATCACTAAATGATATCTAAACTATTATATTATGGAACACTACATAATAATATTCCTACCTTTATGTACGAAATTTTCATAATTGTCAATGTTTTTCCTTATGTTGTTATATGAATGTTTTGCATGTCTATCCAATATGAATTATGAACTGCAAATAGATATTTATTATTGAAAATAATATATATATATAACATATACTTTATTCTTTTTCTTTTTCTTTTTCTTTTGATTTTGATTTTTTTCCTGGCTGTTTTTCTTAAACCTAAAATAATATACACAAAAACATGAACTTGATGGTAAGGACACAGACTGTTCTAGAGGGGGACGCCAAGGGAGAGCAAGGATGACGATGTGATTGAAACAAAGACAGTATAAATATGATCATTGGAAAAGAAGAAAGGAGGAAAATATGATAGAAACTAAAGAAAAAGAAAAGAATATCTCAACGCGTTTCCAAAAGGAATGACATGATATAAGTAATCGACCTTTCAATTGGCTGTCAGAACAAAAAACAGAATAAAGGTAACATCATTTTCAATGCACTGACTGAAGGAAAGACACAAGGATAACAGCACTGTCAATGGGCTGTCGGAAGAAAGGATGAAGAGTAATAATACTCGTGAAGAACAACCAGAAGAAAGGATAAAAAATGGACAACACCCACAATGTCAAAAGGAAAGATAGAAGAAATATTTCATATGGAAGAGAGAATATAGCAATAGCAAATGAAGAAATGGAGGATCTAAAAAGGAAGAAACAAAGATTGGGGATTCAAGTTTCAAGGGTTAGAGAGAGAGGCTCCTCCATCTCTTCAGGTGCACTCTCAACCACTACACTCCTTGGCTCATCCTACCCCACTCTTTCTCTCTCCACCAATACTTACTTTCTTCTTACCCCGTCTCTGGATTATCCAGGGGCCCTCTGGTCATTTCTTTCGACAATATTTCTTTCCCACCACAACTACTTACCATTTCTTTCCACTGTTCCTTGCAGTGCCTCACCCTGCAAATCTGCTGTCTTCCTTTTCCAGCAATATGACCACTCCTCATCCTACTGATTTTCCACCCCTACCCCTCACCTCTGATCCCTCCCCAGCACATGACTCCTCAACATCTCTTACTGCACCTCCCACCCAGAAAACATCAAAGCAAGTCGTCGGAGACAAACTTACATCTTCCCTTACCTTCAGCCCACCCCAGGAGATTGTCGGTAAGCTGGTGGTTTGTCCGGATCTTGAAACACTTCAAGAAGGCCCTAGGAGTTGGAAAACAACTATTGTGGGGTTCTTTGATCATTGGCCAACTTTTCCTCTCATCCAACATTCTCCCAACAAACTATAGAAACAAAGAGGACTCAACAATGTCTTGCTCTCAGAGGATAACCTCATTCTTTTAATTTTCTCCACTACCTCTGAAGCGAACAAAGTTTTGGAAGATGGCCCTTGGCATTTTGGCAACCAGCCTATATTCTTGCAAATATGGCAACCTAGTTTACGGTTCGACTCAATCAAGGTCCAAAATGTACCCCTCTGGATCAACTTCCATAGTATCCCGCTTGAGTATTGGACTACTCAGGGGTTAAGCTTGTTAGCCAGCTACATTGGAGAACCCTTATGCCTGGATGAACATAGCACCAGGAAGAAGTGCATAGGAAAACCTCAAAACGAATGATTGTGACTCTCTATTGGGAAGGGATGAAGGTGTTAGGCCTCCAATTATGCACGTTTATTCCAGAAGAACTAAGCAAGGGGTAGCTGAGTAATAGACTATTTTTTC
>JAOTIZ010000203.1:22652587-22671881 GCA_027123425.1 Erythroxylum panamense
TATCGTTGATACGTTTTATCTTTCAGTTTCAATAATATTTTAGCTCAGCAACTCTCAGATTTGAGAGTTCTATCAGAAGGCTGATATAAAGAAACATGTGGACAATTGTGCAATTTGCCAACAAAACAAAACATTGTCACTTTCTCCAGCAGGATTATTGTAGCCTCTTCCTATTCTAGAACAAGTGTGGGATGATATTTCCATGGATTTTATAGAAGGACTACCTAAATCAGCAAGGTTGAGTGCAATTATGGTGGTAGTAGATAGACTCAGTAAATATGCTCATTTTGTCGCTCTCAAACATCCCTACACTAAATCCACCGTGGCTGAATAATTTGTTCAACACCTGGTCAAACTTCATGAATTTCCAAGATCTATTGTGTCCGACAAAGATAAGGTTTTATATGTCATTTTTGGAGGGAACTATTTTGCCTACAACATACTCAGCTACGACATAGCACTGCATACCATTCCCAAACTAATGGCCAAAACGATGTGCACGCAAAAAAGGATACTTATCCCAACGAGTCTTCTCATGATGTCCAACTTTATCACAATGTGTGCAATGAAGCCGTGAGCCTCTACATGTCGTCCTCTACCTACACGACCACCACATCTCCATTAGTTACTAGCTTGCAAACCAGACTTTGGCACAAGTGTTGACCTATCAGTGCTGTTCTCGGGTGGACTCTCCTTAGCCACAGATTGAGAGAGTCTAAAATATACTTCAACAAAGGAAGGTCTACTCCCAAGATTTGTTCTCGTACAACCTCAAATCAAATTTCAATCTAGCTAGAAACATCATAGTCACCAAGTGCTCCCTTAAGATTTGCATCTTCTTAACATCAGCTGTAATGGGCAGTAGAGAATTCACTCAAATGCACATTTTCCTTTCCAAAAATATTCAATCAAATTTCTTTCCTATCTGGATTGAAATAACTCGACAAAGATATCATACATGTGAAGCATATTATTGGAATAAAGAAGCTGCTAGTCCCAAGCTTGCTTGCAAGTACTAATATGAGAGAATAGGATTGGTATTTCAGGTTCCATATAATCGAAAAGCATATGTAGTAATTGTGCACCATCAGCTTGCCAATTTTCCAATATTTTCTTACCAGTTAAGGGATCAGATGTGAGATGGGACAACTTTCTCTAACCTCTGAAGAATAATTCTACATTCTTGGACTAGAAAGAATAGATGTTATCGTTTAAACATTGTTTGGTGATTCGGGAAGAACATATTGTTGAGCCAGTTGCTGAGATACTCGTCAATAACTTATTGCTGGATTTTGACATACTCCTGGTATATTTGACAAATTTGTTGACTAACAAATGCTGGTAACACTGCAGACAATTCTCTAGAACATATGAAAGATTATACTAATGACAAGATACCTAATTTCTGGTCTGATCTGACATAAAACAAGACCACAACCTTGTTTACGATAAAAAGGCAAGCTAACCCATTAGACTATCATCACCAATGGTCCCTAAACGACGATGCATGATACCCGTGTGCATGGACAATTTTCCAACAACACTGCCGATATTGTGATGGTTGTTGGCAACTTCTGGTAGATTTTGTGTGTTTGGTTTGTGGTTTTAATGAGTGGAGATAAGAGTTTTGGACAAATTAGAAAGTTTTCTGATACTATGTCAAAGACAATATCAGAGAATGTCAATTGGAAGCTTGATACAATCTCAAGACCCTTGTAGCCTTTCTACAATTGTAAAAACCAATTACATAAGGGAATTACCAATTACATAGGGAAAGTTGATCTTAGGAATAGATAGGAAATCATATAGATCTAACTTTTCCTAATATATATACGACTTTTCCAAATAAAGGGTTCTAATGTTTATTAGTTATTAAATTTAAACCATCTATTTTTAAAAGTACTAATGTACAATATTTTTTCATACTAAATTATTCACAAACTATTATTCTATGAAATGTACAAAATATTCCTTTATGGGATATATAATAATGTCTTTATATTAAATACTAAATTTACATGATCTTCAACAAGGAGAAAATAGTAAAGCTTTTATCTTTCCCAAGTTATTTTAATTCAGATTCAACTTTAGGATCTTTTTATTCTTGATTTCAGGAAAAAAAAATTTACAACGCAGAAAATTCGATGAAGGTTACAAATTATGTGTTTTTTTACTTCCAATGCCTAAGCTTGATGAGACAAAAAATAAACTGCACTGAAAGTGATAGTTTCTCCTGATAATGGTGAACTTTATTAAATACTCTAATACATAATAGTAAGCATAGAATAAAAATGCTTCCATTATCTTCATCTAATCAAATATGAGAAAGCAAGAATTTATTAACGAAGCCAAAAAAAAACAAAAGCACCAAGTTTAGAAAGAGTGTACAATTCAATTTGCAATGCATTCAAAAGGGTATCCCAAACGATCTTGGAGAAACCAACAAAGAAAAAATAGCAAACAAGTGAAAGATAGGAGGAACAACCAATGGAAGAATCATGCCATGATCATAAAGTCTGAAGTCGTCAAAATGATCCAAGAAACATTATTTCATAGCTTGACCAAACAATGAAACCTTTCTAATACAATAGAAGTTTTGAGTAGGAAGATGTTGAAATCTCAATTAGCTTCATGAAATGTAGCTTAAGCAAGTATTTCTAGAAGTTATTCAGAAGGTTATCTATCTCAAAATTTCGTATGATATTGAAACAAAAGACTAACATGTGATTTTCAGTTAAATAATTCCCCCGCAACATAACTGGCAAAAGAATAGGGAACTTTTGTGCTTTGCAGTTCAACAAAATAAAGCCGGGCAAACATATTTTATAATGGCTGACTTATGGAAATTGATTTTAGAATAAGTTAAATTCTTTCCTGTCTCTTTGCTAATCTAAGCAATTCATTAATGAGTAAATGTAATTAACATGAAACCTGCAATGCTATATCATGTTGTAAAATATTACACCAGATCTTCACCTGTAAAGCAAGAGCAACTGCTTCTTCATGCATTGACATCATGCTGTATATGTGAACGCAAGCACGCATACGCTTTTCCTTGAGGCAAAGACGCAAGGCATATTTGGGATCATAGAAGAAGTCAGGGCTATGTTCGTGTCCTTTTCCAAATTTGCACTGCAGGAACCGCAAAAGTGCACCATCATCTTCCTGGTTAAAAATAAGAACAAAATCTCTCATAAGAAATTGTCAGATGAAAAACAAATCCATTGTCTCAAACCAAACTCAATATAACATGGAAAACCATAGTGCTGGAAAGTAATAATGCTGCTGGGGCGGGAAATTGGACTATCTCAATAGAAAGATTTCATTGATTTGACGATTTAAAAACTTGATAAAAGGATTTGGGGTTAATTGATTACATTTGTAGAAGATAATGAAAATTCAAGTAACATAGTGAATATCCCAATAAGAAAATTGAAAACTTCCACAACATTGTCATGTCATACAGTTCTATTATATAAATGAAGATCCAACTTAAATTCATTTTGGAATTCTCATGACACACCCTACCTGTTTAGCATACAGTGAAAGAAGTAAATTGTGAATTCCAGGATCCTCATTATGCAAACGATGAACACAGAATTCCAAATACTTGATGACTTCATGGGTTTCATTCCTGCATATGGTAATAGATCCAAAATCCTAAGAGATGACAAACTAGTCCCAATATCCATACATCAAGAATTAAAAAATTTTTCCAAAATTTGGTCAACTTCTAATTCCTGATAGGAAAAGGACATTGGTATCTCATGAATATGAAGTATGGTTATCTTCAGAGAGAACCAAATGTGTTAGAATATATGAACATCATACATATGAAAACTTGAACTAACTTTTGAATATGAAGCATTTGACTTTGATCAACCAAGTCCACTGACAACACATTTGTCCTACTTTTCAATATTATGCATATTGATGCAAAAAGAGCTTAAAGCCTATAAACGAAATAAAAGAGAAAAAGTTAATCACAAGCCTTAATTTGGTGAGATGGAGGATGGGAATCGAGTTGATAGCAAGACAACAAGGGCTAAAATTTAGATTATGCTAGAATTCCTTATTAGATAGGAGGTAGTAATAAGTTAACTATGTTACTGTAATTTTAGATATTGTATCCTAATTGTTTAATTTAAACTTACAGAATTTTTATTAGAATAAGATTTAAATTTATTAAGAACCCTTTTCTACTAGAAAGTCTAGAATAAAGATTCTAAGAACTTCTCTATAAATATGTATATACTCAGCCCTTCAATAATGATGGATCCTAAATTTTTCCACAAATTTGAATTTTCAACTAGAAGGTTTGATTCTTTCTTCTAAGACTGATTTTTAGACCCTAGAAACAATTCCTAGTTTCCTAAACTCCATTGTTTGTATTCCTCATTAAATTCTAGCAATTCTAACCTAAAGTTCCAGCAACCAAAACCTTAAAATCCTAGGCTAAAATTTCCAGCAAACGAACCCTAAAATCCAGCTATATCAAATCTAAAATTTCAGCATTCCCAATTGAAATCCAGCAGCTTAACATCAGTTTTTAGCTACTAGTTAATAATTCTTCTATTTTTCTTACATCAATTTGGTATTAGAGCTTTGGTTCACAATAGCAACACAGTGTGGAAGGGCGTATAGAAGAATATTTAATGACCAAGAGCAAGATGAAACGCTTTTGAGAATTAAGCAAAATTTTGATATCAAAGATCCTCGATCACAAGGCACTCCAAAATCCAACTTCCACGTAGCAACTCTTACAAGGAAGTATGTTCAACAAGTTTTGGAGAGACTAGACAGCATTGACATACATTCCCTAAAAGTCAAAAATTCCCACATGAAAAAATTATTCAAATCAACAACCTATATTTCATACTAAACATGGAGAAGGTGGTAATAAGCAAGATGAAGGGACAGATATTAATCAACAACATATAGTGCAAGGGAACATCTTTGCTGAAAATTCATATTCTGATTTTCAATAGTCAAATTTAACAGTCACTATCTCAGAGTAAGTGTTTATTATGGATGGTGAAATTATTGATACCTCCTTGCAGTTGATCAATTAGAATCTTCAAGCCTACATGTAGATGGTGCTCAAATACTTAATGACATGGACAGTTTGATAGTGGAAGATGATCAATGAGTTAAAGAAAAACGAAAACAAAACGAAGTGGATTCTTTAACAAACCCTAAAGTTGAAAAAATTGAACAAGTTGAAATACTTATACAACAAGCTGAAAACCTAAACAAGTTAAAACACCAACAAATTAAAACAATAGAGCAATAAGCTGAAAGAATGGGATAGTAAGGTAAAATAACACAATAGGGAGATGAAAAGATTAATCAGCAACTATTTGGGGTTTCAGAGCTTGCTAACTCTAAACTTGATGATATCATTGGTATTGTTGATGAAGATTATGTTGCAAGGGGTGATGAAGGAGAAGTATATTTGAATGAAGATGTGAAATTAACACAACATGGGAATAAAGGAGAGATATGAGAACAGTTGCAAAGTCAAAATTCAGCAATTACAAAATTAAAGGATTTGACTACAAGAAGCAACAATATGTATGTTCTTGATGCCTTTGTGGTAGAGATGCAACGAGGTTTTGTTATGAAACCATTTGCGAATATAATAGTCAAGAATTATGAACTGTCCACACTGTTAATCTGAATATAATAGTCAAGAATTATGAACTGTCCACACTGTTAATCTTTTCTTTAAAGAGGTTGTATATCTCTATGGGTTACCTTTAACCATCATCTATGATCATGATATGAAGTGTATGAGTTATTTTTAGAGAACTCCATGAAAAACGTTAAACATTAAGCTTCAATTTTTTAAGTTCTTTTCATCCCCAAACTGATGGACAAATGGAAGTGGTGAATAAAAGCTTAAGAGATTTGTTAAGATGTTTGATTGGAGACCATGTAAAAGTGAAAATTTGCATACAATATTTCTATAAATAGATCAACTGGTAAGCGTACTTATGAGATAGACTCAGGTGTTCAACCAAAGAAGCCTATTGACCTGGTTCCTTTACCACAAACAATAGGGGTTATTGTTGAAGTTGAAGGTTTTGCACACAATGAGGGACATCTTTGAAGAGGAGCGATGAAAGATAACAACCAAAAACTCGTCTTACAAAGAAAATACTGATCTACATTATTGATTGGTGGAATTGAATGAAGGGAATATGGTGATCGTTAGGATTCGTCCAGAGTATTTTCCAAAAGGAAACTATAAGAAACTTCATCCACAAAATGCAAGACTTTATAAGATCATCAAGAAGATAAGTGTTGATGCTTATGTTTTGGAATTACCAAGTGACGTGAGAATTAGTCTTATCTTTAACATTGTGAACTTAACTATTTATCATGGATATTATAATACACAATCTCCCATTACAGCTGTGATAATTCCAACCATTATCCATCCTAAAGTGGAGATAGAAGATGTTCTTGATGAACAAATTGTAGCTACAAGAGATGGAGGCGACAATTTCTTGTTTAAGCAAAAAAGAAGACCAATTTCTGACAGTACTTGGATTTTAAAATTTGAATTTCAGAAGTTGAATCCAGACTTATATGATCAGTATTTATCACATTCTATGTCAATGACCACTTCAAACAAGTCGGGGAAAATTGATACAAAAGAGCCTATAATCTATAAAAGAAATAAAAGAGGAAGAATTATTCAATCACAAGCCTTAGTTTGGTGGGATTGACGATGGGAATGGAGTTGATAGCAAAAACAAGTGCTAAAATTTAGATTATGTTCAGATTCCTTATTAAATAGCAAGTACTAGTAAAATAACTAAGTTATTCTAGCTTTAGATATGTTGTCCTACTTGTTTAGAATCTACAGAATTTTATATGAATAGGATTTAAACTTGCTATAAACCCCTTACTCAAGGATTCTAAGAACTTCTCTATAAATATGTATATATTCAACCCTTCAATAAAATTTTCCACAAATTTGAATTTTCAACTAAAAGGTTTTATACTTTCTTCTAGGAGTGATTCTTAGTTTAACCTCTACTGTTTGTGTTCCTCACTAAATTCCAACAATTCTAACCTAAAGTTCCAGCAATCAAAACCTTAAAATCCAAGCATAAAATTTCCAGCAAACAAACCCTAAAATCCACATATATAAAATTTAAATTTTCAACATACCTGGTTGAAATAAAACCTGAAACTTGATATTCTAACAGCCTAATATCAGTCATATTTCTTAATTTTGTATGTTATAACTACTAGTTAATAATTCTTCTATTTGTCCTATATCACATATTTAATGGTTTACTGTACTTAGTGGAAAAAGAATTTTCATGATTAGTAGGAGCATATAGGTTCAAATTCGTATTTGTCTTACTTTACATGAGGTTCACTTGAATATCGCATCATAGCAGGTATCAATTTCCGTGGATTAAGGTTCTTTGTTGACATCCATGACTCCACAGTTTCATACGCATCAAGGACAATAAGATCTGGAGCAAACTTATACTGCAAGGCAACAACTATTTTATTTATCACCTCTTAACAAAAAGCATCCGCATGGAACCAGTAAATACCTGAAAACAAAAAACCTAGTCTACTTGTTTGATCAAATTGATACCTGGAGATCAATGGGAACAGCAGGTTTTTGAAGAACATCTAACGCTTTCTTGGCTTCCGCTTGCTAAATTTAGACACAAAAAGTGTCAGAGAGAGAGAGAGAGAGAGAGAGAGAGAGAGAGAGTTTAAGTATCTTTCCCAAGTTGACAAAGTAAAATTGAATCTCAATAGAGATGGTATGGAAACTACAGCATTAACTAAATAATTGTTGACAGATACAAAGCGCTCATTACCATGTTAAAAATTATTAAAAGCCAATGTAGTTCACAGAATAAGGATATGTGGAAAGACTTTTCAAACAATCTCAAATACAGAAGCAAATAAAATGTGTAGAACAATGTTTGTAGAATTTGAAAGGCTGAAAGCTTTTGAATAAATAGTTGTCATATATAACCTCAAGTTTTGGATAACTGAGGAGAAAAAAAACTTTATGATATGTCTAAGATAACCTTATATTTGGCATATAAGAAGAGGAAAAACATTATGCAACAAAATGTTCAAAAGAAATGGGAGAAAAAAAAAACCTTCAACAACTGCATGGTTGAATTAATAAGTGAACAAACATGTAGAATTTCAAATTAAGAACGGATTACACTGATCAGGCACAAAGAAAAGAAAGCACCTGAATATAGTGATGGACTACAATTTCGTATAGCTCCTTCAGGCTAGCAAAATAAACCAGTTCTTCAACCCTCCCATAGCTGCAAGATACATATATTACACACTTTTAAGCATATCATGAATAATTTGGAGAGGTTAGAATAGGTGACCAAAATTAAAGGACAGTGTACTACAGTGACTGCATAGTTGTGGATTAGAATTTAGTGATCATGATGGCTTTTTGTTGGTTAAACCCAAGGTTTGCTTGATATTGCAATTAAATTTTATGGTTGCACTTTGAAAATTTGTTGTTAAAAACTTGTTAATAGGCGTAATCATAAGGTTTCATTAGGTAATGATAAAAAAAGACGGTGAATTAAAATTAATGTATTTTGGTAGATTTATATTCAATATTTAAAAGTTGTAAACTTCTATATTCTAAATGAATTCATTTTTCAACCTCAAGTTGCCCACCGCTGTAAATAGCTATCATTGCCAAAACCTGCACTTGGAACTGTTTTGAGTTTGAGTAACACATCTTTACAAATTTACAAAATGCTTGTGTTTTTGGCCCAAACGCAACCATAAAAACAAATATACCCTAAGTAAATGGACTTAATTCGTGTATTGTGTAAGCATATATGCAACTTATAGCAAGATACTGAACTACCTCAAAAGAGACAAGCAACCAACATCTTGTTGTTCGAGATTAATTCTAAATACAATTGCATAAATTCACATAAATTTGCATAACTCTAGACAAAATATATTTGTTACAGTGGTAGAAAAATGATCCAAATCCCAAAGTTGGATTGATTAACCGCAAATTTGGTCGCTATTTCCTCATCTTAAAAAAAAGTTTGACAGTTCTATATTACAAACTAATTCTTTCTTGAGCTTCTCAGAAGAATGGGCTCCACATTTGGGACTGTAGGATGTTGCAACACACAATCTCATAAATTAGAGTGGTCACTTAACACGAGACTAATCATCCATACTATGCAATGAAAGGTGGAATGACTAGAAACTTTTGAATCATTCAACAATATCGTGTGATTGATATGCATGTATACTGTCTATGATTACCTTTGTGCATGCATGTGCATGCTTATCAAAATAAATATGTCAGCTAAGCATTGACAACATTCATAACACGAGGGTTTTGGGGAGGGGGGATTACAAAAGTTGGAAAGACGTTGTCAATACCTAAGTTCATAGGTTATTGACCAAATAATTAATGCAGACACTGCCAAAGTTTGTAGGTAGATTACCTCTCCAAAAGTCTCATTGTTGTTGCCTCATCCAATACATCTTTGCAGTCACTGAGAAAAGCACGAAACTCTTGTATGATTGATTGGTACTCAGAACTACGATACTCTGAAGCATTATCCTCCTCCAAAAGTAGACGATTTATCTACAAATTATAAGTCAATCTAATATTATTTTTATCAAATATAAATAATAGTTGTATAATTTGTTGCATTAATTTGCATTATGATATAATAAATCATTCAACAACTCAACTTCTTTGTTTAACAAAACAAAATGCCAAATCATAGTAGGGCTGCAAAATAGAAGCAGCTACATGTGGCTGGTTTCTCCACTCTTGAAACGTGGATTCACACAAAAGGGAAAGTGTCCACGTGCAACTGATAAAAGGAAATTTACAGCTAACATGCAAAGTACTGCCCAAGAAAACGAAGAAAGGAAACTAACTTGTTGCATATCCAGTTTATTTTCAGCACTTATTTACTTCTTAATGATATAGATATATGAGATAGATGTCATAAATGATGAGGAAAATGATTCCACAATGTAGCAAGAATTTTGTTGCACGCCTCGTATGTTAATTTTTAGCATTTATTTTACTTCATAATGATATAGACACATAAGTTTGATGTCAATAAGGCTCCAAAATATGTACCCTATTGAAGCAAAGCACACCCTCTATACACTATTGAACCAATAATAGTTTCAACTTTAAAACATTAACTAGCACAAAAAGAATGAGCAATCAAATTGATAATTGCCTACAAATCCAAGCCTTGTTTGCAAAAGGAATCATTACCTTGTCCAAGTACAACTCAGTTGCCCATGTAGAGATCATTGTTATTTGGCATTTATCATCTCTCGCAAGATTATCAAGCTTCCGCAAGAGGAAAGTTCTCAAAGCATCCTACAAAGAGCAAAGCAGCTTATGAATTGCTAGAAGCAAGAGTCAAGGCTCCAAATGGCGACAACTGAGAGATAAAATTTATTAGCATGCTCAATCTCCTTTTATTTCTTGCCATATCCGAAGACAAACTAATGAATTATGAAAAGTATAATTTTTACTTGGAAAGCCACAAATGAATTGTAATATGAAAATTATAATGTTTACTTGGAAAGCCACATTCTACATTCTGTGCTCAAATTAAAGTTGTTTTTTGTGATGTAGGACAAATAAAAGAAGTATTCACTAGAAGCTAAAGATGACAAGATTAGGAAATTTGGCTGATATTAGACTCTTGAATAGATTTTGGCTAGGAAAGTTAAATTTTCAGATTTAGTATAATTAATTTTTTAGGATTTGATTGCTGAAAATTTAGGCTTACAATTTCAGGGTTTAATATGGCTGAAATTTAGGTTTAAGATGGCTGGAATTTAATGAGGAACATAAACAATGGAGGGTAGAATACTAATCACTCCTATGGTCTAAGAATCATTCTTAGAAGAAAGCATCACACCTTCTAGTCGAAAACTTAAGTTTGTAGAAAATTTCATATTGTTATTCTTGAGGGCTGAGTATACAAATATTCATAGAGACGTTATTAGAACTATTCTTCTAGTAAGAAACTATTCCTAACAAATTTAAATCATATTTTAATAAAAATTATATAGATTTAAGTCCTAAACAACTAGGATAACGTATCTAAAGTAAAATAACATATTTAACTCAATACTATTTCTTATCTAATAAATAATCCTAATATAATCTAAATTTAAGCTCTTATCTTTATCAACTCAATTCTCAATATTTATCCCACCAAATTAAAGCTTGTGGTTGATCAATTTTTTTCTCTTTTATTCCTTTTATAGATTTTAAGTTCATCCGCATCAACTCTTCCCAACTTATCTAAATTCATCCTTGATGTATAATGTGGCAAATATTGATCATAAAAATCTGGATTCAACTTCTAAAATTCAGATTTAAAAATTCAAGCACTGTCAAAAATTGGTCTTCTTTTCCACTTAACAAAAAATTGTCGATATCCTCCATCTCTAATGGCTACAATTTGTTCATCAAGAACATCTTCTATCTCTTCTTTAAGATGGAGAATGATTGGAATTCTCAAAGTTGTAGTAGGAGATTGTATATTATAATATCCATGATAAATTGTTAAGTCCGCAAAATTAAAAATGATTAATTCCCATGTCATTTGGTAACTCCAAAACATAAGCATCAACACTTATCTTCTTGATGATCATGTAATGAGGTCCAGCACTTCGTGAATGAAGTTTCTTATATTTTCTTTTTGGAAAATGCTTTGGATGAATTTTAAACATCACCATATCCCCTTCAATGAATTCCACCAATTGATGATGCTGAATAGCATATTCTTTATAAGACAAATTGCTAGTTGTTATCTTTCTTCAGACCTCATCAAAGATGTCCCTCATATGTTGGGCAAAACCTTCAACTTTAACATTAACCCATGTTGTTTGTGATAAAGGAACCAGTTCAATAGGCTTCTTTGGTTGAACTCCCTAGACTATCTCAAAAGAACACTTACCAGTTGATCTATTTGTAAACCTATTTTAAGAAAATTTTGACATGTTTCACATTGTCTCCAATCAAACATCTTAACAAGCCTCCCAAACTTTTATTCACAACCTCCGTTTGTCCATCGGTTTGGGGATGGAAAGAACTTAAAAATTGAAGCTTAGTGTTTAATGTTTTATGTAGAGTTCTCCGAAAATAACTCATAAACTTCACATCATGATCAGAGATGGCTAAAAGTAATCCATAGGGATGTACTACCTCTTTGAAGAAAAGTTTAACAATATGGAAAACATCACAAGTCTTTGAACATTGAATAAAATGAATCATCTTGGAAAACCCATCCACCACCACAAAAATAGAATTATAACCTCGTATAGTTTTAGAAATTCCTAAGACAAAATCCATAGTTATGTTGTACCATGGTTCATGAGGCACGGCCAATGATGTATATGATCCAAAATTTTTAGCTAATTGACATGTTTGACAATGTCATATGATCTTAGACACTTCTACTTTAAAGAGGGCCAATAAAAGTGATCTTTGACCATTGCAATAGTTTCATCTCTTCCAAAGTGTCCCGCTTCCCCTCCTCAATGTAATTTCCAAATCAAATACTCCCTCATAGAAGTATTGGGTAGGCAAGATCAATTTCCTTTGAAAAGACAGTCATCCACATAAAAGGAAAGTGATGATCTCTTTGCCTAATTGCAATTTCTGAATAGATTATTCCAAAATCTCAATCTAAAACATATTCTCTTTTTTTATTTTTCAAATCCCACAACGTTTAAGTGTTAAGCAATTGACTCTTTCTACTCAACCCATGTGCTTCTTTATTCTCAACTCTTGTCTGAAGTTTAATAACAAAGTTAAATTACTCCAAAAATTCACTCCATAAGGAGTGCCTTTTGTTCAAGTTCTTCTAGGATTTCAAGTGTTTAAGAGATTCATGATCCAAATATAAAATAAACTCCTTGTATGAGAGATAGTGGCACAAATTATAAAGAGCACGTACTACAGCATAAAATTCCTTGTCATTGGTCAAGTATCATAGTTTATCTTCACTTAACTTCTCACTGAAGTAAGCAATGGGGTATTCCTTCTTGCCTGATTATGGCTCCAATTCTCACATGAGATGCATCACAAACAACTTCAAATACCTTAAAAAAATCTGGAAGTTGTAAAATAGGAAATTCAGTCACGTTCTTAATTTCTTCAAATGCTTTAATTGTTGCCTTGGTCTAAGTAAATTGTCCCTTCTTCATACAATCAATAATATGTGTTATTATGAAGCTAAAATTACAAATAAATCGCCTATAGAATGTCACTAAGTCATGGAAACTTCGTGTCTCATACAAATCCTTTAGAATAGGCAATCAAGGATGACCTTAATCTTCTCAGGATCCATCTCCACTCCAAGGCAAGATACAATGAAACTCAAAAATACAATACTTAGATTGCATGAAAGAACACTTGTTTAAGTTGATATAAAGTTACTCTTGCTACAAAACTCGCAAGACTTGTAGATATAACAAGTGGTCTTCTTTAATCTTACTGTATATTAACATATTGTCAAAATATACCACCAAAAATTTGCTCATAAATGGTCAATACACTTGATTCATCACTCTAGAAGTGCTAGGTGCATTAAAAAGTCCAAATGGCATCACCAACTACTCAGAGTCCTTTAGCCTTGGAAGTCGTTTTCCATTCATCTCCAAGTTTGATTCTAATTTGATAGTACCCACTTTGTAAGTGTATCTTGGAAAAAATACTGGTTCCAGTCAACATGTCTAACATGACATCAAGGTGAGGTATTTAAAATAAATACCTCATTGTGATCTTATTTATCTCCCGACAATCAATGCACATTTGCCAACTTCCATCAATTTGAGGAGAATAGTACTAGAACTGCACACAGACTAAGACTTCTTGAATAAACCCTTTTATCAACAACTCCTCTACTTGTCTCTTTAGCTCTTCATTCTTAATAAGATCAAAGCAATAGGCTAGAAGATTTGGTAGAGTACATCTAGGTAACAAGTTAATAGCACGCTGAATATCTCGTAAAGGATGTAGTTCACCTCGAAATCATTCAATGTAAGGTCTAAATAATCAGCTAGCAACCACTTCTTTTAGTAAGGTGAGGGGTGTTTCACTACCATTACAAACACAATTCCCTTCTCCTTACTAACAGCTTCAAATTCTATCTCCTTAAGGATATTAAGAGACTTTTTTTGGACATTTGGCTAGCTTGTTACTTCCTTTTTTTCCCCTTACCTTATCTACCTTCATAGACTTCAAAATTATCTTCTTTCCATAAAATATAAAATTATAAGTGTTAGCATTTCTAAAGTGTTGTAAATCTTGATCCTAAAGCCACGGCCCCAACTAAAATGTGAAATACTTTCATAAGAATGACATCACACCAAATAGAGTCCTCATATATTCCTAATTTGAAAGACAACACGGACTTTCAAACAAATATTATAGTACTATCATCTACCCCTAAGCAACTTTATAGGGATGTGGATGTTCTCCATAAGTAAATTCAATTGCTTCACTATGTTCTCCAATACCACATTCATACTACTTCCTCCATCAATGATACGCTTGCATATTTTATCTCAAAATCTAACTTGCGTAAAGAAAATAGCAATATGAAGTCACTCTTCTTGTTCTTCCACCTTAGAGGTTGTATGTACGGGCCTCACTACATTTTATTTGTAAGACTAGCTAGTTCATCACTAAAGTCTCCCTCTAACTCCTTTCCAATTTCATGTTCACACAAATATTCATCAGATTCTTCCTCATCTTCTTACATTATGTGCAAACCTCTACTTGTACATTAATAAGCAAAGTGGCCCCTCCAATTACATCAGAAGTATTTCTTGTCACTGTAATCTCCTTTCATCCCAATCTCAGTTATGGCCTTGCCTTTAGGATCAACTCCTTGAGAAGTTTTGAAGTTGTTTTGTGGTATAGATTTTGATTCATTTGGTGTTGGTCTAAAGTTTTGCACCATCATAACTCTCTTCACGTCAAACTCCCCGGTTTGACTTTGAAAATTTTTAGTTACTTGTCCTAAATATTGTTCCGCTCTTGAAACTAAGGTTATGTTTAGTTGGGGGTTTATTAATGAAATAGAATGTAAAATAATATTACATTTCATTTTATCCTAAATAGTAAAAATAAGAAACCTTCGATTTGAGAAGTTTAAGATGGAATGTAAAATAATAAATAACTTTTCACTATATTACATTATAAATCATTCTTCCAAACAACATTTCACTATATTACATTATGAACTATTTCGTCCCTCCTAAACAACAATTTTTTAATATTACATCCATTTACGTTCTATTTCATTATAAATCATTTCATTCCATTAAAAACCTTATGTCCAACCAAATATAACCTAAGTCTTTTTAGTTACTTATTGTCCTAAATATTGTTTCGCTCTTGAAGCTAAGTGATATGCACCTTCAAGGTTGTAAATCTTTTGCATTATCAGCTCCTTGTGAATTTATACCCTTACGTCATTTTTGTAGTGAGATATTAGTCGTTCCAGCTCCATACCTTCACATCGGATAGAAAGTTCATCTAATATTTTTATATACTTAGTTACGAACATAATCCCCTGTCTAAGGGTTATGAGCTGATTTTGAAGATCTTCATAGTTAAACGGTAAATATTTTTCCAATAATTTTGGATTCATCTCTTCCTAATCAACAATTGGTGAATGTCATGTTTTCAAAGTCTATCATTTACCTACAACATATTTCAGCGTTTCCAACTAGCTTTGCTTTTTCAAATCGAACTTTTTGATCTTCTGACATGTCGTACCAATCAAAGAAATCTTCCAATATTACTATCCAATTTAAGAGCAAGTTTGGATCCATCGTTCATGCAAAATCAAGGGCTTCAACACAAGCTTTAGTAATACCATTAAGTTCATTATGTGTTTCAACTCTTTAAGTTTTCTCTATTTCTTATAAAGCCGGGAGAACTGAAAAAGTCCTATTCAATTGATCCAATTCCATTGTCGTTGCCTTTTCTTTCTACAATGAGCTCATGGCCTCTAAAGGCTCGCATGCGCTCTTCATGTGTGGCTTGTACGTTTCGTTGTCTTGGATCTATCGGTAGGCGTTGATCTACTAACCCCACTCGTTGTTGATTAGTTTCAAACTCTTTATCTTGGATTCACTTTCTCCACCCTCCACATTCATTGTAGTTTATTGTTCGATGTTGTTTTTTGGACTAGTTCTTGGAGCACCGTGTGATCAAGGATCATTAATGTCCAATCTTTTCATAACTAGCTCTTGCTCATTGAATTCTTCTATACGCCCTTCCACTATGTTTCTTCATTGTGAACTAAGACTCTGATACCAAAATGATGTAGCACAAATCGAAGAAGTATTAACTAGCAGCTAAAAATCACAAAATTAGGAAATCTAACTGATATTAAGCTGCTAGAATATCAAGTTTTAGGTCCAGATTTTGACCAAAAATGTTGAAATTTCAAATTTGTTATAGTTGAGTTTTTAGGGTTTGATTGCAGAAAATTTAGTCTCAGAATTTCAAGATTTAAAATGACTAGAATTTAGTGAGAAACACAAACAATGGAAGGTAAGAAACTAAGAATCATTGTCAAAAAAAAGGCATCACACCATGTATTTGAAACTCAAGTTTGTAGAAAAATTTCATATTGTTATTGTTGAAGGCTAAGTATACACATTTATAGATAAGTTATTAAAACCTTTATTCTAGTAAGAAAGGTTCCTAACAAATTTAAATCCTATTCTAGTAAAAATTCTATAGATTTAAGTCCTAAACAACTAAGATAATACATCTAAAATAAAATAACATATTTCACTCACTACTACTATTTATCTAACAAGGAATCCTATCATAATCTAAATTTCAGTCCTTATCTTTGTTGTCAACACAATTCTTAATCCTCATCCCACCAAATTAAGGCTTGTGGTTGACTAATTTTTCCTTTTTTATTTCTTCTAGACTTTAATTTCATTTACATCATAAAGTTTCAAAGAGCACATCAAAAGCCCTTTGAGGGATTTTATTGGACCCACAAAAAGACCACCAAGCACTAGTTAACATGATCCAAACTAAGCCTGAAGAACATTTGAGCATATAAACCAATGATCATTGCTTATTTAGTGTTTTATTCTCTTTTTAATTGTAAGTGGGCTATACTTTATTTAAACATAAATCCCAAGACATTTCTTATTATTTTTGCAGTTGTTCCCAAGACATTTCTTATTATTTTTGTAGTTGTTCTCAATTCCTCATTTTGGATTAAGACTTGTTATAGGGCTATTTTCAATCTAATTAGTAAAAGTCCTAAGGTGGTAATTTCCTTATCACCTTCAGAATCTAAACTGAAATAGGATTCCTGGGATCATAATTAAAGTATTCTATTAGAGACTTAGTAGAACAAGTTAATAATTTCCCAATCAAATAGGAACTATTTAAGTTTCAATTCAAAAAGTATTAGTTGTTAGTGCTTTAATTTAAGTATAAATCTTTGTTAGACTTGCAATTAGGAAGTTTATCATGTTTTAATGTTTGGTGATCAATAAAGACAAATCTGAGTTACAAATTATTAAGAGTTGTGAATGCTTTATGTCTAGCTTTTCATCAAACTTCACGACTTATAAAAGAATTGCTTCTTTGTGGCATTCAACACACTTTATGAACTTGGTTCTTCATGACTTAGCTTTTCGAGTAATACTTCAATCTTATTCGTGGGTTCTCTAGGTTTTATTTTTAAGTGTGTTTACATCAATTTTGAATTACATGGCTTTAAATACAACAATAGTTAGAAACGTAAAGTCATATATGAAATCAAGGACATAAAAGATGGGAGAAGATTGATATGATCTCATATTTCAATAATTGCATCAATCATACTGCCACTAAAAAAAATTAACATTTTATAAATTTACCTGTTCATTTACAGCAATAAACTTCAAAGTGACTTCCTCAAAGGATAACAAATAACTAATCTACAAGACAAAACAAATTATCAGTCCAAGGTCATCCTGAAAAAGAAAACCATAAGTTGAAATTTCAAAACATATAGTTTCACCAATGCATTAAATATGCACTATTTGCGTACACAAAACAGTGTGAAGATGTCAGTCTTCCAATTTTTAGATGTGTTTTCTTAAATTTAGAGACCTCATCCATGCAAATAATGAATTAACCTAAATATTCTTAAATCATAATCCTTTTACTTCCACTGTTCTCTTACATACATTACATACATACTCATTAAAAAGAATAAATCAATGTGGAAAACCAAGACATGAGCTTTATCTACAAAATGCATTGGGCATCAAAATAGGAAAGTAAATCACTTAATATATTTGTCAATTGTCCTCATGATCAATAAACACATTGTTGTTCTTGCAAAATCAAACTTGAAGATATAACAAAAGTGACAGATATGCAAGATTCAGTAGAGTAGTGAAGATTAGTAGTCCACATGTTAAACATCATGCCCACAAGGATTATGATGAGTAAGAGAGTCCACCAATTAATTTATTCATATTCTTTCCATCCAATGTTTGATATTATTTTCTAGGTTAAACAGTATGAATGGAACAAAAGTTATATTCAAAACAATTTCGAAAAGGAAGAACTAGAGGATAAGTTTCAATAGCAGTTGATGCTGGACACACTTCTTTTAAGCAAGAATAGGGGTAAACTTATGTCTAGAATTCATCTCTGTTCAATAGATTGTTATGATGTGATGTAAAGCAAGGTTTAAGATCACAAGTTTCAACAAATTATGGTTAGAATTAGGTGATTGTGACTAGGAATATAAAAAGAAGATTAGAGTTCAGAAAACATCTTCAATGTTTAGAAAACATTTTCAACAAAATTAAAAAATAACAAATCTTTTGTAATGAGCTGCATGATTCTGAATTTATACCAATAGTAGCAGCCCTCCAATTTGTAATAGCAAAAACAAATCGCAATTGGAACAATGTAACTTATTGGAAAGGAAACTGTTATACGACCACGTCTCTACAAGAGGTACAATCGATTCACTCATGGCAAGTTCAAGGCGACTGATAAGGATGGAGCAGCTTAATTAATTCTTTTTCATTAATTATTCAGTTTTAGATATTGTTTATTGTTTCAAGAAGAAGTCAAAGTTAGGTTCCTACTTTCTAGCAGTAGTTGTGTCAGTCAGTTACTTTTCCCTAAGGCTTATTAAGCCGTCGTTGTACAAACTGTTGAATTAATTTTTTGAAGAAATATATTATCTTGAGTTTTCAC
>JAOTIZ010000203.1:22681767-22694009 GCA_027123425.1 Erythroxylum panamense
GAGGAGAGAAGACGACGAAAGCCAAGAGAAGGCATAGTATTATGACATATACTTTCATTTTTGAGATAAGAAGAAGAGCGTAAGACGGAGTAGAATTTATAGGGCTCCAAGGGAAGTAGATAGCTACGATACCAGTCGGTGCGAAGATTATTATAGAATTTATAGGGCTCCAAGGGAAGTAGATAGCTATGATACCAGTCGGTGCGAAGATTATTATAGGCAAGAGATATGGTGCCTGCCATTTTTGACAGCTACCCTCTTTCATTGGTTTTGGTGCCTACCATTTTTGACAACCAAGACGAGGTAAATGACAAAGCACCAGCTGTCTCCCGTGCCTCTTGCCCATGAATTGGCGGGAGATGAAGCATGAAGAGCATTAGCAAGCACAGAAAGAGATGGCAGAAGTGAGGTGAGGGTGAAAAATATTATATATTTTTTCGTGGACTTAATTTTTTTGTTATTTTTAATTTTTTAAAATATATTTTTTTTAATTGTATTGACAGCGGTGGCTGCAGTAGCAGCAGATTCATTGTCTTGAGTCATTGTTGAGGTTTTGTTGTTGAATAATCAAGAGTGCAAGTGGCTTGTTCCTTCTTTGGAATAAAGCAGCATCACTAGGCTTGGGCTCTGATACCATAACAGGTACTGAATTGCCAGATCAAATTCATTTCTGTGTTACAATGCTTTGTTGTAACAAACTAGGTACTGGAATATCTATTAACTAGGAGCTAAGAAACTGAAAGATATACATATTGGCTATTGCCTATTAAGTACAATGACAAACTTGAACTAAGTTAAAAGATAGAACGAATTGTCACAAAGATTCCAACAAATCTCTTTAAAGAGAACGCACAACCAATGGAACGAAATGCATATATCATAAACAGACTGATGAATCCATATTCAAGAAATCAACACCCAACACGATATAAATTGCACATGGGTGTGAATCGAATCAAAATGACGCATCACCAACCCGAGAAAACAAGAAAAGAACAATCAGTTTAGCAACTAAATAAGAAGTAACAGCGACAAGCATAAACCAAATCAGTCCAATCCACACCTCCCAATACATACACAATCTACAGTCCCAAAAGTCCAAAGAAATCAATAAGAGGTACAGTGTGATAGAAAAAGAGAGAGTCCATGTATTGAGCATGAATTGGAAATGGAGAAGGTTACTACACGGGCGATGTAGCGCAGGTACAACTTGCGCTTGAAGTAGTCGATGACATCGGAGTGAGAAACCAACCTAAAATAACCTAAGATCATCTGGTTAAATTTGAATTTGTCACCTGTGCTAACATCAACAAATGACGTCAATGTTATACATGGTTCAGAGGCCCGTCAACCTTACACGAAAACTGAATGTGTGACACACGTAATTTTTTTGTCTACTTTTTTCATAATTTAATTTACAACTAATATATGTTATTTCATTATTTAATATATGAATTATTAATAAAAACTATATATAGTTTAATTTAATACAATATATTTAATTAATTAAATTAATTATTGATATAAATTATGAATAATTAAAAATTTAACTAATAATTTATTTGATTTTTATAATTAAATTAATAAAATTAAATATTATAATTATTAATTAATATAGTTAAAATTAAAACATTTTCAAAATATATAAATTTGAAATAAAAATTATTTTTTAAAAATATTAATTTATCTACTAAAATAAAATATATAAGGAATTAAAATAAGCTTATTTAGTTAGAAATAATTTATTTTTGAATTTTATCTAATATATAATTGTTTTTAATAATAAAAATATAACTACACAACAAAAACCAAACAAATTTTTATTAAAAAACTAAAAACTGAAAAAATGGATGGTCCCCATATAAAATTTCAATTATAATATCCTTAATTTTATAAAAACTTGAATATTTAAAATTTCTAACACTGTTTACAGCAACACTTCCTTCTTTAACACATTCGTGACATAACGTATTCTTTAGATATTTTCATCAAATTTGATCATAAGTTAAGAAACTGAAAATAACGGAATAAAATCATTTATAAATTTCCAAAAAGGAGACCGAAGAAAGTCCAGATAAATTGAAGTGGCAAATATAAAAATGGTTACCAGGGACTCGAGAGTGTACTACATCTCAAAGAATTGGAAATTTCTTCATCGATTCAAACCTACGCAGAAAGCCTACTAAAAAGCAAAAATTGAAGGCTCAGAACTGTAACAGCTTTATCAATCAAAAAATTTCTCAAGATGTAGTCTCATCTTCACTTCCAAATCATACAATAAAACACCACAGATTATTTTAGATTTGCTGGCTCAAATCAAGAAATTCAACCATTATTACTTTGTGTGCTTCATAGATTAGTCTCAAAAGCGCGGATAAAGATCAAATCATTGCCAAAATATTTTCCAAACTACCAAAAACTTGAAGATTGTTGTAGCGGGTGTTTTTAGAGGTAAAACTATAGAAAAAGAAAATCAAATACCCCCACGTTAACACCGCCAATTACTGTATGCCTCTAGGACTAGCCTTGTTTCCAATGCAAATCTGAGATGGAAAACAAGCTAAAGGTGTAGAGAGGCAGCCAACCTTGGAATAAAAAGAAAAGAGAAACAGGCTAAACTGCAACACACAACGGCATAGATTAATCTCGAGCAATGGGGCTTTCACTTTCACTAGGTCTTTTACAATACAAACTCTCAGAGACGCCCCGGGAAAGATAAGCAAACATAGACGAGCACGGCTCTTCGTTCGAATGCTCTTATATATAGGGTGTACTAAACCTAGTTGAAAACCCTTATTTGCCGGGGAAATGGGTCCGAGTCTTTCGTATTTGGGTTTTTTTATTGATCCATCGTTACTACCCATTAGTATATTTTATTTATTTAATTTAAATTTCAACTAAAATATATACGATAGATATTTGAAGCCCAAGATGCGATTAACTTCCACGTACGACCTCGTTTGTTATTTCTGTCTCAATCTTAAAGAACTTACATCCGTCGATCACTTTTTTTTTTGACTTTTTAGCATGACGAAATTGAAATTTATTATCCACTAAAACAAACAGACTTTTCTTATGTCAGAATTTTACAAGAAGTGAGTTTTTGTATTTTGTAAAAGTTTTAAAAATTCAGTTAATTCTTCTGTTAAATTTTGTTTATCTAATTTTTCGTGGATAAGTTACACTTCATATAGACAGTCGAATTATATTACTTTATTTATTCCTTTTATTTATTCATCATATTTATACAAAATATTTAATATAAAATAATTTATAAAAATATAAAAATATAATTTCATTTTTAGAAAGTATTTATATATTTAATGTGAAAGTAAATCAATATGCAACATTAATAATACATAAAATGACATATTTATTATATAATTCATATTTTAAATAATTAATAATTAACTTGATTGGTTTTTTTATGTTAATTAATAAAATTTTAAGTTGCATCATTGATTTATCATATTGATATCATAATTTTCTATAAACAAAATTTTAATGTAATTATTAGCACATATTTTATTTTATTAATAATTAATAGCATATAATTTTAGCATACTTTTGTTATTAACTTATTAATCTATTAATTAATTTAATATGACAGTAAATTAAGTCTTTGATTAATATTTTAATTTATTGTGTAATAATATTATTCAATAAGAAGATCGAGAGAGATGTCTAGATTTTCAATTTTCTATATCAAGCTCCAAGTAGAGCTTTTCTTTCTTTCTCCTTTGTTATTTTCGTGTTATTTGATGTGTAAATTGAATTTTCAGATGTCTATTACTTTTATGATGTTCTAACTTTCAGATTGGGGTTTATTCCGTTGTTGTTTTGTGACTTTGCTCTTTATTGACTCAATTCATATTCTTTGTTGTGTTAATGGTGTATGTTCATACTTTGGCAATAAATCAAGAGAATGAGTTAAAAGTAATATGATTAATTTACATATACTAGAGTTGGTGAATTAATATGTCACACGATTATCAAATCAACAATCATTCGAAGAGAGATCTTGTGTGAGAACTTAATTATTCAATAGATAACTTCAAAACTAATTGAAAACATTAGGGAAATAGTTGTGAATTGAGATATTGCAATTCTGGAATTTTCATATTCAATTAGGGTCAATTGGTTAAGTCTTAAGAGAGAGTAATCAAGCCTTTCGAAAATCTAGGATCAACACATAATTGAATCAATAATCGTTACGGGAATAAAATAATGAAGTAATAGATCTTACATTCACCCTTGATCATCCTTAAATAATTGTGGTAGCTTACTTATTATTTGTTATTTGCTTAATTTTATTTAATTTTTGTTATTATTTTCACTCATATCATGTTTTATTACCTTAGACAAAGATAAGTTCAATTTGTTTTAACTAGGCCCTCATGGGATCAATATCTTTCAATACTACAAGTTTACAATATATATAGTTGCAAATATTGAGAGTTTTATTAGTGGTAAAACTTTCTCTTCATGCTGCATATAAGGAATGGCAAAGAAATTGATGTTGCTCTAGCCCTAAAGGAGAGGTCCCTACTATAGTAAGGAATGAAACTTTGTGTCCTAAATATTTAAAAATCTTGAGAAGGTAGCTCGCTTTGATCTAAGTCTCTAGCTGGTGAGAATTTGAAATCACTGTAACTATCAACATGAAATGATGTTGTTCATACAAATGAGATTCCATAATTAAAGTCCAACACGGTCACTATGAATAAAGCAATTAAAATGTTGATAGAGAATGTGGACAAACTTTCAATTCTGTTGTTTTGGTACAAGTTGTTGGATATAATTCTCCCTCTTTAGCAAGACAAATCTTTAAAAGGCTTGAGGAGTTGATAATTGTGCAATAGTGTGTGTTTTCTAAGTATTTGACGTCTGATTCCTTGCATAATAGGTTATTATTGCTATGTTTTAGGACTTACTTTGTATGTTTTTGTTTAGTTTGATTGTCTTGGGTCTTTAGAGAGCATAATGGACAAGTTAATGGACATACTAGGGTCTAAATTCTCAGGCCAAGAGGAAAGTCAAAGAAGGAAGGAAAAGAATTAGAAATGGATGTTTGTGAGTTAGGACAACAAATTTGACCAAACTTTGAAGAACTATGCTTCCTCTATCCGTAACTTGGAGGTTTAGCTAGGTCAACTTACTACTACTTTGTCTTCTGGAAATACAGGTAGCCTACCAAGCAACACTAAAGTCAACCCAAAGGAAAAACTTAAGGCCATCACACTTTGGAATGGCAAGCAACTGGAGGAGCCAAGTGTGCAAAAGGAGAGTCAAACGAAGGATAAAGGCAAGGAGATAGAAGAAGATAAAGTAGAAGAGAGGCCATATGTACTATCACCACCCTACAAGCCTAAACTTTCGTATCCACAAAAGGTGAGACAAGACCAGGTAGATACTCAGTTTTCTAAGTTTCTAGAGAAACTGCAGAAGCTTCAGATTAACTTATCATTGCGGAGTTTCTTAAGGTCATACTTATACATAAACGTACTTGGGAGGATAATCAGACTGTAACCTTGATGGAGAAATGTAGTTTGGTCATCTCAAGCACAATGCCTTCAAAACTACAAGATCTAGGGAGTTTTACTATTCCATATATTATTGGTGATTTTGATTTTTCTAAATGTCTATGTGATTTAGGTGCAAGTATTAACCTGATGCCTTTGTTTATTTTCAGGAAATTGGGATTAGGAGAGGTCAAGCCAACATCCATGCTCATTGAGCTTGTGGATTAATCCATCAAGAGGCCATTTGGAGTTATAGAAGATGCGTTGGTAATAGTGGATAAATTTCTCATTCCTATTGATTTTGTTGTGTTGGATTTTGAAGATGATAGAAATTGTCCATTGATTTTAGGTAGGCCCTTTATGAATACTGGTAGGGCATTATTTGATGTGCATGAAGGAAAACTTGTTTTGAGAATTAGTAATGAGTAGGTTGAATTTAACTTATCTAAATCTTTGAAGAAACCGATGGATGGTACTGCATGTATGAAAATTAATGTTGTGGATGGTTGTGTGAAGGACGTTGAAGAGGAAGTTGATGAAGTTATTGAAGTGAATAGGGATGAGAGTGTGAGAGAAGAGGAATTATGTGAGGAAGTTGAGCTAGAGAAGTTGGAGAGAACTGATACACCCACACCACCTTCCATTGTTAAGCCACCCATTTTAGAGCTTAAACCCTTACCTTCCCAATTGAGATACACCTTTTTAGGTAAGAACCATACCCTAGCCATCATTATCTCTAACCAATTGGATTGTGAGTAAGAAGAGAAAGTAGTGGAGATCATTAAGAAGAGGATGAGAACCATGGGACAGTAAATTTATGATATTAGGGGGATTAGCCCCAATGTGGTGATGCATAGGATTAACATAGAAGAAGGATGTAAAATAGTGAGGGAGAGACAAAGAAGGTTAAATCCAAACATGCAAAAGGTTGTGAAAAAGGAGGTAGTGCGACTTTTGGATGCGGGGATTATTTACCCCATTTCAGATAGTGAGTAAGTGAGTCCAGTGCAGTGCGTGCCTAAAAAGGGTGGCATGACAGTGATGGAGAATGAACATGGTGAAAATATTTCTACTAGGACTATCACAGGTTGGCGAGTGTGTATTGATTATAGGAAGCTCAGTTTGGCCTTCAAGAAAGACCATTTTCCTTCACCTTTTGTGGACCAAATAATTGAGAGAGTGGCTTGCCATTCTTTTTGCTATTTTCTTGATGGATATTCACGATAAAATCAAAAGTTGAGAAGCTGCTCTGTGGATACCGTTAGAGGTTGGACAACTGAACAACTCGTGATTGACACATCAAAAACTTTCAAAGGATTCGATAGAAAAAAATGAGTCAAGTATGGTTTCTTATTTTACGATTCATGTTTTATTATTCAAGTTATTTAATTATCGGAATCTGATCAGAAACTACAAAAAAATTTATTTTCGCTACGCTCGTGATTCGATCACGGTTGGTTTCCAACAAAAAGTGCATACAAGGTAATAACTACTACTACCAGAGTATATATTAAGTTTTCGAACCTAATCTATATTCAAGAAATTAGGATCACTAACATTTAGTATCAACTATACTAAATAAAAGTAATTTTTGAAAACTATTATATATGTAAAAAAAAGCAAGTAATGGGTTGCATGTTATAACAATCAAATAAAATTATAAATTTAAACATAGATTTGCTCCCTCACACTATTTTATTTAAAATAATAGCCCTCAACACTTTGCTAGAAAGATTACTCTAAATTTTTGGTAGGCTTGGATCTCATTCAAATTTAGTAGGTCTTAAATTTTCTAAACAAATCAATGAAACTTAAATTAGATCAATGACAACTCTATCTTTCACAAATCATTTGACTCTTAAATCTATTAGGTGAAAACTCTTGTTTAAAGGTTTAAAGCTAGGAGAGTAATATTGGAGAGTGATATGGCAAAAGTATTTTTGCTATAACTTCCTTTACAAATATTGGATTGAGGTGATTTAAGAGGCATAGAGAATTTAATAGAAAATAATTGAAAATTATAATAAGGAAAAAATACAATTTTGTTTTATCAACTAAATTGAAGGCATTCGATTAGCTATAGATCAATCGATTGTCTAAAGCATTACTTAAAGAACATTCCACTGAATGTAATTTGATCACAAGATGGTAATAAGTATAAAATCACCATAAGCAATCATATTTCATTAAAAAAAGGGAAGGTATCTATATTATCAATGATTAGGAGTTTAAAGGATCCTATAAAAATGCTTATTAAAACTAGATAAGTTAAGAGAAATAATAGAATAAAGAGAATAAAGTGCTACACTGAATAAAAGATTTAAGTTATAATGTTGATATTGTATTTTAATGTGAGAAATTTTAGTTAAAGTGAAACTATTAAAACTATTGAGATAGTTTAAATGATTAAAAAGCTTAGGAGTGTGTTTGAAAGAGTTATAAATCATTTAAGCATATCTCTTAGTATTACTCTTTTAATTACTTAGATATTACTTTTACTTAGTTGATTATGTTAAATATATTTATCTATATCTTTTGTTTGATTTCTTTATGGGGTGTTGCTTATCTTGATTATGATTATATTATACAAGATTTTGATATAACACTAAGAATGCAATTTCTCGAAACAAATATTCATAACGTACATAGGTTAAACACCTAAATCTATAAAGCTATTAGCTTAAAGATATTAATGATACTTTAGCATTTTTTATATTAATGCCAGCTATTATTCCCTTTGTGATATCAACCATAACACCCATTGTATAACCCAATTTTTTCTCACTCTCACTACAATTTTTTTGTGTTCTTGTCGACTTGCTTCTTATTGCTATTATTGTATTAGGTAGTGTTGTATTAGGTAGTGATCAAGCGGTCTTCCCATATTTGGAACTCCTTTGTGCCCTATTTTCTATTTTCCTTAGTTACTTCCTCTGCTAGTTCTTGGTTAATTTCTTTAGATGATTTAAGTTTGGTGCGCCAAATTTGATTGCTTGCACCCTTGATCCTTTTCCCTTTTCGTTAAATTTTATTTTTTGCAACATTGATATGTTTTTAGTATGATTGTTTTTATGATTTACTAATTTACTGATTTAATAATCTCATTTCAATAGAAAATGCTTATAGTTTCCAAACTTCATGGGTATAATTTTTATAGGAAGTTTTGATTCTACAATCAAAATTTTCTATGGACCCCTTTGGAATTAGAAAGTTGAGTTTGAAAACGTTAGATGAATCCATGATTTCTACATAAGATTGTGTCATAAAGCTAATTCATTGGTTATATGAATCATTTTTTTAACCAAATATCTTCTTATAATTGATATAACTACTACTTTGTTAAATTTTAAATCCTTAATTAGATAATCTATGATAGAGACTCAACCTCAGTTGAAATTCTTATATTGTTCTTTGTTTTTGCTATAATTCCTCGTGGTTAATTGCCTAAGTCTATAAGTGCTAATAAACTTGAGTTAATTTGCTAACATCTCTATAGAGTCTTTTAGAATTCCATGGGGTTTGTTTAGTGTCACTAATTTGTAGAACTCTATAGGGTCTGAATAACTGATAATTGAATCCATATAGCTCTTAGGTAAGTCACCTAGACTTTTATAAAGATTCACACTCAATTCTTTTTCTTTCGAGATCTGTGTTTTTCATTTTGTTTTAATTGATTGGCCTCTATAACCATCTCCAACTAACTATTGATTTATTTTTTAATTCTTTATTTTAAGTCAATTATAGTTCATATTATCCTTTTCTTCCACAAGCTAAGTTATTAGATTCTTCTATCTCAAAATTAGTCGTGAGGTTTTATACATTCCTTCACTATATTTTAAGAACAATTCTCGCTTGACCTAAAACTATTTTATTCTTTCTCCTTTTCAAGTTGTTAAGAATCCCTAAAACCATTTTACATAAGCTCTTACTAGATTAAGTGGAGTGGTTGTGTTACTACTTTATTATATATGTTTGAGACTATATTTATTTGCATAGGTTATTAGTTTTTTACGTTTGGTTTTGCTCTATCTTGTGACAATCATTAAATTTTTTCCTTTTAATTGTCCTTTTTAAATCTCCAATCTTTGTTTCTTTTCTCGAGGAATCTTAGAGTTGATTAGGAACTTGTTTTGCCTATTCTCTATAGCTTGTATTGGGTATTAGGGTAGGAGAGGTGGCTTTGACGTTTGATGATAGAGCAAGAGTTAGTGCTTCACTGAGTTTTAGGTTTAGGAGGAGAGAAGATGTTGATAGATTATAGATAGCTTCCTAGAATAATGGTAAAATTACAGGAAAGTTGTTGGAATTAGTGATGATTTTAGACAACATAAGATTCATATAGCATGCATCCAGTAGACAAAGAGGATGGGGGCTAAAGTGAAAGAAATTACTGAGTTCAAACTTTGGTATTTAAGGTGTTTGAGGCAACAGAATCGGGTAGGTATCTTGATTGTCAAGAAACTCATATATCATTTTGTAGGGGTAAAGAGGACTAATGATAGGATTTATCCTTAAAAACTATGGTGAAAATGTTGTTTTCAATGTGGTGTGTGCTTATGCACCCCAAGTAGGGTTGGACGAATAATTTAAGTTTCAATTCTGGGAACAACTAGATGAGATGATTTAATAGATTCCCCTTAAGGAGAAAGTTTAAGAGGAGACTTTAACGGTCATATAGGGGCAACCTTGGACATATAATCATCGGCTCTTGTAGGTTTCATGTACAAAGATAGGAATGATAGTGGGACTACTTTATTGGACTTTATGGTGGCATTTAAATTGGGGTGGTCAACTTATTTTTTAAGAAAAACGAGGAGAACTTAGTAACTTTTAATAGTAGAATTGTGAAGACTCAAATTGACTACTTCCTTGTAAGGTAGAAGGGTTGCATAAAGAATATAAGTCCTTAAAGGTGTACCAGAGTCAGATAGTGGAATCTGAAAGAGGATATAGTAGAACTACTTAGGGATAAAGTAATGGTTGGAGAAGAATAGAAATTGGAAGGAGACGCTAACCATATGTAAGAGAGAGTAACAACTTTTTTAAGGAATACAACTAAATAGATGTCGGCTGTTTCTAAAAGGCCTAGGATAGTAAGATGGAGTTTTGGTAGTGGAATGAAGATGTACAAGAAAATGTTAAGATTAAGAAGGTTGCCTACAAAGCTATATTAGATAGCATCAAAGAGGTAAAGATGGTAGATAATAGAGAAAGTTATAGACTGGTAAAGAAGATAGTCTCATAATCTAAAAATAGAGCTTAGGAGAAATTATACTAAGAATTGGAAACAAAAGATGGAGAAAAGGATATATTTGAGTTGGTGAGAGCTAGGGAACAAAAATCAAGAGACTTAAATTAAGTTTGTTGTATAAAAGATGAATTAGCTAAGGCAGTGCTCGTGGCTAAAAATGACACCAAGAGAAGATGGTAGAGATACTTTTATAGCATTTTTAACGAAGGCATAGAGGATAATATCTCTTTAAGTGATCTTATCATGTCTGATAGGTATCATAACTTTACTTGCTATTAGTAGATAATAAAGTAAGAAATTAAAAAAGTTTTGAAGGAAATAAAGAGTGGAAGGACAGTAAGACCTAATGAGATACCCATAAAGTTGTGAAAGAACCTAAACTTAGAGGTTCTTACTTGGCTACCCAAGCTATTTATGTGATCCTCAAATCTAGAAAAATGTTCAATGAGTGGAGACTTAGTATACTACTTCCTCTATACTAAAACAAAGAGGACATTCAAAGATGTAACAACTATAGAGGCATCGAAATACTTAGTCATACCATAAACTTATGGGAGCAAGTGATTGAGAAAAGAATGAGAAAAGGTGCATCTATTTTAGAGAACTAATTTGGTTTCATGTCAAGAAGGTCCATGATAGAAGCTATAAATATCTTTAGAAGATTAATGGAATATTATATGGACAGATAATGTAACCTTCACATGGTTGTTATTAATTTAAAGAAGGCTCATGATAGAGTACC
Source organism: Erythroxylum panamense (assembly GCA_027123425.1). NCBI lineage: Eukaryota > Viridiplantae > Streptophyta > Magnoliopsida > Malpighiales > Erythroxylaceae > Erythroxylum > Erythroxylum panamense. The sequence goes on from JAOTIZ010000203.1 coordinate 22,693,283, forward strand.
TAGGAAAATCATGTGGAGGTTTTTAGAACTTAAGGGAGCTCCTATGAACTATATACAGGTTATTAATGATATATATGAAGATTTAAATACTAGAGTAAGGATGATAGGAGAAGACACAAAGCATTTTTCTATCGATGTTGGTCTACACCAAGGCTCTCTCTTGAGCCGCATTCTGTTTGCATTAACGATAGATGAGCTTATGGTTTATGTTGTTTGCTGATAAAAAAATTTTAGTGGATGAGACAAAAGGAGTCAATGTCAAGCTAGAACTTTGGAGGGATACGCTAGAGTTGAAAGGCTTTAAATTGAACAAGACTAAGACTGGATACTTAAAGTGTAACTTTTTGAGCCATAATGTGGCTTTCTATATGGAGGTAAAGATTGGTTCAGAAGTTACATCATAGAAAGAGTGTTTTAGGTATCTTGGATCTATCATCCAAATGAGTAGATAGATTGATGAAGACACTGTTTACTATAGTAGATTAGCTTAAATTGAGGGTTGCATCATAGAAGATACCATTCAAGTTCAAAGGTAATTTCCACCATTTAGCGATTATGTCAACCATGCTCTTTAGGACAGAATGGTGGCCCATAAACATATGTATAGTCATAAGTTAATGGCTGCAGAGATGAGGATGCTCTGTGATACAGCAACAACCTAGAATCAATGTCTAGATCACCTCCGTTTCAATGATTGTTCCCAAACCTAAATTCAATCAATCTAACA
>JAOTIZ010000203.1:22710602-22723001 GCA_027123425.1 Erythroxylum panamense
AAAACAACTCAATATACTTCAAACAACTCATTCCTAACCTCAATTCCATCAAATAACCATTATCCCTAAATTATCAACACCAAAAGCAAGAAAATTCATCATCGGAAACCTAACATTTTCCATTCATCAAATATTCAAATCAATCATCAATATACTCCAATAGAATTTACAAATCAACTATCTAAAGCAAGAAGAAGTAAGAACTTACTTGTTTTAACTTGAAATCCTTCAAAAATCCAACCCCTCAACTCTCACGCACCCACGACAATCACCAAAAACCAACCCAAATATCATCTTCTCTTCACCAAGCTCAAGGAATAGATCAAAGACAAGGAAGGAAGGAATTTAGCAAGAAGAAAATGGAAGGAAGGAAGCAAGGAGGAGATCACGTGGAAGGAGAAGAAGAAGAGAAATTTTCTTCTTTCAAAACCAAGAAGCATCGTGGAAGACAAAATTCAAAGGTAAGGGTTTTTAAACTAAGAAACTAAGGCTTGTTTGGCAAATTAATTGCCACAAGACCAGTCCGAATAGCCCAAATCTAATTTCTTATGCTAAGTTCTCCCAAATTTCAAATGGCTCTAAACCTTAATTCCTCAAATCAAAATTCTAATCTTCCATTGCCATTGGTTAGTCAATTTCAGAACCGGAAATCCAATTAATCAGTCATTAGGTCAATTTTCCGATCTGAACCTATTACTCCGAAAATTCCAGAAAAATTCCTAAAAATCCTCAAAGTTATAAAACACATAATTATACACTCCAATTTTATATTTCAAACTCCTAAATCTCATTTCTCACTCCAATTAAATTTTCAAAGATCGGTCAACACAATTATCTCCAAATTACCAATTTACACAATCATACCGGAAATAAGTCATACATGCATGTACTCTTATATGCTAGTGCAATAATTACCAATTAATCAAAATATACATAAGCTAAAAATGCATGAGCATGCTAAATGCAAATACACACTACTGTACCCATCCCATCAGTGACGGGATGTTACACATTCCGATATAATGGTCATGTGTAGTCGTAAAATTCTTGAGGGAGCTCCATGTCACTAGTGGGCAGGTGGGAGAAGCCTATACTTGAGTCAACGTGCACGTGACGGTTCTTGAGGGACTACCATAAACCCACATAACACATATAGTTCAAAATCTTGTAAACTTGTTGCCCAAAATGACACTTTTCTTGAAAACTTGCTTATCATATACTTGATGTATATCTTGAAAACCATTCTTGAAAACATGATTTCTTAAACATGCATCTTTTTCAAAATATCACTCAAGTCATGTAACAAACATATAGCATATTTCACAAGTCATTCATAAACAATAATGCAGCACTTATGATGCAAATGAAATCAGAAAACTTCTTTGATTTAAAGAAAACAGTAGTAGCTTATTTATATTATAAACATGTACCCACCTTGATTTCCTTGCTTAAAAGACTTGACTTGCTCAAAATGCTTCTTCTCTTTGCAAACAACCTGAGGTATCAAAGGTTCTTTCTCTTGTTCCTCTTGATCCCTTCATTCTTCACCAAATGAAGGGATCCTTATGCTCAAAAGAAATCTCTTGTCTTCCTTTACCTTTTTCTCTTCTTGAACAACCTCAAAATCTCTCTTGAAGGCCAAGGGAATTAAAACCCTAGCTTGTTTTCTCTTCTTTCTCTCTTTCATTCTTTTTCATGTTTTCTATCCCTTATCTCTTTTATCATCCACACATTTTGCTTTTCCATAATCTTCTCATTCATTGTTCCTCCTTTATTTATAAGCAAGACAATACTTCTTCCAATTATGCCCTTATGAGTCTAAAAAGTCCATTTCACCCTTCCTCATAAGCTTATGTTATTTGAAACTTAAGTGTCTTGCCACAAATACCCTTGAACAATCTAACATAGCACTTTCTTCTAGAAAAAGGTCTACCATTGCCTTAAGTTTCCAATGCCACTGAAATCATTCCATTTGGTTCAGTGATTCAAAAGATTTACTTCAAACATTTTTGGACTGCTCTTGTCAAAAATAGTATACTATGCACAACTTCCATCTGAATTTTTAAACATTTTAGAGACTGAATTAGATTCTATTTTCTTCATACCATTTTTAGCTCCATGTCTCTATCTTACCTCAAATAAAAAATTATCTCAATTGGAGTTCTACGGATCCCGAAATCATCAAAATACTGAAGTATGTTCAGTGGGATAATACTAGTTTATATTACTTAAGAGCACACTCATTGAACCCGTCCCACATTTTTCACTCAATCTTTCTTACTTCATTTCAGATAGCTTTAATTCTTGGTGAAGATGTAGAGCAAAGTCTTTCGAATCCAATGGTTCAAGAATCAAATCATTTGGGGGTCTAGAGAGGAAGTTATGGCCAAAAGAATCAAATATGTTTTTGTCCTTACTCAATTGTACAAATCTTGACGCAAGTGCCATAACTTTTGCTACAGCTGTCAGATTGATTTCATGTTTAGACAGTTTGAAAGAAAACTTTGAGATCTACAACTTATATGAAGACTTTAGAGACAAATTCGATTATCTAAATGGTCCAAAATAGAACAGAAGGTATGACATCATTTTGAGACAAAGATGACATCATCAGGCGATACAAGGTTGGGAAAAATACCATAACTTTCCCTAAAGACATTGGATTAGGGTTTTCTTTAAATGGTTGGAAAGAAGACTTCAAGAGCTACAACTCTCATGAAAACCTTAGAGACAAAGTCGATCATCTGAAGGGTCCAAAATAGAACAGAATGTATGACATCATTTTGAGACGAAGATGACATCATCAGACTATACAAGGTTGGAAAAATTGCCATAACTTTCCATACAGATATCGGCTTAGAGTGTTCTTTATACGGCTGGAAAAAGACTTCAAGAGCTACAAATTTTATGAAGACATTAGAGAACAATTCTATCATATAAAGGGTCAAATTTGGATTAGAAGATGTTCTAGTCAAACTAAGACGAAACAGAAAGTCAACTTAAGACGAATTGGAAAAATGGTCATAACTTTCTGTACCAAACTCGGATTCAAGTGTTCTTTCTACTAATAGAAATAGGACTTCAATATCTACAACTCTTATGAAGACATTAAAGACCAATTCTATCATCTAGAAGATCAAATTTGGATCAAACTATGTTCTGGACAAAATGAGACGATGCTGATGCCATGAGATCAATTGCTGATGTCATGAGACGAATCAGAAAAATGGTCATAACTTTTTTTTACAGAAATCGGATTCAGATTTTCTTTAGATGAATAGAAAGAGGACTTCAAGATCTAAAACTCTCATGAAGAACTTAAAGACCAATTCTATCATCTAGAGGGTCAAATTTGGACTAGAAGATGTTCTGGCCAAAATGAGACGATGCTGACGTCATGAGACGAATTGCTGACGTCATGAGACGAATAAAAAAAATGGTCATAACTTTTTGTACAAAAATAGGATTCAGGTGTTCTTTAGATGAATAGAAAGAGAACTTCAAGATCTACAACTCTCATGAAGAGCTTAAAGACCAATTCTATCATCTATAGGGTCAAATTCAGACTAGAAGATGTTCTGGCCAAAATGAGACGATCAAACTGAGACGCAAAAAGTCAAACTAAGACGATGAAACATCATAACTTGTAATGCTCGTATCTTTAAACTACGATATCCAAAATTTACAAACTTTATACTGTTAGAAAGTTGGAAAGACCATATACAACCTTTATGAAGAACTTAAAAACAATATCTGCCTCTATAAGGGTCAAATTTTCATGTTTTAGCATTATTCGAGGTTCGTTGACTTAAAATGCATAAATGAAACAAATAGACTCAAATTGCACTGTTTTTGAGTTTCTGACAAACTTGACACTTAAAATGCATAAATGAAACAAATAGACTCAAATTGCACTGTTTTTGAGTTTCTGACAGACTTGACCTTTAGTCATTGTGGGATTTTTATCTCGAGATTGGTTTAGCTAAAAATTCTGAAATTTCATACTTAAATTCTTGACTTATTAACAATTTTTTTGGGACTAATTGCAGATTTTTCTGAGTTAGAATTCAGGAGAAATAAATTCTCGAAAGTTGCGTCAGATTTTGGATCGCCAGAATGACCTTTCAATCATAACTTTTGACTCAGATGGTGAAATTCCGTGATTCAAGTCTCATATTGAACCTACTCAAAGACGAAGATACTGATAAAATTTGAGTTCCTAAATCATCACCGTTTAGTTTTTATGAACCGTCGAAATTGACCTTGAAAAATCTATTCCAACTAGCCAAGGACAACATCAGCCCCCACCTTTTAATTATTTAAGCCCATTCACAACTCATTCTCCACTCCAAAAATAACCCCTACTTCAGCCAACGTCCACTCTCTACCCCTTCTAACAAAGAACCACACATCAGCCCCCACCAACACAGCCTTCACTTCCATCAATGCAAGCTCCCATACTCCACACACAAACCCAAACATCAGCCCCACAGTACATTTCACTCTCCATACCTTCACAACTCCCCACTACTTTCTTCTCACATGCAAAACCCCACCTAGCTCCAGCCTTTCACTCCACTAACACATCATTCATACTTCAACAACACAACTGGCATAAAAAAGAAGAAAGTCCACTCTTTAGCACACACACGGACAACCAAGCCTCCTTTTATCTTTTAACTTCCAAGCTCCAACCTAGATTATTCATGCAAGTCTTGAATTTTCTCTCCAATCTTCCTCATAATCAACGTAGCCTCTATCCAAGAGCCATAGACGCAAGCCTCTAACTCATTCACGATACACACATCCAAGCCTCCATTTCCACTCACACAAGCTCCACACACAAAAATCGCAGCCCCGACTTAGTTAAAACTCTCCACTCATTCATGCATAAACCTTTATCCATTCTCCATACATCCACTCTCACTCCCCAACAAAAATGCACACCAGCCTTCCACGTACACAACAACTATTTTTTCACTCCACTTCCACGTAACTCCAATAGCCAACCACAAGAAAACAGCTTCAAGCCTCCAATTATTATTCATCCAAGCATTCACCAATATAGTTGTCTTCACAAGGCTGCCTCCATCCACCCAACTTCCATAACACAAGCTATTTTCATGCAAGCCTCCATCACCATTCACCGCCAAAGAAGGAACCATGAAAAGGAGTTTGGAGAGCTTTGTTCTTCATTTATAATTGATTCATTATGAATTTGCCTAACATTTATATTTTTGGATTGCTTGGCTTGATGATTTGTGGTTAGAACTTTAATTTCTCTTAGGGATTTGATATTTTTGTTGATGCTTTAATTTTGAATTTTTTTGGAATCCATGACTAAAAATTTATGTACTTGTTTATTTTTCCTTGGATTTATTTGTTATTCCTTTGGATTAATGGAAATTGCCTTGGTATAAATTCACCTTTGAAAAAAGGGAGTTTTTGCTAGAAAATTGAAAGATATTTTAACTAGGATTTTCTTATGAGTTGGGAGACCTAAGAAACTTAGATGGTGAGAATTAAGGGTTTGGGACTTAAGAAACTCTAGGAAGAACTTAAGTAGGAGATTACTAAGTAAATATACGTTAAAGCCTAAGGCTATAATAAAAGAATAACATTTTGGACTTATTACTATAACCCTTAAGTTGGTGATAACAAGAAAGAAGTTTTAGTAAATAGTTAGATAAAAAGATTTACAGGTCTTGAAAATTTTTAGCCATTAAGGCCTGTTAGAGATGTCCTCAAAAGAGTTAAGCTAGTTATTGACTTAGCCTTCAAAGATAATAAAAAACTAAATATATCCTTAGATTTGCTACATAAATTCGCATAAAGATGAAGGCCAATTAATCCAGTAATGTAAGGTACGTGGAAGGAAGGCTTTCATCATCCTTGAGCTTTGGAAAATTATTGATTGTCCAGAGGTAAACAAATTATACACACAAATTAAGCCTATAACGAGGGAGATAGGATAGAACCTCCCTTAGAGTCCTATAAAGTAATCAAAGGAAAGTAAAACCTAGGGAAAAAATTACTAAAAGTTATTGCTTTATAAAAATGGATGAATTCCAAACTTGGTTTATTGTTTATAGGAAAAAAATCCAATTCATCAAAACCTAAATAACCTTAATATGTTCCCCTTTAGAAATGGGATTCTTAGAAGAAGGGTAATTATTAATCAATCCATAGTAAGAAGAGCATTTAAAGCAATTACGGTCCAAACCAGAAGTTTCCTCAATTGCACACACGAAATCCTCCCCAATAATAGGTAAACCAATTAGAAAGAAAACATCTTTGGGCAAAATGGAGGCATGTCCAAAAGAAAAGATAAATGAATCATAGGAGAGACTTCAGAATTTCACGATAGTAGACGTTAGATTATGTTGATATTCTAATGAGTTTCTAGATAGAGCTATTAATTGAAGAAGTCCTTGCCTCTTCCAAGTTGAATGGTAAGAAGGTCTATCCATTTAACTCACTTGTCCACATTTTTTGGCCATGACTTTAGAGTTTTTGGGGCCTAAAATATAGGAAATTTTAGAGGAAAGTTTGATTTACTCACCTTTCCTAAGTAGGGGAGAGGTGGATGAGGAGATTCAGTAGAAAGAGGGATTCCAATGGTCAAAGCTAATCCTTGCTTGTGATCAAAATGTGAATTCCTCCTAATATGTTGTAAAAGGGAAATTTTAGCAATAAAATTAGAAGAAAAATTCGAAAAAGGGATTTAGGGTTCTAGAAGTTTCCTACCTTACTTTAGCGGAAGTTGGTAAAAGTTTAGCTAGAATAGTGACTACCTCAAGTTTTGTAGCCTGCACAAAAAATAAAGTTATTAAAACTAATGGAATTTTTAAATGAAGCACAAAGAGAAGTCAAAGGTGAACATATGTAGCATTCAATTCAGCGGATTCAGTAGAGGAGGAAGTAGAAGCGTGATGTGCAGAAACCATACTCCAAGGAAAGTTCATTAGATTTTGGGGAAATACATGAGGAAACGGGAGAAAAAACATTGGAGTTGATAAAAAAGACAGACTGCACGGGGTTTAAGATAGTAAATGGTATGGAGCGAGAGGAATTTATAGCAAAACAAACAAATCTTAGGGGATCAAAAAGTATAAATACACAAAAATAGGACAGATAGACAATCATACAACAAAAATAGTGAAAATAATAAGGCCCGATCTCAAATTCTCTTTGTTTTTTTTTTTTGTTGCCTAAATCAAATAGTCTCTTTAGTTCTTATTTCAAAACTTATCTAACATTTTTGTAGCTTAAAATTTTATTCTCTAAATTTTACAAAACCAACCTATATAATCAATGAGAAGTCTTACGCAAAATTAAAAGAGTTCCTCTCTGAAGCTCTCGAATTCTAAGTTGATTGTATAAATGACCAATAATAATAAATAAAAATGTAATGAAACACTTAATTTATTATTATATTAAATTAATAAATATATTATTAACTACTAAATATAATAATATTTAATTTTTGTTAAAATTAATTAAAATATTCTTTTATTATAAATTTATATAAATGTCTACCTCATTATTCATGTAAAATCTCACATAAAAAAATATCATGCTAGTAAAAATTAAGTTAGACATTTTAAACTTTTCACAAAATAAAAACAACTTTTTACTAGATTTTTAAAATATATAAAATTTTAATAAAATTCATGAAACTACAAGGAAGATTAATATCTTTATTGTGTCTACATCTTACAATATTTTCAACAAGGGACATAATAAACAAAAGCACGGAAATTTTCGTGGGAGAAAAAAAAAGGCAAACTCTCCCGATCAATCAAAATTTTGGAAATAATAACCGCAGCATTGCGCCACCACAAGGTCCACAACAGAATGGAGTGCCAAAATTCTTGTCACAAAATCATATTCTACAAACTGCATAGTACGTGAAACGTTTCTGTTTGATGCAGTAAAGGGGAATTATACATAATATAGAAACTTCTTTCTCATTTCTTCACAATTCAGTAGGAGCTTAGCTGCTGTCATACTATCATCCATGTCAAGTGACGGTATCCTGCCCACTTAGCAGCAAGTCGAATTCCAATGGCCGCGGCTGCAAGTAGCAATGGCAGTGGAACCCCTACACCTGTTTCCCTAACTCCAATTTCCTCTTTTCCTTCTGAAGATTTCCTTGAATTCTGATAAATAGCAAGACCCAGATACGAAATTATCACTAAAGCTCTAACCCATGGTTCTCCTACAGCTGCCAATACAGCTGCAACAGGCAATCCAGATGTAACATCATCCCTCTTTTTAACCAACTTTGAGAAACCATACAACCCCACTAGCAGTGTCCAGAAAATTGGCTCCGATATATAACCTTTCACTGCTGCATAGCCTATTAGGCCAGACAATGTCAGAAGATGCTTTTGACAGCTTACGGAGCTTGGAACAGCAGCTTCAGCTAAGGCCAAAACAGCTGATGAAAGCATGATTACTGTCGTAAGTTCTGCAACAGGAGCATGTGACACAATCGAAGAGTACAAAGCTCGAATACTGTATATAGAATACTCTATAAATCTAACCAAAGAAGTGATTGGATCCCCGATAAAATGGAAGACAATGGCCAACAAAAGTTTCAAGAGGTATCCTGCAAAACTGACTATTGACAACACAGCTCTTTTCCAATTGCCTAACTCAAATAAAACTGCTCTCCATGCATAGATGAGGAAACCCAATGCTGCACATTTGTAAGAAGCAGAAGGAATTTGGTCAAAACATTTAATGAATCCCTAGTTCCAAAAGAGAACAAAGATAAGTATCAAGAAATGCATCTCTGAACAATTTACAGAATTCCTTTCACAAAGGAGATGATAATATTATATGAAACCAAATTGATATACTTTTTCTTTTCCTTTTCTTCTTGAAATAGCCAAGAAATGCAGGAGAGCAATATTGTCTGCGTTGCTACAGAATATCAAATTAGAGAGGCAAATAGATATTCAAATTCCAAACAAATAGCATATAATAACAAGGTGACATATTCTGAATTTGTTCTAACTCTAAAGGGTTTTCTTTCCTCCACATTTCTAAAGTTTTGGTTATGCATCTATCATATTAAAGCAAGTATTAAGGGTTCATTTAATGGACAAACTTTGAGATATTAAAAAACGTAAGAAGATAATGGAAAATCAAAATGTTGCTTCACCTCCTCTGCTCCTGATCGTATGCTTATAATAATATCAAAGAACTTAAAACAAATTGGGTAGACAACATAGTCACTTCATTACATAACCAGTTAACATTTCTTTTAAAGGTAGTGCTTTAGGTTTTTTTTTTTCTTTAAGTAAGATTGAATTTCATATATCGTCAATGCCAAATGCTCAGCTGCAAAAGTTCATGTGTTGCAAATCATCCACTATTTTCTCCCAGGAAATTATTTATTCATAACAATGTATCACACTGCTACTAAAATGGAGAATAAAAAGACCATTTTCCCAAAGCAAAAACATCTCGGTCATAAATAGGACTTCAAGGATAATACATAGATGTCATAGTTACCCTGTAATTCAGGGTGCCCGTATTCCATAGCCCATATCAAAAGGGGCAACAAAGTCCCTAAAGGTTTCAAAGCCTGACAGTTATGAAATGCTTGCCGAAAACTAACAATTACCGGAGTAAAATAATTATAATAGCTCTTGGATTGTCAAATCCTGCCAAACTCAGTCAAGTGACACAAACAACATATATCAAATTTTTAATTAGTTCAACGAAAGTTAGAACATAATACAGATAACTTCAATTGATTTCAATTTGAAAATGCTAAGACCATAGAGACTATACAGGTTAAAATAAGCGTTACCTAAAAACCAAGGCCACCTTAAGGGAGGGTCAGGAGCTTCTTTAGTCAAGTACCTAAACCTCTCAGGCATAGTACTCTCTCCTGGAGCCACCACTTGAACATCATCAACACCACCCTGATTCTTCCCTTCTCCATTATCTGCATTGACATAAAAACCCGGTTGTCGAAAATGCCAAGGCAACAATCTTTTACGCGTAAATGCACTGGGATTGACTTTTTGGGTTCTTATCCGTGAAGCACCAAATATGATGGTTTGGTTACAGTTTTGAAGTGTTGGACGAGCAAAAGAAGGGAAATTGTAGGTGGGAGAAGACAGAGGGGCGACTGGTATCGGCATGGCTTCGGAAAATTTGAGAGGCTTCGTCACTGTTATGTCTAGTCTCTTGGGGTTTTGTTTTTACCTAAACCCCACAGAAGGACACAAGGGCCCACTTCACCCCAATACAAGTACCATTTAACCACTTCGATTTCCCGTTCGGCATTAATCTTGCGGATGGGAATCGAGAGAAAACTAGCCTTCTAATTTGATTTATTTTTTAAAATATATAATTTAAAATTTTAAAAATTATTTATACTTTATTAAATAAACTCACAAATTTTTTTATAATATTTTATTTATTTTCATAAATTTATATATTTCATGATTTAAAAGTATAAACACTTTTAATTACAAAAAAGGTATCCATTTAATAACTTATAAACATTTTTTTTGAAAAACATGAAAATTGAACTAAGCCTACCAATAAAGTTGAAATAGAGAGTTACAAACGACAATCAAGGTCTAGACAAAGAAAGCAAAGCCAATCGCTGAGAATAACAAGCTTCTGAAACTACAAACTGTGCCACCATTACTCCAGCTAAATCTTTCACAACTTGCTAATAACAGAAGTCCTTATAAAGAGATTGATGTGCAATGTGATCCTATTGAGCAGCTCCCCACAGAAAAGGTCTTTATTTTGTTATATGTTATAAAAAATTCGCTTGTTTCTTTCATCCCAAATGTCCTTAACTAGATACGATATGAATATATAGTAACACCATATGAGTGCATCATATTTGTGTGATACATCAGAGCTCTATAGAATAACTTGATGCCAATCAAAAGAAGGATCCTTGAGACAACATTTCTCCAAAATAATTTTCCAGGGAACATCAGTGAACAGACATTTGAAGAATAAGTGTGATACACTCTCCTAGGCATCCCTACACAGTACAAACCAATTTGGAATAGCCAAGTATCTATTGAGTTTATTAATAGTAGGGAGTTTCTCTTTGATAGTCCTCGATAATGTTGGGCTTTGTGTAGGTTTGCCGCAACAAACTGAGAGTTTCACCGTGAAAAAATAATGGGAGCGCTCTCAAGGACTCTTCGGGAAAAATACGTCGCGACAAAAATCCGAGACTTCATCGTGGAGAAGTCCTTGATTAATTCCAATCCTTCTCGGGAAAAATACACTACAGCGAAAATTTGACCTTCGTTGCGGTGAAGTTTCCAGGAACAAGTGAGAGTCGCTCTCGGAAAAAGTTCATCGCGACAAACTATGGCCTCGCCACAACGAAACCCCTGAACCCTCAACCCAAACCCCAACATCAAACAATGCAAACACACACACACACACACACATATGTACATACATCTCTCAACTTCCCTCGACCTACAACTTCTAATATCCCAAAAGTTTCATACACTATATCATTGGAAAGTCAAATGAATGCAATGCGAAAACTTGGAAATTCATGAGCTAAAACATAAATATATTTCATTAACAACAAAAGAAAGAGTTTTACAAAGCTTTAATAAGCATTTCAAGCCACAATACAACATTGTGTCAAAATCTAAATTACAAAAGATACATGAACACGAAATACTCGAAATGCGACTAAAGCCTTGTGTTTTTGCCTAAATTAGCTTCAAAACAAAATATGTAGATTTTGGAGTGATGCCTTGACTCTCGGTTACTCGATCTCTTGCTTGTCACTTGGAGATGGGGAAGACTGGGGGTGAGCTTAAAAGCTCGGTAACAAATTTATAACGGAGAATAAGTAAAACCATCGAAAATGTTCATTGCCATAGCACATTTGCATTTAATCCATAAAACACATATTTCTCGAATTCTCAACTTGTCAAACAACTCATAAATAATATAAGTCATGCATTCTTCAAAACTTGTCAACACATCATAAACACATAAGCACATCAGAATGGTTTGGGTAGGTCTATAAGGGAGTTCTTGCGAATCTCCAGTGATAACAGAATGATCTATTGCAATCTCACATAATGGTTTTGCGTAGTTCATAAATAGAGGAGAGTCCATGAAGGAGCTCCATGTCACTAGTGGACAGGTGGAAAAAGCCTTTAACAGAGACAACGTGCACTTGATAGAACAGAATGGACCACCACAAACCCACACAATATGTATTTCATGACTTGTAAATATATTACCTAGAAAGTCACATTCTGAAAGCATGATTTTCACAATCATAATATATTTCAATTTCCATTTCATAAATCATCAACCAAATTCAAGTGCCAAACATGTAGCAATTTCTCAAATCATTTAAGAAACATTAAA
>JAOTIZ010000203.1:22740216-22752132 GCA_027123425.1 Erythroxylum panamense
TAAACACACAATAATCACAATTCATGCTTAATCATCATAAGAAAATATTCGGGGTCTAACACAAAAGTTCAAAGCTATGAGGGAGAAGTGAATTTCAGTGGTGAGAGGGAGGAGAGGGATGAATAATAACAGAAACAATGACGAAGACGATTTTGCATTAGTTTAAATTATTAGGTGCAAGGTTTCAATGTATTACAATGACACTTGTCATGTTTGCATGCAAGCCACTTGTCCTTACCTTATGCTGCCAAATGTCACCACGATCTTAGGCCATTTGTCACTCAATTCTACTGCCATGTGTCACTTATTTCTTATGCTTAGTCATCCTAATTTTCTACATGTCAAATTATCTTGCCATTTGACATTTTTCCTAGACTAAATATACATAATAATTCATCAATCTCTCAATTGTAACAATTATAATTCCAAATTGCTAATTGTAATCCATCAATTCTTGTTATTGGTAAACCAAAGTACAAGACATTGGAAATACACATTTATGCCACATTCATTTTAGTTTCATACCCCGGAATATGTCAATTGAGTGCTCATACCATCTTCACATTTTTTTTCAAAATCATAAATCATCTGTGTATGCTATTATTATGTATATAAATGAAATCATAAAATCATATCATAAATGTACCAAATTCATTCTTTATGATGCAAGTCATGAGACTCAGTAATCTAACACTTTATTCCTTTAACAATTCAGGAGATGGGATATTACAACACCCCCCCCCCTCCTTTTAAGATATCTCATCCTCGAAATTCTTAACTAACTAATTCAACAGATGGGGGTAATATTGTCTCATATTTTCTCAATCTCCCATTTAGCTTCTTCTCTCGAATGATTTCTCCAATTACTTGATTCCTCGGATTCTTTAATGGCTTAGCTTGATATCTAACCATTTTTACTGGTTTCTATACATAATTCACATTATTTGCAATCTCAACTTCCTGAGCTGGAATCACATGCATTACATTGAACTTATACCTCTTGAGCATACTGTCATGAAATACATTATGGATCTAAGTCATTTTAGCAATAGCAATGGTGTCATCTCAAATTCAAGGACCTAATAACATCGTTTAGATACATTATAATCGACAAAGTACATATATTCTCTATAGTATGTTCAACTTCTTATTCCTGAGTATCGTAATTATCCAACTCCAATATTCACCTCTGATTCATTCAATATTCATCCATTCCTAAAAATGGAACATTTGATCTACAAATTTAGTGAAAGTCCTTATAAAAGAAGATTTCTTTCCGAGTTTACCTATATTGTTCACAAAATCTTTCTCAATTAACTATGTTCATCGTTGCTTTTTAGCCATTCATAATAACTCAATAAGAACAATTTATATCATATCTTACATGATCAGCTTGTTTGAAAGGCTCAATGAAGCAATAGGCGTGCATATTTACTCTTATGCTTTAGTATGGACCATCAAGACCATTACATTTTATCTAGAGATTTATTTTCAAAAAGTCACCAATTAATATCTTAAGCTGATGATACCTTAATCTCAATTGATTCTAGATAACACTTGAGTATTCTATGACTTTACAAAAGTTACTTATCCTTAGTAGTTACCATTTCAATATATCCAAATAAATCCTTGATTCCACTATGCTACTATAATTTATCTCATAATTTTACTTATGAAAACTAAGACTTAAGAGCATTCAATATGTCATAGATCATTCCCTGTACCATATCCAAGCATGTAATACATATGTACTCAGTAACATCATTCTCTAAGGTAACCACACTATCAGATGTGTTCTCACAATAACTGATCAACTTATCCTTATGGACTTCTATATATATCGCTATCATTTATTTCATCTTACATAAATTTGTTCTGAATCAGTTCAGAAATATAAGATACGTAACCATCATGAAATTCTGATATCATATCCAATGATATAACCTTATACTAAATCATAAGCTCTTAACATGATAATTAAACATCTATTCCAATCCCAAGTTCAACCTCTCAAGGTAATAGAAATTTTGGTTTTCTTTCAACTTTGCTTGTACACTTTAAATCTTATTACCACCTGAATTTCAAGGTGTAGAGAGAATTTCCTTATGAGGTAAGCCTCTAAGTGGGAAACGAGAAGAGGATACTGTCAATGATATCTTACCATTAAAAAAATTTAAGTTGAAATTAATGATGCTAAGATGGTAATTGAACAATATAGAAGGTAGATGAACTCTCTCAACTCCCTTTTAATTTTAGCAATTAACAAAGTCCCTTTTGTGATCACTGTAGGATTTTCTTAGTTTTTTTCTATTATAGAAAGGTTATATCCTTATAACATAAAAATAGTAATTAGTATTGTTATTCTAACATATAATACTTTAATATCATTTGGGTTTATAATTTTATTTTCATGTTTAATTTTGAGTTAAGAGGCTATATCATTTTTTGTAGAGAATTTTGATTTCATAAAAAATAGGGCTTTTTATTATACCTTTTCTCTTGAGGTAGTTTCTCAAGTTTTTATTCAATTATTATGTCAAATATTTTTTAAAGTATATATTATGTTTTTTAGGCATATATTTCACACCAATTAAAGAAGATAATTTGTATATTATAATTTTGGACAAAATTATAGTAGTTTTCTTCAATTTATTTTCTTTTGGGAAATTAGTAAAAAATTCATATTCTTTCATCTTTATTGTACAAAGAGTAGAGTTCTTTATTATAATATAATAGTAATAGCCTGCGATTATAAGAGGTTGAAGGTTCTAAACATTATCATTATTGATCAAATGCTTTCTTTGTAATTGGCTTTTATGCATTCCAAAGCCATCATTCATATGTCTTTCATTTATACTTCTATTTTTTCCTTTCAAATAATTGTACTGCGGAATACATTACAACAAATTCTAGTATGTACACTCTATTATTAGTGGTGAATGATTTCAATAGTATTCTTAATCCTCATAAAGTTGAGGCAATGTTTATTTAAAGAAATTTTGAAATGATTTGGCTAAATTCACCTCAAACATTAAAGCTAGTTGATTTCAAATTTGAAGGTGATTTCTAAGCTTAGAGCAATAAACAACAACATACCTAGTTATTAAGAAAAAAGTTAGATAGAGCATTAGGAAATTCAATATGGGTTTTCATATTTTAAGATCGTAAGGTTGTTTTCGATGATCCTTACTTATAAGATAATTCTCCAATTTTTATAAGTAAATTGGATTATACAATGAGGTTTTGTTTTCCATTTTGATTCAATAAATTTTTGGCTTTTGATGAATGGTTTAAAGAAGTCATATGAAAGGGTCTAAGTGTGAATATTTATGGATCCCCATCATTTGTTTGTAAGCTTAGGTACATAAAATAAGAACTCAAAGCTTTTAATCATTCTAAACATAGTGGCAATAGTGCCCATAGTGATAAAACATTAGAGACAGTCTCAACAGAGTCCAACTTTAACTATATTTTGACCTTACGAACTAAAAACTTCAAAAGGAGGAGAAGGAAGTTATGTATGCATACATAAATGCTATGTAAGTTCATTTTCCAATATTGTAGTAAAGGTCAAGGGTTCAATGGCTTATTGAGGGAGATAGAAATACATCAATTTTCCATAAATCTTTTTTAGCCAGAAGGAAGCTAAATAGAATATTTCCTTACAAGTAGAGGATGGTTTAATTAATTTTACTCGGGATGATTTCCTTAAGGCTTCATTTCAAACAATTTAGTAAAATTTTTGGCACTAAGGATAACTCTTCTTCTAATAAGTTACTACTTAACTCCTTCATCTTGGATAAAATTTAATAAGAATATGATGTTCTTTAACCACCTTTCACTTATGTGGATGTGGAGAAAGCATTGCTTAGCCTCAAACCTAGTAAGTCCCTAGGGCCAGATGGCATTAATGAATTGTTACTCAAAAAATCATGGCATTTGATCAAGGATCCGATCATAGAGGTATTTTAAAGTTTCTTCAATAAAGGGAACTTGTTAATGGAATTTGTTTATCTTATTCCAAAGAATCCTAATCCTTTTACTTTCAGGATTTTAGACTAGTTTCCTTTTGCAACTTCATATACAAGGTCATCTCCAAACTACTTGCATTTAGATTGAAGCAGAACATTACTTATTAATGGTACACATGCAACACATATAAAAGGGTAAGACGTTAAGGATAATTTATTTCTTTTTTAGGAATTATTTAAGAATTATAAAAGGAAGAGTTCTACCTCAATGTTGCACAATCAAAGTGGGTTTTAAAAAGACCTTTCATATTACAAATTAGGACTTAATCATTCATGTTTGGGTTCCATAAAAATTACATAGGTTGGATAGATTAATGTCTCACAAACGTTTCCTGTAGTATTTTGAATGGAATCCAAACTAGTATATTTGAAAGGGCCAAAGCAATAAGGCAAAAAGACCCCCTTTTTTCCTTATTTGTTTGCTCTTAGTATGGAAGTTTTTCCAAGGCACATTAAACATTGCATCAAATTCAATAAGAAATGTAAGAGACTAAGATTTAGTCTATCATTTATTGATGATCTACTTCTCTTCTCATGTATGGATTATCACTCTATAAATGTTATGATGAATTCCATGAAGATTTTCAAGAGCATCTTTGGTTTTTTCATGAATAAAGAGCACAATTATTTCTTTATCTCATCTTTTATAGCTCATTTATTAGGTTCATTTTCATCCATTACTGATCTTAAAGAAAAATGATTTTCTTTCACCTATTTGGGGATTCCTATTTCTTATAAAATACCTATATACTTTAGATTCTTTCCTTTAATCATATAATTAGGCAAAGGATTGATAACCAGTGTAAAAGATATTTTTCCTTTATAGTGAGAGTTCAATTGATCAATACAATATTGAATTATCTTTATGTTCATTTGGCTACACATATTGCTCTTCCTTCCTCTCTAATCAAGACTATTAAGGAAATTATAAGGAATTTGCTCTTGACTGATACATCTAATACTCATTATATAGCTAAAGTTTCTTGAAAATTTATGTCTTCCAAAGAAATAAGGTGTTCTTGGGGATGTCCTTTTGACACTCAATAATAAGACACCCACTCATTATAAAGCGAATTTAGAGAATTCTTATAAATAAGGAATTATTGTTGACAAAGTGGATTCATTCCCACTTTATGAGCCAAACTTATTTCTAATCTTTTAAATAAAGGTATGATGCTTATTAGATTATGCAACTTATTTTTAAGCTTAAGAATCAAGTTAAAGCATGGTTTACAACCATATTAAGGGATGGCTCTAAAGCTAATTTTTGGATTGATAACTAGAGCTCCCTAAGTCCTTTAATGGACTATAACTACTTTTCCTACTTAAGGGTAATTGTTTCTATTGATGCAACTATCAAGCAAGTTATTTCTAGGAACTTTTTTAACCTTAATTAGCAAATGAAAGATAGTCAAATAGGATTGGTACAGGGATTCTTAAAAAGCACAAGTTTTGATGATTGTATCTATTAGGTTAATAATTCTTTTGGGAAATTTTCAAACATGTTTTGTAGAGATACAGTAAGGTTTTGGAATCTTGAGTCCCTTAGATTCTTTTGGTATAGGTCCAGTTCCCATGAGTTATCTCAATAATGTATTTCATACCTTTGATGGTTATCCATGGTAAATTCTTTTTTTGGTTAAAATTGAGAGAAAACCAAAACTATTTCAGAAAAGAAATACCACAAGCATCAGCCCAAATAATCAAGGAGAGAGCGTCAAGAATCTCCTCCCAAACTTGAAAGGTTGACGAAATGCCATGACCTAATTTAGCCAGACAATCGGCTATAAAATTACCTTCACGAAGCACATGCCTAATAGAACAAATCCAATTCCTAGCAAGTAAAGCTTCAATATCCACAACCAAAATAGATAGGGGATGACACCATAAGTCACCATCCGCACCGCCTCCATGCTATCCGATTCTACCACGAGTTGCCGAAAACCATGATCCCATGACAAAATCAAACCATCTCGAATGGACCATAACTCCCCCACCTAGATAGTCAAAAAACCAATTCGAAAGGAATACCTCCTAACTAACGACCAAATGAATCACACAACAACCCTTCACCACTAATCACCCCAGGATTAACAGTAGAACTGCCGTCACAATTCAACTTCACCCAACCAGTAGGTGGCATAGTCCAATCCAACGCCTCACACTTTGAAGTTTCGGTTTTGAAACAAAAGTCAAGGATACATCCATTGCAACTTTAAAGACACAACCAGTCTAATTTTCTAAGGAAAGAAACTCCTTTTAGAAGACCCATAAGTTCCCAGCCTTCCACAACCACCAAATACCTGCCAAAAACCAATGTGCCCAATCAAAACCAAAAGGACCAACAACATGAGCATACAGATTCAAAGCTAGCCAATTAATCATATTTGCCATAATAAAAAAATCATCAGGAACATCCCATTGTTGCCACTATGCAACTACATGATTACAATCATACAACAAATGCAAAGGAGAATCAGCATATAAATAGCACACTCCACACAAATTAGAGGTAGCCAAATCCTGTGAAAACCACAAATAATTCTTTGGAAGACATGAGTGCCCAAGTAACCATAAGAAAATTTTAAATTTTGGTGGTCCAGCCGCCTTCCACAACTAAGAAAAAATAGATGAAATTAAAACATTAGACACCTTTTCCGAAAGAAGTGCTTTATAAGCTACTCGAACCAAATAAGCACCATTCGAAGAAAAACTCCAAGACATAGTATCCTGCACCGAAGTAAATTAAAGCAAAGGAATGGCCTGAATTACCTCCCTGAGATGATCTGGAATTGCAGAATGTAAGCCCGAAAAATCCCAAGAACCATTATTAATTATATGTGCTACCCGAAAATGTTCTTCCCCTACTGTCAAACCATCTATATGATCCACTAAAGGACCTCCCGAGCACCAAATATCAAATCAAAGGCTAATCTGAGAACCATCCCCAACCCTTCAAACCAAAAGAGGAAACAAAAATTAAAACTTTTATCTACCCCCTTCCATAAACTAGAAGTCGAACTATTAGCAAAAAAAGGAATAGACTAACTATTACAATATTTCCAACGTAACACTTCCACCCACAAAGCAGAATCATTCAAAAATAACTTCCATCCTAACTTACCCAACAAAGCAGCATTCATTAATCTAGAACTTTTTAAAGCAAGACCACTATAATTCTTTGGCCGAATAAGCCAATTCCAACTAACCAAATACAGCTTACGCCTCTCTTGTGAGGAACCCCAATAAAAATCACAAGCCAACCGATCTAAATTACCACAAATAGAGGAAGGTAACCAAACCATTTGCATCTTGTAAATTGGTAGCGAAGAAATAGAAGACTTAATAAGCACTTCCTTCCCAGTGGGACTTAGAAATTTAGAACACCAATAGCCAAACTAGTCTCCAACGAACTCACAATATGCTAATAATGAGCAATTGAAATACGACCATGCAACAACGGAACACCCAAATACCTGCCCAAGTTTGAAGTAACTGCTACACCCAGCAACTATTGTAATCGAGACTTCCAAACACGAGAAACAAAATTTGAAAAATAAATTCGTGACTTAAAAAGACTAGCTCTCTACCTACTCACCATACAAAACACATCCAACACCTCACCGACCACTGTAGCCTGCTTAACTGAAGCCTTACCAAAAACCAACAAATTATCAGCAAAAAGTAAATGACTAATACTTGGCCCTCCTTTGGACGCCCTAACCGGCATCCATTTTTTACTCCTCATTGCTCTTTGAATAAGCATAGTCAAACCTTCCATACAAAGAACAAATAAATAAGGGGAGATTGGATCTTCTTGGCAAAGCCCTCGAGTCATAAAGAATGATGTAAAGGGTCTGTCGTTCCATAGAATAACCAATGAAGATTGAGAAAGAGCACTTAAAATCATATTAATCCACCGAGAAGGAAAATCAAAGACCTACAACACAAACTGCAGATAGTCCCAATTGACCATATCATAGGCCTTCTCCAAATCAACTTTCAAAGCAAAATGGCCCACTTTAATTTTAGACCTTCTAAAAGAACGCAGCAGTTCCTGAGTAATAATAATATTATCAACAGTGGTACGAACAGGAATAAAACTACTCTGGAACGGGCTAACCAAACCATCGATAAAAGGTTTCAAACAATTCGACAAAACCTTTATTACCACTTTATACAACACATTGCAAAGTGTAATAGGTCGAAACTGAGAAATCGATTCTGGAGCATGAACCTTAGGAATAAGCACAATAAAACCCTTAGCAACTTGAGTATCCATCACACCAGAATTAAAGTCTGCGACACAAACTGAAAAACCTCTTCACCAACCACATCTCAATACTTCTTAAAAGATATAGGTTCAAAACCATCCGGCCCAGGGACCTTATAAGAACCCATACTTGAAATCGCCAGCCAAACTTCTTCCTGAGTAATAGGTGTCAACATATCTACAACTGTCGTCTTAGATAACTAAGGAAAAATCAAACCTGTCAAACCCACAATATTAAAAACCCCATCATTTGAGAACAACTATGCATAGAACCCTACTGCCATATCCTTAAATAAAGCTGGATTCGACACCCACTCCCCAGCATCATTCTTCAAACATTCAATTTTATTCTGTCTCCGACGAACCCTAGTAATTGCATGATAATATTTAGAACAACGATCATCATCCTTGATCCAGGCAGTACAAGACTTCTGAATCCAAAGTGTCTCTTCCTGTTTCAAACACAAATCATATTGGCATAACAAATATTTTTCAAGCAACAAGAGAGAAGAAGAAGGATGATTCTGAATAGCCAACTGAACACCCTTTATTCGCTTTAATAAGACTCTCTTATTCTAAAAAATATTACCGAAAACCTCCTTATTCCAACGTAAAGCTTGTTCCTGAACCATCAAAAGAGCACGAGAAATAGAATCATGAGGCGTAAACCATGCCAATGAAACAACTTGCTTAAAATCATCCCGTAAAGTCCAAGCAACCTCAAACCAAAACGACCTCTCCAAAGGAAAGGAAGAGAAACCGTTTAAAGACAATAATAGAGGAAAATGATCAGAAACAAGCCATGATAAAGATATAACTGAAGCTTCAGGAAATCTTAGCCGCTTACCAGCATTACACAAAGTCTGATCTAAAAGTTATTGTATAACACCAATTCTAGCAATAGAGCATGTCCAAGTAAACTGACAACCCACATAACCCATATCCACAAAGGAGCAATACTTCCAATGCTGTAAAAACCTACTACAGTTAGTGACAGATGGTAAGTCACCCCCTTTTTTCTTATGGACATATGCAATGTCATTAAAATCACCAAATAACAACCAAGGCATAGCTACATAATCTGCAATATCATACATCTGAGACCAGAAAAATCTCGCCTACTACGAATAGGACTAGCATACACTGCAGTAAGAAACCAACTACTACTCCCTCTAACATCAATTGAACAATGAATAAACTGAGTATCCATCTATGGCAAACATATATCACAAATGTTCCTATTCCAAAACAACCAAACACTACCAACAAAACCAAAAGAATGAGAAAGGAAGAAGTCATAAAACCTACCTTCTTTGCCACCCTATTCGGTCTTTCATTCGAAATTTGAGGCTCCATAATAATCAAAATTTCTGGACAATGAAGATGATATAATTCTTTTACATGAGTCAAAAAACCCCTCTTTGCAGCTCCACCACAATTCCACTAAATTATTTTTAAATCCATTAAAAAAAGATTAAAAAAAGGAGCCAGAATCTTTCAACTTTCTAGGTGGGCTTCGACTCTGATAACAACCACCATAATCTCCATTATTATCTGAAATATCATCATCGGTCTCTGAAAAAACCACATTATTCACCGCATAACCAACATTGTTAGCCAAAGTTTTTGAAAGTACCACTGGTTTCTCACACATAATGATGTCACCAACAATTGGGTCGGGATGTTTCGGATCATTCGAAACCAATTTTGCCACCACGCCACCACTAACATTATCAATCACCGTCAACACAGGCATCTCCACTAACAAAATGCTAGGAACCTAAGATTTCTTAACCAAAATCTGGTTTGATGTATCAGATAGCAGACCCTTTACATTCGGCCCAGAATGTTATCCAACCTCCAAAACCTCTTTTCTCCTAGTTACAACCATTGGACCCTTAGAAACAAACCTACTTATAATAAGCCTAGGCTGAAACTGACCCTTCTCACTACCAGACCTCCCAACCCCCTTAACCACCACAAGCTTCTTATGTTTACCTCTTGGGCCCACAGGCCCACTAACACTAGAAATCTTCTTGCTAGTCCCAACTGAACCCTTATCCACGTTAAGAACCACTCTATCCTCCACCTGTAAAGATTCAAACTGATTTATAGTGATAGTGTTGGATACGGTCTTCTCCTGAGAAATAAAAGAAGACTTACTTCTAACGATACGCCTTTGGGGACACTGTGCAACCAACCATGGGCCAAAGAGATCTTCTTTAGAAGTTGAACTAGCATAAATCAACAAAATATCCTTAGTTACACCAACTTCGCCGCCCTAGTAGTCACCGGACCACCACCTTCGTACAATGTTTAATACGATGATTGACACGGCCACATCCTAAACCGAACCCTAAAATTCCTTCATACTTTACACGCCGCCGTGCACCTCCAATAAAAACCTTGGAAACAAGAGGTTATTCAAGATTCAATTCAACACAAACTCTATCCTCTAGTAGCCATGGACATTTTCCTATACACCTTAATGGGTGTTCCAACAGCACTTGCCACTGCAAACAGGAATTCATCAGGATAAAATTCCATTGAAAATTCAATAAAACAAACCCAAGTAACCATTGAGGAAATGCTAGCCATAGATGGTTGAAAACCATGCTTCCACTTCTGAATATATAATGGCGGACCATCGGACACAATTCGCAACATATCCTCCTTCTCTTTAAACTTGGCAAGGTAAAAACCAAACCCCAAATCAATAAGATCTAGTACTACATAAGGCTTCCAAATCGATTCTCCAAGTATGTAAAATTAACAGACCACCCATAAACTTTAATAATGAGAGCATCGTTCCACTTACTACTAACCTCCTGTGCGATATCATCATCAACTAGAACCTTTGGTCGCAAGTAATCATTCCCTTCATACTCTAAACATGTTGAGACCCGATCTGGAAACCGGATCCCAACCGAAACAAAAGCGAAGACGAAGCGAATACGGAATCGAATAACAAATCGGAATAATTAATAGGATCGAATTATAATGCAACAATCCGAATCGAAGGGACGGAACATAAACGATCCGACGGACCAAATCAATTTTCCCGACATCCGCAACTTAAAAATTAGAAAGATGCACGTTGGATACCTTAAGACTAAACCAAATCCGAAACTGGTATCAAATTTTTTTTTCTTTTCTTTTCTTACATATTCGCTTTATTCCATCTTATACCAATTTACATCCTTAATTAAAACTCAAATCATAAAACTTCCTCATAATCATGCCATATTTCATTCTTGTTACAAAATCATTACACTTCTATATTTCTCAAGCAATAACCAAAAATCATCGGACTCCCCGTCCGGAACCCAAACCACATTATCCAAAATCCAGAAATACATTTATACATACACAATCATTCCTATTTCTCAATTCGATATACAATTCCATAATTCATTTACACAAACCGTAATTCACTTTACATTCTATATACAAATCCATAAATCATTTTCATCATGCCCGAAATCTGAATCTTGCAACAAAACTTAAAGCCAATCATGCAAATAACGAACGAACATCTGAACCTTCTTTCATCCGATCTCCATCTAGATACCTGGAGGTGGGGATGAAAGGGGGGTGAGCTTATAGCTCGTG
>JAOTIZ010000203.1:22787825-22799298 GCA_027123425.1 Erythroxylum panamense
ATTTTACAGTAACGAACGAAAATTGAAAGAAAAAGGAAATTAAGAGCCACAAAGCTTGTTCTTACCTCTGCGATTTTTCACAAAATGTTAGGAACAAAACCCGAACCCAAAAGATCCGAAATCCGAATCCTAGGTCACGATCTTCTCCGGTAAGACTTCAAAGCAATGCATTACACAGGAACAAGCAGCCCATATTCTCCGAAAACGCCCGAAACACGAAAAGAAACTGCCGAAAGGGGAGATCCGAAATCGTCCTCTAGCCGGGTTACGAAAAGGGAGCCGAAGAAATCGATGGAGCCTCAATTAGAAGAAAATGAGGAGTTTTCAGACGGGATAAGGAGGTTAGTCACCGGAACTATGAACGGTTTCAGGCGAAGTGAGGGAGCTTTGCGGTGGAAGGTAGAGAGAGTAGAGAGAAAAAAGAGAAATAGAAAAGTAAAGAGGAAGACTAGAAAACCGAAAAAGAATTAAAGAAACGTCCGAGGATAAACTAGCTGGTGGGAAACGAAGGCGCGAGGACAAAATGTTAAATTTTAAATAGCCTTATGCGACGTTTTGTTTAATAAAACATTCCAATTGCTATTTGGCGACGTTTTCTGGATAAAACATCGTAGAAAATGTTACAATTTTGTAACGTTTTGTAAAAACGTCGAAAAAAGTTAGAATTTTTTGCGACGTTTAAAAAACGTCACAAAAAATCTAAACATTTTGTGACGTTTTATCTGTAAAACGTCATAAATACTATGTTATTCTTGTAGTGTAATTTGTCTAACGATTGATCAATAATTAGGAGAGGGAAATAATCTTTTAGAGTTATAGAATTTACTATTATGTAATTGATATAAACTCACCATCCAGTTTGAACTCTAATAGGAACTAAGTCCCTAACTTAATTGGTGACATTGTAATCCTAATCTTCTTTAGAACTACTAATGCTGGGTTAACACACTTATTATAAAAAATTGGATAGATTATCTTGGCTTAGGGTAGCTTCTAAATTTCTTTCTTAACTATATCCATCATTGGTGGTTTAATCTTTTTTGAGGTTACCTTGTAGGTTTAGCTCCATCTTTTAAGAAAATCTTGTGTATATAAGTAAAAGGGTTGATACTCTTAATATCCATTGCTATCCATCCAATGGTCATTTTGAAGTTTTCGAAACATCCACTAATATCTCTTCTTATGTAAGGGTCAATTTGCTTAAGATTATCACTGACAAAAGGTCTCCCTCTCCAAGGAATATGTATTTTAAAAGTTTTGATAGTGGCTTTAACTTTAATTTGGTGCTTATACAACTGAAGGGATGAGCCAGTCATTAAGTGTGGGCATGCCTAACTCCAAGTATCGTATGGTTGACATCCGTTTCACACTTGTGAAATTGTTCAAGGTTACCATACACTCCTGTAAATAAAAATTAAGGGAAATATTAGTATCTTCATAACTAAAAAGATTTTCCATTATAGTTTGAAACCATTTTTGCACTAATGAAGTCAAAACATAAACTAGAATAATAGAAAAATCGTCATCAGGATACTTCATTATATCATATATATTAAACTAAATAGTATCCTTACTAAATTCCATAGTCAAAGTACTTTTGTTTGACATCAAATTTTGTTTTAACCGTTTTTAAAATTGATTTTCCCAACAAAATTGGTTTTGTTCGGTCATTATTTTCCATATCCAAAACATAGAAGTTAAAGGAACAAATTAATTTGTCATTAACATGCACAACTACATCCTCCAAGATCCATTTGGGATATAAACTGGACCTATCTAATAATTAAGCAACCACCCTCGTCCTTTCTAATGGTCCTAAATTAAGTGATAAATAAATAGAATAAGGCATGATTTTAAAGGATGACCCTTAATCTAGCACGACATTTTCTAGTTTAGAAGAACCAATAATGCATGGTATGGAAAAGATACTTGGATCCTTTCACTTTTTTGGGAGGGTTTTCAGAATGTTAGAAAATACATTTCCTCCTAGCCTTACTTTTTCAATCCCTTTCAATTTATATCTTCTTTTTACAGTAAATAGTTCCTCTTAAGAATTTAGCATATCTTGGAAGTTGTTTAATTGCGTCAAAAAGAGGAATATTTACCTCCTAGGTCTGGAATATCTTATATAAGTCAACATCTCATTCCAATTTTTAGTTATGGTTTAATGTATCTAGAAAAGGAGAAAATATAAATAAAGGAGAAACATGTGACTCACCTTTAGGTGTGGGCATGCTTTCTTCTACTTTGGCATATACATTGCCTTTCATACGTGAGTTTGATGAAGGTGGGACTTCTACAGGTTGCTCAACTTGCTTTCCACAATTCAATGTAATAGCATTAGAACTCTCCTTACGATTTACTATTGTTGTGATGGAAATTTATTCAAAACTTGAGATTCTAAGTGACTAACTATAGTGGCTAATTGACCCATTTCATTTTCCAAATTTTGATTATTGGTTTTCGTTTCTTATGTTTTAACAATATCTTCAAGAGGCATACCCTAATTGGATGTTTAAGCTTATTGTGGCTGCCTCGGAGGATGGGATTGCTTGTATTATTGAAAATTAACTGGTGGTTATTTTAATGGTACTATATTAAAAGTTAGGATAGTCTTTTAAACTGGGGTTACACATGTTTAAATATGGATTGTATTAACATTGAGGTTATCCTAAAAACCTAATATTACATTTTCTTGTTCTATTAAATCTTCATGTAATGTTGGGCATATATCAGTTGGGTATCCTACTGTTAATCACAATTCACAATCCTTGATAGCTTCCTACAACCAATTGACAAACAATTGCAATAAGATTATCTATATGTTTTTTAAGAGACAAAACATTTATCTAATTAACTATCGAGTTTAGTAGTCTGTCCTATCACTAAACGTCTGGAAATTAAATGTCATATTTACGTTCAATGTGCGAGTTACATATGGTGTTTTCTTAACAAGTGCTTATTCACTATGACATTGATAATACTTCTTACGGTAGGTAGAAGTCTTTTGTAAAAATAACAAATTAAGAGTTGTTCGCTAATTTGGTGGTGTAGTCAACTAGCATACAACTTTCTAAAAGGTTCCAAGTAATCATATAAAGACTATCTAGTGTGTTATAGAATACCACAAATCTCCTTTTGAATACTCACGAACCTTGAAGTTGGAATTTTTTTTCAAAGAATTGGTTCTTTTTTTCTTTCCATATGGTGATACTTATTAGTGGCAAGTAATTATAACTGATCCTAGGCATTGTCATTTGATTTGATCTTCGATAACATTATTAAGCTTTATTCTTGTATATACAACATGAAACTCTTGAAGATGCTTGTATGGATCCTTATTTGTAGTACTACATCAGTTTGCAACAAATGATTTAAACCACATTTTAACTTAAATGTAACATTTGCATTGAAATTAGGAAAGATTATGTGGTGAGGTTGTTGGTTCAAATATGGTTTAATGAGTTCTTATAGTGCCCGATTGCTTGACATGTTTTTTATTGTTTCACGAATTGCAATGTTACACTGCTTACGAATTGTTATTTCTTTCTTTAGCTTTCTTGCAGTCTTTTCCAATCAAGTAGCATCTCCAATCCCTTGAATATGAAACTAAACAAAAAAAGCATCTAAACATATTAAAATAATATTATAAAGGATTTAAATGCTAAGAAGAACCTCAAAAACACTTAAAGGAATTTCACATAGTGTATATGGGCATGAAACTAAATGGAGTTAACAAGGAGCAAATAAAAATGAGAGCTTTTTTGTTCTTCTTAAAGGATGTATTAGGATGTGGTTGGTGAAGAGTTTTTCCAGTTTATGTCCCAGACTTTTAATTCTG
Source organism: Erythroxylum panamense (assembly GCA_027123425.1). Classification (NCBI taxonomy): domain Eukaryota; kingdom Viridiplantae; phylum Streptophyta; class Magnoliopsida; order Malpighiales; family Erythroxylaceae; genus Erythroxylum; species Erythroxylum panamense. The sequence goes on from JAOTIZ010000203.1 coordinate 22,791,667, forward strand.
GTGTGATGGATGCTCAGGTTGCTAAGGGTTTTATTGTGCTTATTCCTAAGGTTCATGCTCTAGAATCGATTTCTTAGTTTTGGCCTATTGCACTTTGCAACGTGTTGTATAAAGTGGTAATGGAGGTTTTGTTGAATCGTTTGAAACCTTTTATTGATGGTTTGGTTAGTCCATTCCAGAGTAGATTTATTTCTGGTCGTACCACTGCTGATAATAATATTATTACTCAGGAACTGTTGCATTCTTTTAGGCGGTCTAAAAGTAAAGTAGGTCATTTTGCTTTTAAAGTTGATTTGGAGAAGTCCTATAATAGGGTCCAATTGGGACTATCTGTGGTTTGTGTTGCAGGTCTTTGGTTTTCCTTCTTAGTGGGTTAATCTGATCTTAAGTGCTCTTTCTCAGTCTTCCTTGGCTATTCTATGGAACGACAGCCCCTCTGTGTCATTCTCTGCGACTTGAGTGCTTCGCCAGGGTGATCCAATCCCCTTTTATTTATTTGTTCTTTGTATGGAAGGTTTGACTATGCTTATACAAAGAGCACTGATGAGTAAAAAATGGATATTGGTCAGGGCATCTAAAGGTGGGCCAGGTATTAGTCACTTACTTTTTGTTGATGATTTGCTGATTTTTGGTAAGGCTTCCGCTAAGCAGGCTAAAGTGGTGCGTGAGGTGTTGGATATATTCTGTATGGCGAGTGTGTTGGACCCCAACTTTTAAATGGAATTTAGAAATATAAATTGAATTTAAATGAGTATTTTAGTTTATGTGTTGTGTTATGGAAGTATGTATCTTTAAAGGAAATTAATAAGAAAGGATTGGATTTGATTTTGATACCTTTAGGTTTGAGTAGATTTGTATAGTTTATGAAAGTTAAAGTGAATGAGTTGATTGAAATGAGAGCTGAAAAACAAGAAATAAAGAAAGAAAATGTGATAATATGTAAAATTGTGAAAGTTTGACTTTTTGGCTATAGAGAGTTGACTTTTTGATTTAGGCACAATTTGAGAAAATGATCTTTAGGAAACTTGTAGCTTATGTTAAAATCTTTCTGTCACCATAAAGTTTGCAATTTTTCGATATAGGGAGTGAAAGTTATAATCAATTAAAGTTAGGGTTATTTTTACTTTGACTTTGAGAATGTTTGTAAGTGTAGGATTGTGTATGCTGTACTTTGAGGCAAATCGCTGGATTGATGTGGTCTGAATTAAGTTCAGTGGTCTTCATGAAAGTTATAGAAGATTTTCCAAGCTTTACAATGATGTATATTATGAAATTAGAGGATGAGAGAATCAAAAGTTATGAAATTTGGAAGTTTGAATGTGACATAGGTTGACCAATTATATGGCAGAAACTTTGACTGAGAAATTGACCTAGTTAGAGGTTGAATTAGCCTTTAAGTTATTCATGAAAGTTGAAGATTTTGATTTGATCTTTATTTTGATATAAAGTATGCAAATTTTGGAGCATGGAATAATAAGTTATGATTTTTACAAGTTTTTGTTATGGTTTTAGCTTGATTATTAGATGACAGAACTTTTGATTGAAAATTTGACTTCCTTAGAGGTTAAATTGATTTTTTTGTCCTTCATAAAAGTTGTAGGTGACTTTCTGATCTTTTCATTGATATAAAATATGACATGTTTAGACTTGGGAATAGAAAGATATAAATTTTAGAAGTTATGTGACTAATTAGAGTGACATTATTTTGGACAAAATCTTTGATTAGAATTTTGATCATTTTAGAGATGGAATTGGTTGTGGAGCTCTTCATGGAAGTTGTACACTTCCTTTAAGCTTTCAATAGAGACACAATTTGTCAAATATGGAGTTCGGAATCAAGAGTTATGATTTATGGAAGATTCAGATTTTATATGTTTTTTTTTTAAAGGGGCTCGGCCAGCCGGCGCTCGTCCCATGCACGAGCGCTGGGCGATCGCCCACATGCGCAAGCGCCAAGCACTGGGCGCTAGCCCATGCACGGGTGCTGGGCGATGCCGAACACCCTTGCACACACGCTAGGCGATCGCTTAGCGCTGCGGCTCGGCCGATTTTCAGACTTTTGCTGATTTCCGACCTCTCTCCATTCTTTTGGTCATAAATTTTTTGTCCAACCTCTGATTGACTTAGTTTTTGAAGCGTTGGATTCCTAAGACAATTATCTACATTCTCATGAAAAATTTGTATTTTTTTAGAATAAATTAAGGTTGATTGATTAAATCAAAGTGAGTGGGATTTCCGAACGGGGGGTCAGATGATGCTGGTTATTGTGTGAGAAATATAGAAGTGTATTTGCTATTTGCAGGTTTTGGGTTAGTTAGAAGGCAGCCGTTATGCTGCCGAAATTTTGTTGGATAATAAGTTGAAAAAGAATAAAAATAAGAATTAGATGTTTTAAAGAAGGATTGTGGGATTTTTATGATTGTTAAGAAGATTAATATGAATTGAGATGATTTGAATGAGATCGACTAAAGATGGAAGAAATGAAACAGATAAAAAAAATTTATACCGATTTTCGGATAGGTTTAGTCTAGGTTTCCAACGCGATCGTTGTTCTCTATGCTTTGTGTTTCTCACGGATGTCGGATATGTTTCAGTTCAAATTGATCTGTTTGTTTGCTTCGTTATCTGATTCGATTCGTCATGATTGTATCCTTTCGTTTTGTCGTTCGAGTTCGATTCATTTCCGATATGTTTTTTTTCCACTTGTGTTTCCGATTCGTATTCGCTTCGCCTTCGATTTGCTTCGATTCGTTTGTTTTTGCATTCTGTTCCACTTTCGATATGTATTTGTTTTCGCTTTCGCTACTTTGTTTCGCCTTCGCTTCGATTATTCTTTCGTTTCTGTCACTGCGTAATCCGTTTCTCCGATTGGGATCCGGTTTCGAGATCGGGTCCCAACATTTATGGTATCAGAGCCCAGTATTAGGATCGTACTTGGGCTATATGTTTGTTAAGATGAAATTTGTGAGAATGTGATGAATATGGAAATGTATTTATATGCGATTGGTTAAGAATGATGATTGAGTTTAGGTTTGTGATATGAAAATGAGATTAGAAATTCTTGATGAATTGGGAGGAATTAAATTGAATATACTTTTGTGAGATGAAAGAATGCATACTTGAAAGATGAGATTAAAGGATAGAAAAAGATGTGTGGAAGGTCAATAGGTTGTTTGACATGTGAAATTGTGTTAAGACATATTGCTTAGTGGATATAGTGCTTGGATATGTTATGATGATATTTAATATAAGAAGTGAGAAATTGTGGAAAGATTGAGAAATATGTATGATGAGGAAATTAGATAAGAAAGTAAGTGATTATAGTCATTGAGAAGCAAGTATTTGGTGATTTCTTAAATTCAAATTTCGAGAACAAAATTCTTTTAAGAGGGGGAGAAATGTTGGACCCCGATCTTTAAGTGAAATTTAGAAATATAAAAAGTATGAAATAAGTAAGTTTGTATATGAGTTTGTAATAGATGTGTTTATGTTTCAAGACAATTGATGAAAAAAAAGAATTGATACATTATGATAACTTTGAGATTTAAATAGATTTGTATGAGTTATGAAAGTGAAAGTGAATGAGTTGATTGAAAATTAAGTTGAAAATCTAGAAATAAAGAGAAAAAGTGTGAGAATATGAAAAATTGAAAAAGTTGACTTTTGGCCATAGAGAGTTGACTTTTTGATTTAGGCATAATTTAAGAAAATGATCTACATGAAACTTGTAGATTATGTTGAGAGCTTTCTGTTGCCATAAAGTTTGCAATTTTGTCTTTAAGGACATCAATTTTTGAATGGAAGTAACGTGATAGAAAATGATTTAGCATAAGACATATCTGAAATGTTTTGAGTATAATTTTTGATGTAGAAACCAGAAACCTCACTCACTAAGTGTCAATTATATCACACACAGTAGCTCTATGACTAACTCGATATGCAAATAGCCCGAGCCATACCAGAAAAGACATCATGATATCAATCCAATGCATACTTAAATCACATAAGAGTATAACAATGTATTTTTGAAGTTAGATCAATGTGAATTGTCACTAGAAGAAAAAGTAGACAGTATTACTGAAGAATAACGTTTAAACATAGTGACAATTCTAGCATTCCTTTTTTTTGCTAAGCTAATTAAGAAAGAAACTTATTAAATTTTCAAACTAGTAAAATCATGTGAATAACTGTACAATCATTCATAACAGAAAACCATCCAGCTCAATCAAAGTTCACACTGTGATATGTCCTGCAAAGAACTGTTCCAACATAGATATTTCATAACATACATATCTAAAGTCTTGAGTTCTTGATAGTCAGCAAGAAGGATCTTTAGAAAGTGTTTTGCAAACACATAAAGATCATAGGTAAATCCTTACACATGGGGGTAAAAAAAAAGTTATCCTCTCCTAGCAAGTAGTGCAGTGATAGATGCCAAGAAATCATTCAATCCAAAATTTAAAGATGAGGCTCAAAGCTAGAACATTATACTTTCCAGGGTTTCATTTTTTTAAAGAGTATCTCCGTAGTTCCCTTTAGCATTTCACCGTGATCTGAAATCCAAAATAAGAAACTCACAATATCGAAATCATACTTGGCTAAACCATGAATCTAGTAAGCAATAATGTTTCAGAGGGAATGAGAACATTAGACAATCTAGAGAAGAAACTTCAGTAAAGTAAAACAATAATAATCAATAGAAGATGTGTTATTTAGAAAACCCTAGATGTCCAATCTGTGGAAAACACTAAATCTCAACGAACAAACATAATAAGAAGAAAACCATGGATGAGTTAACGACCTGATTCATGACATTGGGGTTAGCTTTAAGAGGAAGCCAACTCTTAGCAAACAAACTTTCATCTACAGTTGCCATTTTCTTCCTTTTACACTTCGGGATTGAACTCCTTAATGGCACTGAAATCGACTTCAAAGCTTCTCTACATTTGGTCTACTCTCCTTTGTTGATGCGTGGGAGTGAACGAATGAAGCAAGGAAAACAAGATAGCGTAAGGATGAGACGGTGAAAGAAAACGAGAGCAAGGAAAGAGAAGGAAGAAGAGTCTAGAGAGAAAATGAGGAATGAGATGTGAGAGAGTAAAATATAACGAGGGCAAAATGGACATTAAACAAAAAATTATTAGCTGCTTGGGATGAAACGTTCCTATAAAGGAGCTTGTTTAAAATCAGCTGGTTATGTTGAATCAACCAACCCAACCAAATCTTTACTAAACAACCTAATGAGCTTTTTTATAAAGTCAACAAGCTAAAATGAATCAATCAGCTAAAAAAGAGCTTATCAGTTCTTTACCAAACAAGGCCTAATAGTTAAAGCTCAAAAGAGGAGAAGAATTAGGAAGAGCGAGAAACACACCGTATTTAACAACAATTATACAAAAATAATTTGTTTCATAAAAAATGAAATGATTTTAATATGAAAAATTCAAATTTTAAGTTGGATCAATTAAGAAAATTTTAAACTAATTTTGAAAAATCTCATAATACTATTTTTAATATTTAAAATAAATTATTTTTATTTTAAATTATTATTATTATTATTATTTTAAAAATTATCTTAATCAGTAATAAAATTATTGTTATTATCATTCTGGATACATGGTCATATTAAAACTAAATCTGATGTCAAATACGGTATTCTGCCTCTGTTTGAATTATGACAGATAATAGTGATTGTGAAAGTATGATTGGACGCCAACTCTGTCAAATCCCATAAAGCAAGGGCATTAAAGTGAACTGAAAGTCGTTGATTTAACCTTTTGTGCCCGTGCGCTTCGTCATTAGAACGCCATGCTCGAAAAACGACTGCACCATAACTTCACTGATTGGACACTAACTCACTCTGATCCCCCATAAAGCAAGGGCATTAAAGGGAACTGAAAGTCAGTGACTGACCTTTTGTGCCCTTGCGCTTCGTCGTTAGAACCGCATGCTCGAATAACGACCCCACCATAACTTCGGCTGTCTGCCCACTTTCAGTTGGTCACCGGGCCAGGCTTGTAATTTTCCCCATCTGAGTAGATGTAGGAATAGAGGATTGGGTTGGATTACCTATTCCTTTGACTGCATATATAAAATTTGTTTCTTCTGTCTATGTCGTGCTTCAGCTTTCCCCAGACAAAGCGCCAATTGTCAAAGCCAGTTCCTAAACCGATAACACAAAATTGAAAGCTAACATTGGTTTAACTGCCTCAACCGATCCTACCCAAATCGTATGATTGCAGAGTTAATTTGCAAAAATGAGCTTCAAATATATTCAGGTTGGTTATTTGTTAAGCAATTTCCAAAATGGGAATCCAATCTTGCGTTTAGATTCTAGTTTTTTGGGTAAATATTAAGCTTAATGATAAGTGAAACATGTTCAACTTTTTTGTAGTTAGTGAAAAATAACTATAAAATGAACCAAATTGAACCTTTTCGTAGTTAGTAAAAATAATAATAATATAGAACTTTATGTAATCTATTCAATGCTACTATGTTAATTTGTTATTTAGTATTTTTCTGATTTGTAATTTCCTAAGATTTTGACCTATTTTTGTGGCCTTCGTCCTATTCTAATTCTAATGTTCTGTTGCTATCCGACGCCGGATATCCTCTATTTGTGGTCGCTTTGGAATCTTTTATCTATGTCGACTTTAGCATGGTCTCTCTTTCGGATTTTTTTAAATATTATTTCAATTAAAAAATAATAATAACTTGTACATACGTAAGTTAGAGAAACAAGTTATTGTACAGTGAGGCAAACGGTGCCACTCTTCCTTCACGTAACCGTTTTAGTTAGGACTCTTGTTGGGTAAAAGAAAAAATTGTATGATTGTAAAAAATTTTTACATAATAAATTTTTTTTTTCGTAATCTTTCTCCGGTTAAATTCCTAACAACTCTAACTTGCAATGCATTTGATTCCTTCTAACGCGAGGTCGAGGCTAAGTGAAGTTCGCGAATCTTTAAGGGAATCATAAGATAACTGAGTCATATCTTCTGAGATAGATGTCTAACCTTCCGCTGTTTTATTTCCCAGTTATCTGTTAGTATATGAGAAGTTTTTTGCAATCTGATGTTGGAGAGACCTGATAAATTCAATTTATTGCGTATTTTAATGTCAAAATTTCGGTTTGACGATTGAGTACAACTACAAGACCTTGTTCACATCAGGACGACTACAAGACCTTGTTCTTAGACAATATGTGGGGAAACTGGTTGCGGGTTTTAACCAAGTTGGTCACCAACCGCTCTTTGAACTTTGCTTTGGGATCCACCGAGTCATAAAGTTGACTTACATGTCAATCCCACCCCATCGAGGTGGATATCAGGCCTATTAAGTGATGTTTAGTTGAACTTTTAGATAATAAATAAGTACCTTTTTTATTGTATTTTTTTTTAAAAAAAGTATTTGATTATAAAATAAAAAATATTTTATTAAATATAACTTTTTTGACAATTAAAACACAGCTTTTTAAGAAACTAAAATTTAAAGCTTCTAAAAAAATATTTTTTAAGGTAGATTTTTTATATTAACTAATGAGCATATTTTTTATTCCCTCATAAACACATCTTCACGTTTATTTTGAGATTTATATAATATTATTTGATTTTTTTATATGTTTTAATATTT
>JAOTIZ010000203.1:22823910-22849673 GCA_027123425.1 Erythroxylum panamense
ATTTATTCATAAAGTCTGTACATGACTATGAACAAAATGCGCTAAAGGGGATTGCCTTTAGGGCACTACTCTAACATCATTATCTCCCAAATAACTCGCAACATGATAGTTTTGAATGGTTAGCAGGGTTAGCAACTCAACATGTTTACACGCCTATACCTTTTTAAGACCCTTCAGACAAACTACCCCTTGGCATACACTTGTTTGGTTTAAAGGAAACAACCTAAGATGCTCTTTCATCTTATGGTTGTCCTTTTGGAGCAAATTACAAACTAGAGACAGACTTCCTTACCTTCAAACACCGAATCATTGTTCCTTATACCTCAAGGACAATGAAACAATTGACCATTTATTCTTTGACTGCCCTTTCTCCAAAATAGTGTGGACTTATTGCCTCTCCTACTTCCATCTTAACCCCCCCCCTCTACCACAGCTCAATCTACACACCATACGCTCTTGGATGAACCACCCACAAATCCCCATTCCCATTATCCTCTCACTCATCCTTTCATCTATAGTATACTGTCTTTGGAAAGAAAGGAATGCCAGGACCTTTAAAGATGAAGCTTTGGAAGTGGATGGCTTGATAGCTAGAGTGATCACCATAGTCCAGGAGCAGCTTAGAGCAAACACTGAGAGAAGGTAAGGACGGAGAGTTTTTTCTTTTAATCACTAACATCCTTTTTGAATTTTAAGTTTTCAGGTAAACAATGAAAGTTTATCGACTGATGGCAGAGGCTGCTCAAACACAACAGCATATTGTATCTCCATTTTCCATCAAGTGCATAGCTTACAGATGCAACTCAATTCCTTACAGGGCTGCACCAGCATATTGCCAACTTGTAGACTTCAACACCAAGGGTGGAGGTTCTGTTGACCTTCACTGTATGTTATTTAGTTTAGAGTAGGAGAGGCCAAGGGCTATTTCTTACTTGGTTGCTGATCCTCACAATCGACCTGGTGGTGCCTCTCTAGTGCTGAAGGTCATTTCATAGGTGGTGAAATTGGGATGCTTAATGCAGATGGTCCAGATGTAGAACAGTCGACTAGAAGCATGCAGAACCAACCCATTAGCCTAGGAAGATCCAGATGGGGCTGCAACAAACCAGTCCTGGCTAGACTCTCTTCACCAAGGGTAGGCAATTTCCAGGGATTGCAACATCCATTTACGGGGGATTTGAAAATAATGCTTTCTGCTGTGTTTTTTTGAAACCATTAAGTCCTCCTTAGCTATACTACATGATTGAACCTTATTGTCAATTATCCTTTAGATTGATCCACTTTCAGTTTGTTGATTAGATTATTTGGTCCTTTTCGAAGCTTAGTATCATTTTCTTGATGTATTAGCCATCTATGGAGAATTATCAGGGAACTCTTATTAGCATAGGGACTTTTGCTTATGTTGGGACTGAGATGAGTTTCTCAATTCTCTTAAGCCATATACATAACATTTGCTTCTATTAATCTTATACTGATTTACCCAAAAAAAACTCTTATATAAATTAAAAAAACTGATAATGGAAGATTTATTTTTTACAATATGCATTTAGATTTTAATATATAAGTACAAATTTAGATATCAAAGTCTTAACATAAAGTCATTAATTATTCCAAACAACATTTTATATGTCATGCCATGCTATAAGTTATTTTTTATTCTTCCTCTTTTTTATGTATATATGCTAAAAATTCAATATCTTTAAAGGTGTAATTACTAAAGTATTTTTTTGGTATATTTTACACAATTGAAAATTGTCCTTTATAATCATTATTTATTTAATTTATTTAGTTATTAGTAACATGACCCCAATTTTATTTATTTGAACTTTTCTTATTCTTCACATCTCCTATTACAAACATTTTTTAACTAATTATTAGTAGTAGAAAAGAAACCTACATGCTCTTACACAACACATCTACTATTAATAGCAATAAAATTAAGATTTCTAGTGTTTAGGTATCAATTTATCTCAACATTAATTGGCATTGGTTATATGTTGTATCAGTATGAATTAAAATGATTTTTCGCTCGGTTTAGTTTTTTAGGTTATTGAGATTCAAAACATACTTTTAATCAATTATCTCTTATATTCTAAGGAAAATAACAATAGTAGAAATAGAGAAATAAAAAATGAGGTACAAGTAGTAAGTGTTATTATGAAGCCAAATCAAAAATATATTTGAAAGACATAATGTACAGATAAATACAACCAATTCTTAAATTTTTCAAGGTAAATATTGATAATGTCCAAGTATAATCATAACAAATAGGCATAACCAATCTTAAAGTGCCCAAGCTTTTAGGATTTTTTGAATTTAGTGTTCTAAATTTTAAAATTTTCAATTAAGTAAATATTTTAAATCCTTAACAATTCAATTTAAGACATTAGTTTATACTGAAGTGGCTAATACTTCAATATCCATGTGGCATTTGGTAGGCATATTACACCAACAGAAACTAACATTTTAAAATGAATTGTTAAGGGTGGTCACTCAATTAAAAATTTTAAAAGCTTAGGCACTAAATTGAAGAAATCTTAAATGGTTAGACATTTTTGAATATGTTATCCTTAATAAATATGTGTTGGGCACCATTTCTAGAACCCAACTCTAAATCATGAAACTAATCATGAAGCCTGAGGGTATTATTCGATAGGGTTATTTCTAAAAACCATTATTAGGCATCATCCCATAAGGGTGGCATGCTCGTGACAAGCAAACATCAAAACAAACTTATTACTCTAATGTTGGATCCTATTTCTGAAAACAAAGTCCAGCTCTTGCGGAAATATCATAAGACTCTCATATCTTGTGGAAATATCATAAGACTCTCATATCTTTACTTCATCATATTCTTTAATACATTACATAAAACTAATTTTGCATCATTCACATTTCAATACCCTCAAAACAAAGGATTTTACAAAGCTATAATGGCCTTTGAAGCCACATTACAACATAATCTAAAATCTCAAAATACAAAAGTTACATGAACTATAAATTCTTGAAAAGTGACTAAAGTCTTGTGTTTTCCAAAACTAACTCAAAATACATCATAAACAAATTTGGAGTGAAGCCTTAACTCTCTTTCACTCCATCTTTCGCTCATCACCTAGACATGGCGAGGAGAATGGGGGTAAGCTTGACAGCTCGTGGGTAATAGTTTAGAACGAAAAAATAAGCAAAAACCATTTCCAAAACTCATTGCCATTGTACATTTTCGAAACCATAGTAATTTCGCAATAAAATCCTCAAACACTTGTTTCTTAAAATTTTCAATTTATCAAACAATTCATGAGCAATGATAAATCATGCATGCATCAAACTTGTCAATAGATCATAAGCACATACGCACATCAAAATGGTTTGGGTGGATCCAAAACAGGACATACTATACATTTCCCATAAGGGTCCTATGTAGCCGTGAACAGAATGTACTAATGCAATCCCACGTTATGGTCTTGCGTAGCCGTGAACTTATGGGAGCCCATAAAAGAGCTCCATGCCACTAGCGGGCAGGCGGGAGAAGTCTTAAACTTGGGTCAACGTGCATGTGACATTTCTTGAGGGATCACCACAAACCCACATAACACATAAATCATGACTTGTAAACTTGTGTTGCCCAAAATGGCACTTCTCGAAAACTTGAGTTTCATGAGCATATAATATTTCATATGCGCTTTCAAAACTTGATTTCATAAACTTGTTTTTCTTTTCAAAAATTACTTGAAAAATCTCTTTATAAACCATTACACAGTTCATGTAGCAAACATATAATAGATTTCACAAATCATGCAAAAGCAAAAGATGCAACACTTATGATGCAAATGAAAATAAGAAAACTTCTTTGATTTAAGAAAACAATAGTGGCTTATTTACTTTATTATAAATGTGTACCGACCTTGATTTCCTTGCTTATAGACTTGCTTAAAATGTCTCTTCTCTTTGCAAACAATATGAGGTCTCTAAGACTCTTTCCTATTGTATCTTTAATGTGTGCTCCGTCAGCTGATCTAACTGAAATAAGTATCTTTGATCCCTTTGGTTCTTCACCAAATAAAGAGATCCTTCGCTCAAATGGAAGCTCTTCTCTTCCTCTACCTTTTTTTCTTCTTGAACAGCTTTAAAATCTCTTTTGAAGGTTAACACAACCCTAGCTCAACTATCTTCTTTTCTTTCCAATATTCTTTCTTTCTCATTTCGTTATTCTCTTTTGCGTTTTTTTTCATTAACGTTTTTCTTCTTTATTTATAAACAAGACAATGCTTCTTCTTCCAATTATGCCCTTAATGATTGAGAATTGTCCCATTTGTTCCATTTATGCCTTCTGTCTTTTATACTTAAGTGTCTTACCAAAAATATCTTTGAATATTCTGACATAACTCTTTCTTCTAGAAAAGTGTTCTCCCTTGTCTTAAGTTCCAATGACACCAAAATCAATCCATTTGGTTCAGTGATTCGAAAGATATACTTCAAACATTTTTGGACTGCTCTTGTCCAAATCAATATACTATACATAACATCTATCCAAAATTTAAACACATTAGAAATTGAATTAGATTTCAAATTCTTCATACCATTTGTAGCTCCATGTCTCTAGTTTATCTTGAAATAAGAATCATCTTATTCGGAGCTCTACCGGTCCAGAAATCATCAAAATACTGAAGCATGTTTAGTAAAATATCTAATTCCTACTCTTCCAATCGATACCCTTACTTGATTTAATACATCTTTTTCACATTAACACCAAAATCTATTTCCTTTCATGGAGATGTAAAAAGAAAACTGTTAGGAACCTAAGGGTTAAAAAATCACTTCATTTGGAGGTCAAATAGAAAAATTATGGCCGAAAGAATCAAACAAGATTTGGTCCTTAATGATATCAAACTTGTCTCGGGAAAAATGACATAACTTTCACTAGAGACGTTGGATTAAGATTATCTTAGGATGATTTCAAAGAGAACTTTGAGATCTATAACTTTGAATAAGACCTTAAGGTCATATTTTATCATCTAAAGAGTTAAAATGTACCAGATAATAGGATTAGACGAAACCAAATGAAAAAGCAGAAGAAGATATTCTTTATATGGTTCGAAGGAAGACTTCAAGATATAAAACTTTCATGAAGACCTCAAAGATATATTCTATCTTATGAAGGGTATAAAATGGAACAGAAGATAGATACAAAGCAAACTAATGAAAAAGACAGAAGAAGTAGAAAAAGATAAAAGAAGTGGGAAAATTGCTATAACTTTCCCTACGGATATTGGATTAAGGTGTTATTTGTATGGTTTGAAAGAGGATTTCAATATCTATAACTTTCATGGAGACCATGAAGATAGATTCTACCTTCTGAAGGATCTAAAATGGAACATAAGATAGGTAAAAAGTAGATTAATGAAAAAAACAGAAGAAGCGAAATAAGACAGAAGAAGTGGGAAAATTCCTATAACTTTCCCTACAGATATTAGATTAAAGTGTTCTTTATATTATTCGAAAGAAAATTTTGATATCTACAACTTTCATGAAGACCTCAAAGATAGATTATATCTTTTGAAGGGGTCTAAAAGGGAACATAAGATAGATACAACGCAGACTAATGAAAAAGACAAAAGAAAGGGAAAAAGATAGAAGGAGTGGGAAAATTGCTATAACTTTCCCTAAAGATATCTTATTAATGTGTTCTTTATATGGTTTGAAAGAGAACTTCAATATCTACAACTTTCATGAGACCTCAAACACAGATTCTATCTTCTGAATGGTCTAAAACAGAACATAAGATAGGTACAAAGTAGACTAATGAAAAAGATAGAAAAAGTGGAAAATGACAGAAGAAGTGGGAAAATTGTTCTAACTTTTCCTACAGATATCAGATTAAGGTGCTCTTTATATGGTTCAAAAGAGGACTTCAAGATCTACAACTTTCATGAAGATCTTGAAGATATATTCTATATTCTAAAGGGTATAAAATGGAACAGAATATAGATACAAAGCAAACTAATGAAAAAGACAAAAGAAGCGAAAAAAAGATAGAAGAAGTGGGAAAATTGCTATAACTTTCCCTACAGATATCTGATTAAGGTGTTCTTTATATGGTTTGAAAGAAGAACTCAAGATCTACAACTTTCATGAAGACTAAAAGACAGATTCTATCTTTTAAAGGATATAAAATGGAATAGAAGATAGGTACAAAACAGACTAATGAAAAAGATAGAAGAAGTGGAAAAAGACAGAAGAAGTGGGAAAATTGGTATAACTTTCCCTACGAATATTGGATTAAGGTGCTATTTACATGGTTCGAAAAAGGACTCCAAGATTTACAACTTTTATGGAGACCTAAAATATATATTATATCTTCTGGAGGGTCTAAAATGGAACAGAAGATAGGTATAAAGCAGATTAATGAAAAAGACAGAAGAAGTGGAAAAAGACAGAAGAAGTGGGAAAATTACTATAAATTACCTTAAGGTGTTCTTTATATGATTTAAAACAGGACGTCAAGATATACAACTTTCATGAAGACCTCAAAGATAGATCCTATCTTCTGAAGGGTCTAAAATGGAATAGAAGTAGGTACAAAACAGACTAATGAAAAAGACAGAAGAAGTTGAAAAAGACAAAAGAAGTAGAAAAATTGTTATAACGTTTCCTACAGATATCAAATTAAGGTTTTGTTTATATGGTTTGAAAGATGACTTCAATATCTACAATTTTCATGAAGATCTCAAAAATATATTCTATCTTCTATAGGGTCTAAAATGGAACAGAAGATAGGTACAAAGCAGACTAATAAAAAGGACAAAAGAAGTGGAAAAAGACAAAAGAAGTGGAAAAATTACTATAAATTTCACTACAGATATTAGATTAAGGTGTTCTTTATATGGTTAGAAAGAGGACTTCAAGATCTAAAACTTTCATGAAGACCCCAATGACAGATTCTATCTTCTGAAGGGTTTAAAATGGAATAGAAGTAGATACAAAGTAGACTAATGAAAAAGACAGAAGAAGTGGAAAAAGACAGAAGAAGTGAAAAAATTGCTATAACTTTCCCTGAAGATATCGGATTAAGGTATTCTTTATATGGTTTGAAAGAGAACTTCAAGATATACAACTTTCATGAAGACATAGTAGACAGATTCTATCTTTTGAGGGATCTAAAATGGAATAGAAGATAGGTATAAAATAGATTAATGAAAAAGACAAAAGAAGTGGAAAAGGACAGAAGAAGTAGGAAAATTGCGATAACTTTCCCTATAGATATCAGATTAAGGTGTTATTTATATGATTCGAAAGAGGACTTCAACATCTACAACTTTTATGAGACCTCAAAGACAGATTCTATCTTTTGAAGGGTCAAAAATTGAACAAAAGATAGGTCAGGTGAAAACACAGAAGAAGCAAAATGCAGAAAAAGATGACGTCATCATAGAAGAAACACAGAAGAAGATGACATCATCACGGAAGAAGCAAAAGGCAGAAGAAGTAAAACATAGAAGAAGCAAAACACAAAAGAAGCAAAACACAGAATAAACAAAACACAGAAGATGATGACATCATCTCAGAAGAAACATAGAAGAAGATGACATCATCATAGAAGAAGTAAAAGGCAGAAGAAGCAAAACACAGAAGAAGTAAAACACAGAAGAAGATGACGTCATCACAGAATAAGATGACGTCATCACAGAAGAAGCAAAAGGTAGAAGAAACAAAACACAGAAGAAGCAAAACATAGAAGATACAAAACATTAAAAACAACGAAAAGATAGAAGATACATCTTCCTTTACAAGGACCATAACTTTCAGCCTAAAAGTCTAAAAATTCCATACTATATTTTGTTTGAAAGCTAAAAGAAAGATATACCACTTTCCAGAAGACAACTTTCTTTAATCTAGCCTAGATCGATCCAGAATTGCCCTCGACTTCAGAATACGTACTTTACATTCATCCACCAATATACTGCACCCAATTCTCAACTTCATGACAAATTTTGAGATTCTTAAAGATAGAATTTAAATTTGATGTCTCATAAGAAATATAGCCATATGTTTCTAGTTTAATCCAAATTAAGAATCATCTCATTTGGATAACTAGAGAAATAGTTGTGGCTAAAAGACTAAAGCATACTCCATAAACGTTTTCCAGATCAACCATCCATTTTATTTCACAATCTTTCCTTAACACAAATCATACTAAGATCACCTTTTCTACTTCATTTACTCCTTATTCGCAACTCCATTTCAAATCAATATCATCTATAAAGAAATTTATAATCCATGATTAATCATGAACACCAATGACATAACATACACCTATAAGTACTCCTTCATCAACTTACTACACAAATGTAACTTCATTTTTGGCTTTCATTTTACTTCTAACTTTCACCTTAATTCTTCTCACTTCAAAATCTTTTATCCACCAAAAACACCAAAGAAAAAACTTGGACATATCCACATTTCTCATTCGCTACTTTACCCTTACCTATCATTCCTTGGTTTAAGAATTTTCATCATTTGTCCTTTACTTATGACTAATCTCCAAAATTTCTCATTCAAATAATTCTAACTTTTATGAAACGTTCGGGGTCCAACACATAACTGGTTCCCTTTAAATAAAAAGCCATCTTACAAAAGGTATGACACCTTCTCACTAGCTCTAATTTTTGCCAGAATGTCAGAAAATAATGGATCAGTATCAAGTAAATTGGAGAAAGAATTAAATCCAGGTACCTCCACATTCATTTTGCTCAAGAGGATTTTTTGTAATATGTCATTTCCTATTAGTGATATGTCATCTACGTATTATATAAGGAATATGATAGCACTCCCACTAACCTTTTTGTACACACAAGGTTCATCCAAATTTTGTGAGCAACCAAACTTTTTGATTGTTGCATCAAATCAGATGTTCCAACTCCTAGATGCTTGCTTTAATCCATAAATGGATTTATGAAGCTTGCATATCTTTTTGCCATCTTTAGATATGAAGCCCTCAAGTTGCATCATATACACTTCCTCAACTAGGTTTCCATTCATGAAAGTCATCTTCATATCCATCTGCCATTCTCATAATCATAATGAGTAGCAATGGCTAGGAGTATTCTAATGGATTTAAGTATGGCTATGGGGCTAAATGTCACGTCATAGTTAACTCCTTCTCTTTGATGATAACCTTTAGCGACTAGCCTCACTTTATAGGTAATCACATTACCATCCATGTCAATTTTATTCTTGAAAATCCACTTGCACCCTATGGGTTTTAGCCCTTCGGGTGGGTTAACCAAAGTCTATACTTGGTTTTCAAACATGGAATTCATTTTGGACTTCACAGCTTGAATCCATTTTTTATATTTTGAACTCTTCATGGAATTCATTTCGGACTTCACAGCTTGAAGCCATTTTTTATATTTTGAACTCTTTAGAGCCTCTTCATAGGTTGTAGGCTCATCATCCTCTATGAGCAATAAATCGTTATGTTCACTTACGAGAAATTCACATCTCTCTGGAACATTACATATCCTATTTAACCTACGAATATTTTTTTATGTCAGAAGGTTCAATGGTTCTCTCATCTCTATGAACAACAATTTCGGGTTCAGGTAGTTGATCTGCATCTGTTTGAGCATTATTAACTTCATCAAGTTTAACTTTGTTCCCATTATCTTCTCTTAAAGAAACTCTTTCTCTAAAAAGACAACATAATTCAAGACAAACACCTTTTTCTCTAAAGCATTGTAAAACTGATATCCAACTGCTTCTTTAGGATATCCTACAAGACATTTAGCAGATTTCACTTCAAGTTTGACTGATTTAAACCGCTTCACATAAGCTGAATAACCCCAAACTTTCACTTGAGAAAGATAGGGTTTCTTTTTAGTTTATATCTCATATGGAGTAACATCAACTGCTTTTGAAGGGACTCTATTTATCACATAAATAGCAGTTTTGAATGCATAACCCCAAAAGGATTTCGGTAGATCTGCCAAGCCCATCATTGACCTTACCATGTCCAACAAGGTTCGATTTCTCCTTTCAATCATACCATTATGTTGTAGTATGTACGGTGGAGTCCACTATGATACAATCACGTTATCCCTAAGATAACTTAGAAACTCCTTGTTCAATTATTCACCACCTCGATCTGATCGAAATGTCTTGGCACTTTTACCGAAATGTTTCTCTAATTCATGTCTGAATGTTTGAACATTTCAAATGCTTCAGACTTGTATCTCATTAGATACACATGCTTATATCGTGAATAATCATTGATAAAGGTAATGAAGCATATAAAACAACCTTTAGCATGAATGAACATCGGACCACATGCATCATAATGTATTAGGTCTAATAACCCATTCACTCATTCACCTTTTCATTTAAAAGGTAATTTAGCCATCTTGCCTAGCAAACAAGATTACCATGTGTCATATGATTTATTATCAAATGACCTTAAGCTACCACTCCTATATAGCTTAGATTTATGTCTCTCATTTATTTGGCCAAGTCAACTATGCCATAAGTAAGATGATTTTAAGTTATCCTGTTTTTATCGTTTATTATCATTGATATTTAAAACTAGATTGCATATATCTAATATGTAAATACTATTGCATAATGTAGTAGTACCATATAGCATTTTTTCAACATAATTAAACAACCATTGCTTGAAAAAGTTAAATGAAATCCTATTTTATTAAGACATGAAACAAATATAATGTTCTTTGTCACAACAAGTATATAATAGCAATTATCCAAAATTAAGTTTAGCCCACAAGGAAGATACAAAACATAGTTTCCTACGACTAATACAGCAACTCTTGCTCTATTTCCCACACACAGGTCCATATCTCCCTTCTTAAGCAATCTACTATCCTTGAGGCCTTGCATATCGACATATATGTGTGAGCCACATCCAGTATCTAATACCCAAATATTATGACCAAAAATAGTATTAACCTCAATGTCAAATAACATACCTGAAGTAGACAGTGGAGCATCTAATGCCTTCTTTTGCTTCAGTGACTCTAGATAAACTTTATAGTTCTTCTTCCAATGCCATTCGTTGTTGCAATGGAAGCATATTCCCTTTGGTGTTTTCTCCTTTGCCTTCTTCTTGGCTACACCTCCCACTGACTTCTTGGACTTCTTCTTCTTCTTTTGGTTCCTTTTGCGAGAACCAGAAGCAAAGTCCACTAGCATCATAGCCTTACTATCCTTCCTGACAGTTTTGCTCAGCTGTTTTGAGTAGATTAATCAGCTCAGGTATCGAATCATCTGATAGTTAAGCACAAACTGTGAATAACTATCGGTCAAACCAGTCAAAATTAAGTCTATACTTAATTCATGATCCATTATGAAACTTAAACTAGATAACCTCTCAATGTATCCATTCATCATCAGTGCATACTACATTGGAGACGATCCCTCAACCATTTTAAAGTGAAAGAGCAACCTAGAGGTCTCGATCATGAGGATATGAATGCTCATACCATAGTTTACCATCTAAGGGAATTATTTGATAAGAAAACTTAGTCTTGAACCTTTCAGACTAAGCTTGCTCATCAAAAAGTTCCCTTAAATGGTAGACTTTGGTATAAGCATCCATAGCCTCATGCTGCTTTTGCAATTTTGGTGAATAGAGGCTAGCATTAATATAGTTAGCCAACTCAATATCATTCAATAGCTTCTTGTAAGCTTTTTGATCCTCATCAGAGGCATTGGTAGTAGGGAGATTGGGAAGTGGCTAGGATATATGCTATTTTCTTATATTTGAGAACAATTCTCAAATTTCATAGCCAATCTAAGAAGTTTGGTGTCGTAAGTTTGTTGGAGTCTAATAGAGAGCATAAGTTCACACTAGATAAAGACATCGTGGCAATTCAATAACTTAAATGCATCTCAATAAAGACTTTAATCACACACATTATAGGTCCCAATATTTTATTTGAATCTATAGTACTCATTACAAATTCGAGTAAACTTATAGTTTTCCTATTGGGTTGATATCGAACATCACTAAGAATGATCTTGGGTTTGCCTAATAAGCCACCTTAGGTCAATCAGTAGGTATCATTCATACTAATTGCATTTAATTGTGCAACTATCGACTTATGCCATCAGCTGTTGATTTGGCACACTCATTGGGTTATGAACTCTTGATATGTATACATCCCACGTATACTACCTAACTTTGCCTCTACCTACGTTGACCTTAGGCATGCCCAACAAATTAACACTTCCAGTTAGGACCAACCCATTACTATGAAAATCTGATTTCCATTGTTTGAACATATTCATGTAGAGCGGGCTTGGGTTTGCCCAATAATCCAACACTAAAAGAACTTTGGTTCTTGTAATATCAATAGAAGGCGTAAGTCCTAATATTTTGGTTGAGAGATTTGTTCTTAGGTCTCATCAATACTATATATATCTCACATATATTTTTAGATAGTTACTATAACTATATGACCTGATTATGGACGCTTCAATTAAATTGAGCCTATGTCCATAACCACCCTATCATTCCAATTTAACCAACCCTTAAAATACATCTAATGCATGTAGCACACACCAGCAGTTTAATTTAGGTTGTGACTTGACTATGCATCAAAAGTTCATGATTCAATTCAACTCTGAAACTAAATTGAGTGCTAGTGTTAGTATAAACTAATTCGAATTATGAATGTGATTTGATTAGGAACCCTAAAATTCAATTATTTTGATGTCCAAATTAAACACTTTAGTTCTAGTACACATGCCTTTTCTAGTCACACTAGAAATGCAATGCTCTACTTGGATTAATTTTAAAATAATCCTTAGGGTTTCCAAAATTTCTGAACATCAATTAGTCATTTAAAACATCCTTAGGTCATCTCAAATTTATTAAGAAAATTTCAGGGCAAGCTAAAAAATTCTTGACGGCCAAAATTATCAAGATAAATGAGTTAACCTATTAGACACTAAAGAGAATGATTCGATGTCCAAATATTTTCCGAAACCCTAATTTCAACCACATGCACTTAGCAGCTACTAGCATCAAAATAATATATTTTTATCTCATTAAAAAATTTTAAGGTCTTATAACCGCAACATATACATATAATTCATCACACAAGTCAGCCTCATCAGCTTTGCAAAAGTTGACCAGTGTTGACTTTGACTTGATCTATTAATGGAATCAAGTTCAATTAATTCTGGAAAACATTCCAGAGTCTTATACACATTCTAAATGTGCCTAATAAAAAATTACAGAAACTAATTCCTAGGAATTCTCTATGAACTAAGTAGAATTGGTCAGCACATCATATGTACACTAACACTTGTCATACACCACCAGCATGCATGTAAAATCTAGAATAATCACACTTCAAAAACAAGTGTCATGCATCTCATACATGTGGCAACATAATATGTGTATGTTCATGAAGGAAATTCAAAAATCAATTTTTTAATAAAATTATTCTGGAATTTACAAGCATGCATATTCATTAGATTTCCAAAATTTCCTAGACCTTCATACATGCATCAGATGAAATTTAAATCATAATAAAATAGAAAATGACACTTAATTGCAATTTCCTTTGAAATACACATAATATAACACCTTATAAACATTTATGTGAAATAAAATTATAAAAAGAAATTTCCAGAAATATTACGAAAATTTCAAAATTAGCACATGTATTCTATTTTCTAAAAATTCCCAGAAGCCAACATATGAATAGACTGGAAATTAATTCGCAAATAAAATAGAAAATTAAATTTAATTAAAATTTCCTTTGAAAAGAAAATAACATAACATATTTAAAATATTTATGTGAAATCAAATAAAAAAACCATTTTCCTATAATTTATACGAATTCTTCAAAATCAACATGCGTGCCAGTCACAACCCAACAAACAGTTTGTACATGTTCAATAGATCATCTTATACATACATAAGTAGCTCTAATAACATTGTTGGGGAGCCATGGGTCTAAGAATCACATACATGGAAAGATATCAGAAGTTTCAAAATCAAATTCCAAGCCCATGACATCCCCAGAAAATCCAGAAGCTATGTGTATGTGTTATAAGAACATGAAATTAAAACATATATACCTTGCAAATACTCCTCCTTACTTGAATCGTCTCCTTGTTTGGGTTATAGAAAGCACGAAACAACTTCCTTAACCTCTATAGAGAACGCAAGATGAAGAAAAATCAGTATATAATGGTGGTTAGAGCACTAAACAAGATGAGTTCAAGAAGATGCTCATGTGAGAGTTAGATCAAGACTAAGTTACATGCAATTAATCTCATACAACAATTGCTTAAAATTGTATGCAAAAATTGCAAGATGACTCCTCTAAACTTCCAAAACTCTTCTGTACCCTTAACCTCTCTATTGAGTGGGTCACATGATGTACTTAAAATGACAACCATACACATTTTGTATTTCATCTGATCTTTTATGCGTGTGATTCTTAAGGTTCTCGGTTATTTTGGGTACTTGAATTAACTCTTAATCCGAGCATACCATGAATGGTTTCATGCCAGTTGAATTAACTTTTAATCTAAGAAAATCATGAAGGGTTTCATGATGCCAATTTACTAGAACATAAGTGAATTAACATATGAACTCTTTGATAGTTAATTATTTGACTTATAAACCTTTCCATAGAAAATTACCGTGCAATTTGTCCCTTCACTATCCTATACCCTACTTAGTTCGGAGTATGGGATATGTGTCAACTCCTACTAGACTATCCATGTCACATCTATGTGTCATTGAAGACTCTCTTCATGACACATAACTGCTCTGGCCAAAGACTCCCGAGTAATGACCTCGACAAAAGGTCATGGCTATCATCTTCTTCTATCAAGAGTGGTGAATCCTTTACTGGCTAGTTAATTACCTTCAAATATCAATAGCTGTACCCATTCACGACCTTATGAGTGATCTCGTCTTGATACAAAAAGGAATCATGTCAAAACACAAGATTAGTATCCAAGATATCCTTGAGTACCTCAAGTATAAGGATATTTGCACCATTGCTATGATGAGATGAATCACTGACATTTGATAGATCATCCATATGATAATCTCATAGTGGGTTATCCGATATACTTACTACTTTTATTAAACAATGGATACTAGAATCCCATGTAATCTCACTACTTCATTCACATATCTCTAAGCTAACTGATCTTGTGAGCTATTCTCTCTCATTGGTAAGAAATGAGCCGACTTGGTCAATCTATCAACAATGACCCAAATGGCATCATGTTGCCTCGGAGTTCTCAGTAAACCCATAATAAAATCCATTATGATTCTCTCCCATTTCCACTTTAGAAGAGGCAAAGACTGTAACTTACCAACTGTAGCCTGATGCTCAGCTTTTATCCGTTGACAAGTTAAACATTTAGCCACATATTTAGCCATTTGTTTTTTCATCCTTGACCACCAAAAATGTTGCTTCAGTGTATTATACATCTAAGTAGTACCAGGATGCATAGCATAAGCTGTTACATGTGGCTCCTCCATAATCTCTTTCCTCAGATCTTCAACATTGCATACACACAACCTCTGTTTCAACTACAATGTATTGTCTCTTAATTCAAATTCAGAATCCATTTTCACTTTCAACTTCTCAATTAACTTCATCAATTCTGGATCACTGTTCTGAGCCTCTCTGATTCTTTCATGCAATGTAGCTATCAATGTTTTATTCTGCCCTAAATTTAATTCAACATTCAGTGCTCTCAATTGAATTAGGCTCGATAACCTCGATAACTGTACTTGAGCCGACTTCGTGCTTAATACATCAACTACCACATTAGCCTTGCCAGGATGATACTCAATTGTACAATCATAATCTTTCAATAATTATATCCATCTCCTCAGTCTCATATTCAACTCCTTCTGACTTAACAAATATTTTAAACTTTTATGATCAATAAATACTTGTAAAAGTGTCAGCATACAGGTAGTGTCTCCAAATCTTCAAAGCAAATACTACAACAGTAAGCTCTAAATCATGTACTGGATAATTAAACTCATGAGACCTCAATTGTCTCGATGCATAGGCTATCACTCTACCATATTGCATCAACACACATCCTAATCCCTAATATGAAGCATCACTGTACACTATACGCCCTCCTATTCTAGATGGAATAGCTAATACCGGTGCTGTAGTTAACCGATGCTTAAGCTCTTCAAAACTTCTCTGATAATTATCATTCCATCTAAAAGGCACATTCTTCCTCAGAAGTTTAGTCAAATGGGTTGAGATCAATGAAAACTACTCGACAAACCTCTTGTAGTATCCGGCTAATCTATGGAAACTCCAGATCTTAAACACATTCCTCAGAGTCTTGCACTTCTTCACTGCTTCTACTTTCTTTAGGTCTTCCTGAATGCCCTATCTAGATACTATGTGACCCAAGAATACTATTGAATCAAACCAAAATTCACACTTACTGAATTTGGCATACAACTGTTTCTCTCTTATTATTTGTAGAACCTATCTCAAATGCTCGAAATGTTCTTCTTCACACTTCGAATACACCAAGATGCCATCAATAAACACAATCACAAAGCGATCTAAATAACATTGAAATACCTTATTCATCAAGGCCATAAAAGTTATTGGGGAGTTAGTCACATCACCAAAAACTCGAAGTGCCCATATCTTGTTCTGAATACACTTTTTGGTACATCAACATCACCTATTTTCAATTGATAATATCCCGATCTCAAGTCTAGCTTTGTGAACACCTGAGCTCCCTATAACAGATCAAGCAAATCATCAATCCTTGACAATAGGTATTTATTCTTAACTGTCACCTGATTTAACTACCGATAATCAATACACAATCTCAAAGTTCCATCCTTCTTCTTTACAAACAATATCGGAGCTCCCTAAGGTGACACACTAGGCTTGATGAAACCCTTATCTAACAACTCTTGTAATTAGGTCTTCAATTCCTTCAGTTCTATAGGTGCCATCCTATATGGAGGAATGAGGTTTATGGTAAACTCCGTCTCCCTTTTTAGGGGTAGTTCTACAAGAAACACATCCAGGAAATCCCTAACAACTGGAATGTCCTAAATGGTTTGTTCATTCCGGGTATCAACTACGTGGACCAGATAAGCCTCACATCCACCTCGAAACAGTTTTAAAACATTCAATAATGAAATTAATCAGGTTAGCACTGCCTAACTAACTCCTTGAAACACCACTCTTGGCTTATTAGGAGATTCAATAACTACTTCCTTAGTATAACAATTTATCATAGCCCGATGAACAGTGAGTTAATCCATACCTAGAATAATATCTATTTCCTTTAACTGCAATACAATCAAATCATCTTCTAACTATGCTTGATCAATCTGAACTATGCACCCTTTACATACCTCACCAATCACTATTGTGCTACCCACTGGAGTACTCACCTCTAATCCACATTTCAATATCTCTCTCTCACAATTCAATCTAGATGTCGGATGCAGTGTGATGAATGAATGTGTAGATCTTGGATCTACCAATACAAATGATTTAAAATGAAAAACATTCAACATACCTGCTACCACATCTGGGGAGTTCTGTGCTTCCTATCTGGTGATGACATAAACCTTAGCCTGAGATTGTGACTGGTTTCTCTAAACCTCAGTTTTGACATTGGGCTTTGCTGACTGAGTTTTGCCTCTCTGTATAGATCTGACAGCTCTACTCTGCTGAACCGTTGTCTCAATCATTGTTCCTCCTCTAACTCCAGACTGTGGTCCAAAAGTTCAAGATAATCTCTGATCTGATGCTCTACAGAGCCACAACAAAAATAAGCTCCTGATATCCTCCAACACTCATCACCATGTTTCTTACCACAGTACTCACAATTAGGAATTTGTTGTGACTGCCTAAAAGGCACTTGTCATCTACCTCTACCAGTCTGAACAAATCCACCTTGTAGTCGAAACCCAATTTGTCTCGATCTAGCTTGGAATCAAAACGATCTATTTTGACATTTATTGAAGCTTTTACTAGAATCAGTCTGAGATTCACTCTATCTTTTCACCTAGACTCTTGTGTATACTCTCCCTGACCATCCTTCAATAACTGTTCAATTCTGATTGAGGCTACTCGGAGCTCCATAAAACTACCTAAATTAGAAATAGCTAACCTCGTTTTGATCTCCATATAACCCATCTTTAAACTTCCCACACTTGTCTTGCTCAGTTTGGATTAATGTAGTTGCATAGCCCATTAATTCATTAAAATTTATCTTATACTCTGCTACTGGGAGACTTCCTTTTTTTAGATCCAGAAATTCTTTCATCTTTCTATCCAGATAAATCTTCAGCATGTAATTCTCTTTAAACACTTTCAGAAAATCTTCCCAAGTCAAACTACAATGTCTAATGGCACTGCCTAGAATAGTCTTCCACCACTGATATGCTAGACCTTGTAGAAGTGAGACTGCATAATCAAATCTCTCATTTGACGCACAATCCATCTGATCAAACCCTCTTTTAGTTCTCCCTAGCCAACTTTTTTCCTCAGCAAGGTTTGTACTTCCATATAAATCTACAACCCCCTGCTTTCGAAGCTTATCATATCTCCTTTCACTCCTCTTTGGGATTCTCGGAGGTATTTGTGCAAACTCAGGTACAGGAGACTCTCTATTTGCTCCTACAAACTCCATGTCAGCTGAATCTCTAACTTGTTCTCCTGTGGAAGGTGACCTATAACAAAATAGTTGTGATCACTAAACTCTAAACATCTTAGGCTTACAATTTATAAGATCTACTGTTTGATCAAATCAAGGAGTATAACATGTGCTAGTTTATCTGCATTAACAATGTCCTGTCTCATTAATCCTATGACTAGGGATAATTTAGACACTAATATAATTGCATATGATAGGAATCTCATTATCATGATCTCATCATAATTTCCTTCTTGCTATGTTTTGTAGCATGGACTTCATTAATTTGATTTAAGAATGACATCAATTAATAAATAAAACATGAAATTAATGAAAATTGCCTTTCGCTTTATTAATTAAAATAAATTTTTTACAAATGTGCCAAAGGTGATTGTCTTTAGAGCACTACTCTAACATATAAAACTTCTTCCTATGAAGAACACTAAGAACATCCTTTAAGTGTTAAAGATGCTCTTCTGAGTTAGCACTATAAATCAATATATCGTCAAAGTACACTACAACACATTTGCCAATGAATGGCCTCAAATCTAGTCCATCACCGTTATAAAGGTACTAGGCACGTTTGACAGGCCAAACGACATCACTAACCACTCATACAATCCCTCCCTCATTTTAAAGGTTGTTTTCCACTCGTCCCTAAGTTTAATTTGAATTTAGTGATATCCACTTTACAAATCCAATTTGGTAAATACTTTGGCACTACTCAATTGATCAAGTAGATCATCTAAACGAGGAATAGAAAAATAGTACCTCACAGTAATTTTGTTGATTGTACTGCAGTTCACACACATATGCCAAGAAAATCTTTCTTTGGAATGAGAAGTGTTGAACCCACACAAGGAACCATACTATCATGAATGAACCCCTTCACTAACAACTCATTAACCTACCTCTTCAACTCTTCATACTCACTAGGACTCATTCTATAGTGAGGACGATTTGGGAGGGAAACACCAAGCTCAAGATGAATATGGTCCCGAATATCACGCAATGGAGGTAATCCATTAGGCAGCTCCTTAGGAAATATATCCTGGAATTTATGATCAATAGTGCCACTGCATCAAGTGTTGCAACACTTTCAACAACCTCCTTCCCTACCAAGGCATAACCAAGGAAATATATCTGTCGTGGACTTTTTCTTGAAAAATTCCTTAGAGGGCACTAACATAATTTTCACTCCCATAAACATGAAACTATAAATATTGGCTCTACCATTATGTGAAACCCCTTAATCAAATTTCCATGGACGTCTTAACAACAAAGGACGCGTATTTATAGAAACAACATTATACCACACATAATCCTTATACTTTGAACCATTGGAAAAAGAAAATAAAGCACTTTTAGAAACTATTACCTCACTACCTATATTTAGCCAAGCCTGTAACACACCACTACTATAGGATATATACCCAAAATTCTTGAGAATATCTAAGCACATACCCTACAGGAATGGCATGTTAGAGTAGTCCCATTCACTTAATATGGAATCATACACATCATAAGTAATCATAAAAATAACTTATCTTATTTCATTAACAAAACATGTTTTACACTATTATTTCGTTACAAACAATCCATATATTTACAATACAGAAACCATCTGTGATCACACTGTCTTAAACAAAAGATTCTACATGAAATGAAAACTATAATAAGTACTGTATCTAAAATCTATAGATGACAGCTGACCAGACCTTTGAGCCATATCTTGATCCAAAATGAATAGTACTAAATTTAAGTTAGTTTGTTCTACTAGCAAGGTCTCCTCTCAGTACTGAAAAATCAACGCTACAATTTTGATGAGTTTTACGAACTTAGTGAGTGAACCATCATCGATACGTTCGCTCAAAACAGAACTCACACACACACACACATACACATATATATATATCAATGAATAACATTTAGCTCAATCAAAGTAACACTTCATTCAGAGCAATAACTCATATTCTACAATTTGTATTATAATACAAGAAACATTTAAAAATACAATCACTTTTTAATTCATTCTAGAAGTATATTTTACATGTAGGAATATCATGTAATCATTTTAGAACATAACACTCATTTATCCCAATTCTTCATATCACCATCAAAGTCATAAGCATTTCTCAATATCAAAACAACATAGCTCAACATTCATTTGATAGAAATGAAAATGCAAATGAGACTCATTCCATTTTAACTTTATTGTGACCGAGTGCCTACTTCACTATCTCGTATCCGTTGTAGATACCAAGCTCATTTCAATACTGTCCCATATCCGTTGTGGATACCGGACTCATTAAACGTTGAGCTTGAGGCTCTAATGTGCACAACTAAGCTTAAAGCTCTTTTCATGTTGGTTAATCCGGTCACAACTCCTTTATGTGAACGTGCATCATGCAATGGAGTATAACAGTTCACATAATATATCATCAATCACTTTCAATCAATAAGCACATTCAATTTTCATAGTTGATCAGATCTAAGCCTGACATTCAACAAATAGTTGAGCATTTAATTTCCTTATTCATATTTAAATCACAAACACTCCCAGTATAGTCCCAAATATTGAACTCCTTGTATAATCAATTGTCCAGAATCAGTAGTATCACAATTATATCAATATCAATTCAATTAAACACATTACCAGTTGAAATATCACATCTAGGTTACCCACTATACATATAATTCAAACAAAAGCATAAATATTTGAGTTTATACAACTAGGTTAACTCACAGTACACTCAAGTTAGCTATTGCCTCGACGTGCCAGCAATGTCTCAATGGTATCAGTCGATGTGTGCCCTTAATTCAAACAATACACATATGTACACATTACTAATTGATCAATCAAATGAATGCTCAAAGTTACATATATATATATGTGTCATGTTTAACGCATGCTCAATTGATTATTCTAGGCATGAAATCTTATTCACAAATCATACTTATACATTCATCATAGTTTGTGCATCATGTAGTTTGAAATTAGGTTTATTCCTTAATACACTTGATCACTTTCAATTCATCACTCAAACATTTATCATTCCTTTTCCTAGGATTATACACTCACATAAATTTCCTAGTTCTCATTCAACCATTCCCAATTTATAGCTTACACACTTTGAATCACATTACATTCATGAGAACATCTTCATATCATTATCAATTCATAATTTACACTTACCCATGAACATTTTTCATGATCAAAGGCCTCTCATAACACACATAGAATTGTTGTTTTAAATATGGAATTTCAGCAAGCTAGATTTATACATTCACAAACTTTTTCCAGCAATATATATTCATACATGTACCCAATTCTCACTCATAATTACCCCAAGTTCTTCAATGCTCATTCATCCATACTTTATATACATTTCTCATGCTCTAAAGATCATGTTTGTATTAAAAAGAACTCGGTTATTCCTTAAACAATTCATAATTTCCATATTTGAACTCAACTACATCAAAAAGAGTCCTTTCTGTAGGTTATGACTTCAATCAATTACATAAACTTATCAAGATATCTTATAGCCAAATTGTTTCACAGAAGCATTAATAAGACATCAATAATCATTTTTCATGCTTTATACTTGGACTAATTCCAGCTCTAAAGTCCTTGAAAATTGGGAAATAATATAAGGTTCTTGCACAGGGGTCTGTTACAAGTAGTATTAGAGAAATAAGTATAACTCAAGCTCTAGTTACTATTTTATCAAGCCACTTTCACAAGGGTCAAGATAAGACCTATATCTACAACTTTCATTCTTTGAGCTTCAAATGCATGCTCTAAATATATGCAAAATAGATCGAAATAGGAAGATGAAATTGAAACTAGAATTTTGACCTACGACTCTAATTTTCCAGATTCAAGAACACCTCAATAACATCTATCTTTACCATGAATTCTTCATCAATTATACCTCAAATCCTAACTTAAATCATCCATACAAAATTCCTTAACTTACCATTTTTGTACATTCAAAAACAAAATAGAAAAGTGCCTAAGTTCATGCAAAAATTTTCAGCACAATCAATCATTAACATCATATATAATTCATCCTAATTCATCATCATCAATTCTCTATCATAACATGCTATAAACACTAATCATTTACTTACATGTTTATCTCCAATTCCAGATCAAAAGATCAAGCCAATCCAGTACTCCAAGGAAGTAGAAACATCACACATTCAAGGTAAAACTTAGATGGATTTCAGTTAGGTTTACTAAGGCAACTTCAAGCTGATCTTTTACTTAACTGTATGAGGCTAAAACATGGATTATTTTTGCAACAATTAAGCATAACCATAAGCAAGTTTAGGGAGGAGAAATAAAAGAGTTTCAGTGGTGTGGGCGAGAGAAGAAAGAACAAGAAATGAGTTGAACCAAGTTTGCTACTGCTGGATGTTACACCTAAGGTGTTAGGTGTCATCTAATGGAATGGCCAGATGTCTAAAGGCATGTTCAACATGTATCAAGTATATATGCTGCCATATGTCACCATTAAAGCTAGGTCACATGTCATGTATTACAACTACCACTTATCCATTAATCAACTGTCATTTGTCATCAACTTACTAGCCCATTTGTCACACAATGATCAATGCCAAATGTCACTCAATTATAGGCTAACTCATCAAAAATTTTCATGTATCAATTTATCTTATCACTTGGGATTTTTCCTAGCCCAAATGTACATATTAATCCCTCAATTTTTTTGGTTATACCAATTAATTCCAAATTTACTACTTGTGATCAATCAAACCAAAATGCAAGGTATAAACATTTCACAATTCACATCATGAATATTTTAAACTTTCCATACCCATAAATGAATCAATTGACTGCATATGTTATCTTTGTAATGTGTATAAAATCATAATTTATGTGTGTGTGTATGTGAATGATATGCAATTCATTAATTATAATACAAGCTAAAGTTTTAATCCTCAATATGAAAACGGGGTTATTACAAAGCTAGTTATACGGTTTTGGGTGTTGCTCCATCTTAATGCCCAATTTCTATACTGCTTCAATTGACACAATGTTTTCACAACTATCGACATCAATCATAAATTTGTAGAGCTTTCCCAGGATGATACAGGTGGACTGGAAGATATTATTCCACAAGCATTCATCATCGACAGTTTTTCTTGGGGTCTTACAGGATCTTCGAACTACCAATTCAGTACCCACATCTCCAGTCATAATCTCATCATCAACTACATCAATATCAAAAGTAGGCTCCTCTCCCATGTACACGTCTTTTTCATCATCACCCTCATCATTATCTACAAAAAGAGTCCTTTTCCTGCCTTCTTGCAATCTTCTTTTCTGTGCCCCATTTCACCATAACCAAAACACTTAATTCAATGAGTTCCAAGTTTGTCAAACCTAGTAGGGTTATTAACAAAACCAATAGCGCCTGCACAATTACCACCATTGCCATCAGTGCCACTATTATTGTCATCGCCACTGCTAGCACTTCCTGCGAAACCAGAATTTGTGCATTGCTGCTATTTCTCCACCACCAGTGCTCTTTGATGCGTTGCCAAAATAGAAGCAAGATTTAACGTATTGACAGTATCTTGGATCTGCATTCTCAGCCAGCCAATGTATCTCACCACCAACTGCTCCTTAGTCTCCTAAATTTCGTTTTTGACCAAGAGTTTATAGAACTCGTTAGTATATTCATCTACTGATCTCGTGCCTTGTGTCAAATCCTGCAACCTTTGGCACATCAATCGTTCGAATTTTAGCGTGGAAAAAGGGCATGCATATGTTTCTTCATCTTTTTCCACGTGACGATTTTATATTTACCCAATCTTTGTCCTGTTAATTTAATTGCTACCACCAACTTGTGGCCCTGTTTCGAAATCTGGTAGCCATTAATTGTACTTGTTTATTTTTAGGTACATTTTTTAAATCTAAAATTTCCTCTACATTAGCCAGTCATTCAAAGAACTCTTCAAGTTGTAGACTGCCATGGAACTCAGGAATTTATGTCCTCATTTCAGTCTCCCATCTTTGCTGATCGCTCTCAACACACACTCTAGGACGCCTGCACACAGGCTCGTCGAAATACTAATCATCCTCTCCATCATCAGAATCATCATCAATATATGCAAATACTGGATTCTTGCAATGACTAGGAATATTCAAAATTCTCAATACCTCATTGAATCTCGCAGTCATACGTTCTACTGTAGTTTCCATACATCAATCTATAATCTGGGACACCAACTATTCATTCTCGTCAAGGTCATACACCTCTCCCATATGGTGAGTCTTTTGTGGCGGCATAATCACGGAGAACGAATTTGGCTTTGATACTAATTGATGTAATGAAAATAATGCGAAATAAGGGTACAACTCGATAATGTTGATTTGAATCATGAATACTAGTAAGAACACTATTTGCCTGTTGATTCAACACGAATGTCAGGAAATAGGAAAGGAACATAGCCATCAAGATCTATATATTATTCTTTGGTGACTGAAATAGTCAAATCTTAAAAATTACCATAAAGGGAAAAAATACTAAAATATCCCTATTCTGAAAATAGACAAAAAAAAGAAAATTGCAATGAGTATCACTAAAAATGGATATTCCTACTAAAAGTTATGACAAATCAAAAAGTTTTCAAATATTAAAAAATGCCAAATTGACTATGAAAATGTGAAAATTCAACTTTTTTTGAAGTCAATAGAATTCGAACACATTTTGTCAAATCTGTCCAGTTATGCGCAACTATCTCTTAGACTGTATCAGTTGTTATACATAATAATAGTTTCTATAAGTTCATATAAGTTATAAATATGAAAGTATGATATAAAAATATTTTTAATATATATATTTTTAAGAAAGTGATCACATTTGTAATTAAGTATATATTTTAATTTAACAATGTAGTACTTTTTATTTGTTGGACCCCGCTGCCGGAGCCCAACATCGGACGTTGAACCCCGCTGCCGGAGCTCAACATCCTAACTGAGAGCGTGGTGCTGGACCCATGAAACGTGCTGATTATGCAATTAAAGCAAAGACCCGCGGAAG
>JAOTIZ010000203.1:22849773-22861090 GCA_027123425.1 Erythroxylum panamense
TTTATCAAATGCTTTCATACTTTTCATGCTCTTTCCTTTCTTTTCATTTATACAAAATGCCATGACAAATATCAAGGCATAACATTGATCAAAATCACCATTTAATTACATCAAGATATCATGTTTCTTTGACGATATAACATAATCAAAATCATCATGTAGTTTCAACAAGTCAATTTTAAACACTTTAACACATATTCACACATAGGCAAGTATTTGCCCAATCACACAATAACTATAAATACATTACCCACCTCACTTCCTTGCAAAAATCCAAGTCAAGGTTATCTTTTTCCTTACTCTTGGGTAGGATTCTCTTGGTTCCTTTGATTCTTCACCAATTGAAGACATCTTCAGCCAAAGGGAAGCGCTTCTCTTCCTTTTCCTTTTTCCTTTCTTGAACAACTCCAAAATATCTTTTGAAGACTAAGAAAAGTTAAAACCTAGCTCAACTCTCTTCTTTTCTCTCAAACAATCAAACTCTCTTTCTCTTTCTTTCTCACTTCGTTATTCTCTTCTGCTTATCCTTCCATTTACGTTTTTCTTCTTCATTTATAAGCAAGACAATACTTCTTCTTCCAATTATGCCCTTAATGATTGAGAATTGTCCTATTTGCCCTTCTATTTACACCTTATATCTTTTATACTTAAGTATAAAGCACCCTTGAATTTTCTAACATAGTTCTTTCTTCTAGAAAAGTGTTCTCCCTTGTCTTAAGTTCCCAAGGACACCAAAGTCAATCCATCTGGTTCAATGATTCGAAAGATACATTTCAACATTTTTGGACTACTCTTATCCAAGTTAGTATACTTATACACAACTTCTATCCAAAATCTAAACATCTTAGAAACTGCATTAGATTTCAACTTCTTCATACCATTTGTAGCTCCATGTCTTTAGTTTATCTTGAAATAAGAATCATCTTATTCGGAGCCCTACTGATCCAGAAATCATCAAAATACTGAAGCATGTTCAGTAAAATATCCGATTCCTACTCTTACAATTACTTTGGTTCAATCCATCCCTTTCAAATCAACACTAAAAGCTATGACCTTCAATGGAGACGCAAAAAGAAAAATGTTAGGAATCTAAGGGTTCAAGAATCACTTCATTTAGAGGTCGCACAATCAAATTATGGCCGAACAAAACAAACAAGATTTGGTCCTCACTCATATTGAACTTGTCTCGGGACAAATGACATAACTCTCACTAGAGATGTTGGATTAAGATCATCTTAGGATGATTTTAAAGATAACTTTGAAATATACAACTTTGAAGAAGACCTTGAAGTCAGATTTTAATTATCTAAAGGGTCAAAACGGATCAGATGATAGGATTAGACTAAGCCAAAGGAAAAAGCAGACGAATAGAAAAAGACAGAAGAAGTGAGAAAATTGCTATAACTTTCCCTACAGATATCGTTTTATGATGTTCTTTATATGGTTAGAAAGAAGACTTCAAGATCTACGACTTTCATGAAGATCTTGAAGACAGATTTATTTTCTGAAGTGTCAAAATGGGACAGAAGATAGGTACAGAAGAAGCAAAAAGACAAAAGGAACAAAAAGACAGAAGATAGCAAAACACAGAAGAAACGAAAAACAGAAGAAGCAAAAGACAGAAGATAGCAAAACACAGAAGAAACGAAAAGTACAAGGAGCAAAACATAGAAGAAGACAAGAAAAACACAGAAGAAGATGCATCAACAAAACACAGAAGAAGACACGTCAGTAAAACACAAAAGAAGACGCATCAACAAAACACAGAAGAAGCAAAAAGGCCAAAAAAGCAAAAAGACAGAATAAGCGAAAAGACAGAAGAAGAAAAAAGATAGAAGAAGCAAAAAGATAGAAGAAGAAAAACACAGAAGAAGCAAAAAGGCAGAAGAAACAAAAAGACAGAAAAAGCGAAAAGACAGAAGAAGCAAAAAGACAGAAGAAGCGAAAAGACAAAAGAAGCAAAACATAGAAGAAGCAAAAAGGTAGAAGGAGCAAAACACAGACAATGCCAAACACAGAAGAAGAAGACGTCATCACAAAGGAAACACAGAAGGAGATGAAATCATCACAGAAGAAGTAAAAAGGCAGAAGAAGCAAAACACAGATGAAGCAAAACACAAACGAAACAAAACACAGAAGAAGATGACGGCATCATAAAGGAAATACATAAGGAGATGACGTCATCATAGAAGAAGTAAAACACAGATAAAACAAAACACAGAAGAAGATGACGTCATTACAAAGGAGACACAGTAGGAGATGATGTCATCACAGAAGAAGCAAAAAGGCAAAAGATACAACTTCCTTTACAAGGACCATAGCTTTCAGCCTAGAAGTCCATAAATTCCATATTATATGTCGTTGGAAAGCTAAAAGACAGTCCTACAACTTTCCAGAAGACACCCTTAATCTAATCTAGCCTAGATCGATCTAAAATTTCCCTCAAATTCAGAATATGAACTTACATTCATCCAATGTACTGCACCTAATTCTTAACTTCATGAAAAATTTTGAGATTCTTAAAGACAAAATTTAAATTCTCTGTCTTCATAAAAAATGTAGCCATATGATCCTAGTTTAATCCAAATTGAGAATCATCTCGTTTAGATAACTAGAGAAAAAGTTGTGGCTAAAAGACTAAAGCCTCATCTCGTGAACATTTTCCAGATCAATCATCATTTTGATTCACAATCTTTCCTTAACATAAATCATACTAAGATCACCCTTTCTACTTCATTTACTCCTCATTCTAAACTTCATTTCGAATCAATAGCATCCAAAGAAAAATATATAGTCCATGATTAATCATGAACACCAACAATAGAACATACACATATGTACATATTCTTCATCAACTTACTACACAAATTCGACTTCATTTTTGCTTTCATTCTACTTCTAACTTTCACCTTAATTCTTCTCACTTCAAAATCTTTTATCCACCAAAAACACCAAAGTAAAACTTGGACATATCCACATTTCTCATTCACTACTTTACCTTTGCCTATCATTTCATGGTTCAAGAATCATTCATTTGCTCTTTAGTCATGACTACTTGCCAAAATTTCTCCTTCAAATAGTTCTAACTTCTATGAAACATTCGAGGTCCAACAATATGACTAACAATAAATTAAGAATTATGTAAAATTCAAGATGCAACTTCATACTAAATAAAAGGTTTTTCAAAATATTAAAGAAAGTTTTCGAAACATTTAAAGATAATTGTATAGGTTATGAGTTATATATTTGTTAAAATTGACACTAAAAGAATAAATGAATAACATATTGTAATAAAAGCTAATGGAAGCATACATGTTTGGTATGGGCAACCCTTTTCCATATCCTAACTCTTTAATCTTTACTTTACTACTTTTGGTTATCTAAGACTTAAACCATACAAATTTTGACCATAAACTTATAGATTTGTGATTTTTAAATAAATCCAACCAAGATTTGATTGTAAATATATTGGATTTATCCTTCAATCATGTTACAGAACTTGAGGATAAGAGATTAGACTTATATTAGACAATTGAGCCTCAATTAAGTTAAGACCTCTAAAGTTGAAGCTCCAATAATCCTTACTGATAATTCTTTTCACCATGCTATTGCAAGAAGTCCTTAGTCTTAAGGAACTTACGTTAGATTTGATGTATAAAGGCCTCAAAATCCATTAGTTTTCTTACCAATGCCATGTATCCTTGTTGTCACCCACCAAGCTCTTAAAATCTAGGCTAAGGTGATTCCTTTTTTGATATTAGTATCTGGTAGTTGCATTTGAGTTAAAATCCAAAAGTGCTCCTTATTAGGAGTTAAACCTTAATTAGATATGTAGTAGTTATGCAACAATTAAACCATACTACTTCTTTATCATTATAAAATCTCTAATTTCATTTTAAAAGAAAATATTATTCATAATTTTTATACAATTCTTAATGCCCCTTCCTATTTAGGATATTAATGACATAACCATTTGACTTTGGAAAAGGAGAAATTGTCTATAATCCACTGACCATAAAATTTCTTGAGAATTTGTTCCATATCTTTGATGATTATTTTAGGTAATCCCATGTGATAAATATAGGGGGGTGTTGAGATTAGTCAGGATTGATATAATGAACTATAATATGTTTGCATATCAAAGTGATCGATTATACTATATTTACATTCTTCTATTAATTGCTTCTATTACTACAATGAGATCTCTAAAAAAGGGCTTCTTAGTAGAGATAAGAAGTCCTGGATATCTAAAAGGAGCTTACAAAGCTTGAAGGCCTAAAATAGTATTGAGAGAGGCAATATTAAGAGTAATTATAAAGGTATAGATAATCTTTTTACCTATATTATAAAAGTAAATCACTTGTAAATATAGATTTCACATACAATATACGTAATACACAAGAAAGGAGGGTTGAATTATGTAATCTTTTCATGAATACAAAAACCTTTGATAATTCTTGAAAATAACTTTTTTAACTGTTAAATGAATACCAAAGAATGTTATACAAAAAATAGTTATGTGTAAATGGAAAATAACTTCTATATACTTGTCAAAGAACAAGAAAAATTAAAGTAAAAGGTTAGAAGATAGACATTGTGATTTTATACTGGTTCATCCCAAACCTTGGGTTACGCCCAGTCATCAGAGTTCGTCTAAGATTTCACTATACTTCTTCAATTTTACAAGTATTCTTTCTTCCTTTCTAGAGACTCTTCAGGTCTCTTACACAAAGTATTCTTTATGCTATCTTAGCCTCTCCAAGCTCTTAGCCATTTCTTTCTCTCACTAGAATGATATTGTGAGCTTTTTGTTACAATAGAGTTTGCTCTCTTGTATCACACTTTTGAATACATAATTTTTCTTTGTAAGTAAAAAAACTTGAAAGCTGAAAGATTGTTCAGTCTTCGACTATGACTAGTATTTATAGCCTAAGTCTCCAACTTCTTCTTGATAATTGCTTCTTATTTCTTGTAGAAACCGTTATTCAGTTAAGTTCTGTAACTAACTTCAATTGACTAACTATCTGACGTACTAGATTATCTTCATTTCTGTATCGTCTATGTTTTTTGCTTCTTTTGTGTTTTGCTTCTTCTGTGTTTTTCACATCTTCTGTGTTTTTCTGCTTCTTCTATGTTTTCCGCTTCTTCTGTGTTTTTCGCTTCTTCTGTGTTTTTTAGCTTCTTCTGTGTTTTTTGCTTCTTTTGTGTTTTGCTTCTTATGTGTTTTTTCACTTCTTCTGTGTTTTTCTGCACGCTTAGCACACTTATCAAAACAGTTCATTTATTTCTAATATTATTATTATTTGATTGTCACCAAAATTAATAGACATGAAGTGTTCTTGACTTAACATACTAATTGTTAGGATTGGTATTTTGGAAAATAAGTTGAGGGACTACTAAATAAGGTAAGGGAGATAGCATCATCTTCATAAATTAGAAACAAATCATTAGAAAAAGCCAAATCACATATTTTAAGATGTTGGAATATGTTAACATAGTTGAATAAGTCACTTTCCTCTATATTTCAAGCTATGAGCTTGGTGATGATTTATGTATTCATTCACATGCATAATATTAGCATACACTCATGAACTATGATTTAGAAAAAAAATACAAAGATTTTATGTGCACTCAATTGACATGTTTTAGGGTATGAAAGTTTCAAAATGATTGTACATTTCTAATGTCTTGTATTTTGGTTTACCAATTAAAAAAAGAATTCATGGATTACAATTAGGAATTTCAAGTTTATTTGTCACAATAGGAAGATTGATGGATTAATATGTACATTTAGACTAGAAAAATTTCAAGTAGCATGACAAGTTGACATGTGGAAATTTAGGATGACTAAGCATATAAAATGAGTGAAAAATGGCCTGGAGAATTAAGTAACAAATGGCTTAGGAATTAAGTGACATTTGGCAGTCAAAAAGGAGGACGTGTATCTTGCTTAATTACATGACAAGTGTCCTTAAAGAAAGAACACTCATCTTATGCCATAGGACTTAAAACATTGCATGATCATCTTCTTTACTCTTTCTGTCACATATTCTCCCCTTCTCCTCCCTCTCATTGTCGAAACCCACCCATAACCCACATCTTAGAGTTTTTGCCTTAGTTCTGTACATCACAACCCAAAACCCATGCAAAATCCTTCATAAGATAGCTATAGAGGTAGAATATTGTGACATATACTATTGTCTTCATTTTCTAGTCATGGTCGAACCTTCAAACCCCTCTCAATGTTGTTGAAATGTTCTTGTATGTGAGGCTAAGCAAGCTTGACATTTGAGGTGGCATTGGTGTTGAAATATCCTTGGTGTTAAAGATGTGCTGGAAAATGAAGAAGGAATGGGTGCTTTTCTGTTTTGTTTTTGCGTGTGCGTAAACAGTAGTTTATGGGCTATTGTATGGATGATTTAAGTTGGGATATGAAGTATAATTGATGAGGAATTCATGTTAAAGATAGGTATTATTAGGGTGATTTCGAATCTGGAAAATTAGAGTTGTAGGTGTGTTTGTAAAAAGTGACTGTTAATGACATAAGTGAGCAGAATTTTGTAAGCCTTAGTGTGACCAATATGGAAGTTAAATTAACCTAAAATGAAGTATCCTTAAAGGACATGAAATCTGGAAACTTTCAGGTGTTAGTGATGCCTCTAGGCTTGTAAAATTCATGAAGTATTGAAGTAAGTAAAGTTACACACATTAGTGATGTCGATGACAAATTCTGGAATTTTATATTCGGCCTTGTGTACATGTACATGCAACTGAGAAAAATAACTTTAAATTGTTCAATTGGAACTAGATTAAGGCTAGGAATGGGCCTAGATTGTTGCTTGATTAATTGGTTAAGAGCTTGATAAGTTTACGTAGTTAATTGATGTTGTAACCTAAAGAATGGACTGCTTTCATGTGGTTATGTTCAAAGCTAGAAATTATGATTTGTTAAAGGAATAAATGAGTTCTTTTAATGCAAACATGACCTTAAGGACATGAGTAATGTGTATAAAGTATGGATGAATGAGCTTTGGAGAACATGGGGTAATTATGAATGAGAATTGAGAAAATGTATGAATATATATTGCTGGAAAAAATGTTTGGTGAATGTATAAATCTAGCTTGCCAAAATTCCAGATTTAAAGTAACAATTATGTGTATGTTATAGGAGGCTTTTTGATCATGAAAAGGCATATGGATAAGTGTAATGTATGGTTAATGAATTTGGAGTAAATCAAGCTTACTTAAATGTACAAACCTGATTGCAAAATGGTAGTATACAAGTTATAATGTTTGAATGGTTTTAGGGTGTTTAAGCACAAATTGAATAGTCAAGATCTATGTATAAGAATACATGTTAGAAAATTTAGTTGAGCATGCACTGAAACATGACAAATATACATATGCATGATAGTATTTTCATATGATTAAACAAATTAGTGATTTGTGAACTATATATGTATGTATTGTATGACGATAAACGTGTAAGGTGATTGCTAACATCCAGACATTACCGGAACATTGACGCAATAGCATTTCTAGAGTGTTGTGAGTCAACTTAGATGTGTAAACTCACTTATATGTGCTTCCATATGAATTATATGTTTAATACGAAATTTGTGTACAATTGATTGATAAATGTTGAACTTAGGTTCAAGGATTTAGTTATATGTCATGAGCACACCGAAATGAAAGGTAATGAAAGCATAGCATATGAAATGACGCATCTCATTATATTGAAATGCATTATTAGATAAAGGAGTTATTACTAGACTGACTGATGTGTAGAAAAAATATTTGGGTCAGAATTACAAAAAAGAGCCTCAGTATAGTATCCCATGTTCGGTAGACCCCATAATTGTGAACTGAGCGTATTGAGAGCAATTAGAATGCATTGCATGCTCATGCATCATTGTATATTCACACACATGTGAATATTTATTATTGGTATATTTTAAATAATTGTTTATGCATTCATTGACATTTTTTAGGTATAATTGACTAAAAATGTGATTTAAAATGTGAATTGTGACATATTGATGTTAAGAATTTATTTGGAGACTTTTAGTATTATTTCAGAATTTTTGGTGAATTTTAGGAATTTCTAGAATTTGGAGTATTTTTGGACTAGAAATAATGAACCACTTATATTGTGACACATAGACTGAATAAGTTAGTGATAAATGGATTATGCGTATGGGTGATGTGTGCTGGTGAAAGAGTAAAACACGTAGTTACGTGTTTAGGAAGGTTTCCAGCCTAAGTTTGTTCTTCCTTTGTTTTGTTCATCACCAAGAGCATTACACATCAAACTCTCTTCGTGTTGTAACACTAAAACAATATATGTGATTCTATGTAACTGAGACACTATTACTGCACAGAGTCTTTGCTGAATCAAGTAAGTAACTCTGATGATGATTTACTGTACAAATGAATACATGCATGAGTGGTTTGAGAAGTGTAGTTTTGGTGAATAAAGTTGAGGAATGAGTTAAATGAAAGATCTGTGAATTGAGAATGTGTAGACGAGGTATAGGATTGTGAAAATATGAGTTGAAAGAGAGTTGACAAATTAGAAAATTGCAGGAAATATTGACTATTCACTTTGCTTTATTGTTTTGCCATGTAATACATGCATGTGTAGAAATGATGTTAAATGAGTTTAGAGCTAAAGGAAAA
This sequence comes from Erythroxylum panamense, assembly GCA_027123425.1. Lineage (NCBI taxonomy): Eukaryota > Viridiplantae > Streptophyta > Magnoliopsida > Malpighiales > Erythroxylaceae > Erythroxylum > Erythroxylum panamense. Next base: position 22,858,453 of record JAOTIZ010000203.1, read on the forward strand.
AAGTTACTGGTGATACTGTGATGTGGGAAAAGTATTAAAGATATAATGAGAGTGTTATTGAAAATGATGAATTAAAAAAAAATAGAGAAGTGCAAAAGTTATAGAAACGCAGTAGTGAGAGAAAGCATGAGTGAGGTTTTGGGTTGTTGATGATTATCATATAAACTCACATTTGATTTGTTTAGAAATTGTACTGGGTATAGAAAGACTGAATTTATGATTTAGGAATGAAGACTATATGAGTTTGAAATGGAGATAAATGTCTTCTGGTATTTTGGTATGAACCACTCACGGGTGTGTATGAAAATCTCACACCTGTGATAGAAATTTGTGGGTTATAAATGAAAGTTCACGATCGTAAGATGAGGTAAAAATATAGGTTGTTTTTGGATGTGTAAAGTCACGATCGTGACTCTGCTAAATGAAAACCAATCTCACGGTTATGCGTAAGCATGATCGTGACTTTTCTATTTAAAATGGGAACTCATGATCGTGAACGGACACGATTGTGCACCCGAAGCCATTTCTCACATTAAAAAGTCTTGCTTCTTTTGATCATAACTTCTTCTCCTGAAATCCAAATGACCTGATTTATAAACCAATAGATTCCTCTACCACTCTATAAAAATTGGTATCTTTTTGTATTGATTTGAAAAAGATTAAATGAATGAAAGTGTGAGAATCTGTTGGAATAATATGAACTGGAATGTTTTATTGAACATACTTTGGTATTTTTATTAAATCTTGAGCTGTATAGTTCCAAATGAGGCCATTCTTGATTCAAATGAAACTAGTGACTTAAAACTACGATTTACTTAAAGTAATAAAATTGTAATTCTTGCTTTAATAATTCCATAATCTATTCTGAAGTTGAAGTAAGAGTTTTGTTATAGTTTAAGAATAGACTGGCATATTTGAATTATAACTTCTTGTATCTAGGCTCCAATTGAATGATCTTAGTGTCATTAGAAACCTAAGACACAGAGGAATTTTTTTTTATAATGAAGTGTTGTTTAAATTCTTCATTTTCTAGATCTTATTGATCACATATAATTTACCAGAATGGAATGTTTTCATAAAAACATGAAATAGAGAGTGAGTGATTGAATTTTGTCACAATTTAAATACAAATGATATGTACATCAATGTGTGATAGAAATATATCCAAGAATTTGTCATTGAATATGCATAATATCTAAGAGATTAAGATTTTTGTCTATTCTATTTTATAAGCGCTCTAGTAATATGAAATGGTTTTTATTGCATATGGATGAGCAACTAGAGTGATTGCGTCCAAATATTGCCGGAACGTCAAGGCAATAGATGTAAGGGAGCAACTGTGAGTAACCTAAGATGGTCTCACTTTATTTTTTCTATTTTGTATATTACTGAACTGTATTGATATATTATTGAACTGCATTGGCTTATTGTGTATTGAATTTCGGACAATATATGTCCGAGGCATTTGATGCATGCAAACAATATTAGAAGCGCTACTTATATATGAATGAGACCACCTAATTGAAAATTTTGATTCTCAACTAAAAAGTTAAATGCCGGATCTAGTCTAATGACTACTGATACTGTGACTGTTACACTGTGATAATACATGCAAATGAAAGTGATGGAATTGATGACTAAATTATAACATGCTTGTCATTTCAATGTATGTAATATAAAGGTTGTTGTGAATGATGTTGCTACTGACTGACTAATACTGTTACTTAGAGAACTTAAAACTCTGTGGTAGAGCCTATGCTCCCACTATATACTGAGCTCGGTCTTCATAATGAATACGGGAGACTGAAAAGGCACATAGTCATAACACTGCAAAAACGAATGAGAGTCTCATACATATTGCATCCATATATGACTAGAATTCATTGAATGATTTGCAAAGCCGTAATGAAATAATAGATTGATATGAACTGTATGACTATATGATTTGAGTGATTTTATGATGACTGTGTTTTCTTACATGAATGAACCGTCGAAGATGGTTACTCTATTGAGTTCGCAAAACTCATAAAAATTGTACCGTTGACTTTTACAAATTTGAGAGCGAGATGACCTAGCTTCTAATACTTCATTGATGCAAATTTTGTGTAGTGTAATATCATAGATGGCTTAAAGGTCTATCAGTAAAGATTGAAGGCATTATAGTTATTATCTTTTATTATTCCTCAAATCTGTAGCATACTGTATAAGTTGAGCTACTTATGCTCTTCGATGATGTTAAACTAAATGCTACAATTTAACTACAATTTTTGAAATGAAATGAGGAAATTTTAGATCTTAGTAAACGTGATTTATGATTTCAGTTGTGGTGCCATGTGATAAAGTGAAAGTGAGATAGTTAATATGCCATTTCTATCGAGTATGTGCATGTGTTACCAAAAGGGGCACGTGCCTATGTCAGATGGAAGTGGGATGTTACACTCAGGCTCTGATAGCATAGACTCGTTATCCATAATAGGTATGGGCCAGCCATGAACTTGGTACCCAAAATGGGTAAGGGACAAGGAAATTGTGTTGAGAGGCACTTGGTCACAACAACTGATTTGTGTTGGATGCCGCGGTATAACCCGCAAACACACGCTGGGTGGGAAATGCTATCCCAGGTGTGGGGTCCAACACA
>JAOTIZ010000203.1:22894955-22915869 GCA_027123425.1 Erythroxylum panamense
TCACCTATGTAACATAATCTCATTAACTTTAACATGCTAATCATTTCCAACATACACTAATCTAGCAAGATCCCAAAATTAATCTAATCATGCTTATTTATCAAGAAAAAACTTTTTTGGCGGCCAACATTTTAAATTTGGCCCACACGCTTGACTCCTTAAAGAAAACATGCACATGACTTTTTTAATGAAGCACATGCGCACTTAACACAAATCAGCCTATGATAAAACCCAAAAGAAGTCCACATTCCCTTTGGAAATAAACCCAATCCCATTGATTAGACTTGTGCTTGTGAAAATTGGCTAAGTGTTAGCCATCTTAGTTTGATGCCTCCAATATGCACACAAACTTTGGTGTCTCCCTAAGCTCTTCCCCAAGCTTGATCAACAAAACTTCTTAAAGTTCTTGTGAAACAAAAGCTTGTTCATAAAACTGAAATTGTGCCTTAAGCTTGTTGGAGCGTGACCTTGTAATTGGACCCATTCGCATCCTTAAGTCTCTATTGTCTTGGTGAGTTGCATCATTCCCTCCCTCCTTAAAAGGGTTCGTCCTTGAATTAAGACCTACATTATCAAATGGAGATAGATCAAAAACATTAAAAGTAGCACAACCACCATACTCACCTGGCAAATCCGCCCAAGGCATTGTCATTGATGATTTCAAGCACTTGAAAAGGACCATTGCCTCTAGGATCGAGCTTAGACTTCCTTTGTTGAGGAAATCTCTCCTTCCTGAAGTGCTCCTAAACCCAATCTCCAGGCTCATCCTTCATCACCTTGTGCCCTTAATTGGCTCTTTGAGCATACTTCTTGTTCTTTTCCTTAATTTGCTACCTAGCTTTCTCATGTATTATCTTAACCAATTTGGCCCTTTATTGTCCATCTACATTAACAATCTCATTCAAGGGTAAAGACAACAAATCCAATGGAGTTAATGGATTAAAACCATAAACAATCTCAAATGGAGAATTACCTGTAGAAGAATGAATGATTCTATTATATGCAAACTCAATCAAAGTCAAACAATCTTTCTAAGCTTTCAAATTTTTACCCACAACAGCATGCAATAAAGATCCTAAGGTTCTATTAACCACTTCCATTTGGCCATCTATTTGGGGATGACAAGTTATGAAAACAAAAGTTTAATTCCCAATTTATTCCATAGAACACACCAAAAGTGACTTAAAAACTTAGAATCCCTATTTGAAACAATGGTTCTAGGAATGCCATGCAACCTAACATCATCCCTAAAAAAACAAATCCGCAACATGTGTAGCATCATCAGATTTATGACATGCAATAAAATGAGCTATTTTACTAAATCTATCAACTACAACAAAGATGCTATCACATCCTTTCCTAGTCTTAGGCAATCCTAACACAAAATTCGTAGATATACCAACCCAAGGACTATTAGGGATAGGTAGAGGCATATACAACCTATATAGTTGCACCTTGGACTTGGCTTGCCTACACGCTACACAACTAGAGCAAACTCTTTCAACATCCTTTTTCATGTTAGGTTAATGAAAATGCTCCTATAATATTTTAGCAATACCAAAATGTCTCATTAAACTTCCATCATGAGACTCCCTAACAAGCATTTCACACATAGAATAAGTAGGAATACATAGTTTATTATCTCTAAACAAATATCGATCATTCCTATAAAACTTTTGAAAAGCAACTTGTTCACATGCGTCATACACATTAGCAAAGTTAGAATCTAATTTGTACAAATCTTTTATATGCTTAAGCCCAATCAACTTAGAACTAAGAGAAGAGATTAGAGCATACCTCCTAGACAATGCATCAGCAATCACATTTTCTTTACCTTGCTTGTATTTCACAACATATGGGAATGTCTCTATGAACTCCAACCACTTAGCATGTCTTTTATTCAACTTACCTTGGCCCTTAGTGTGGATCACGAATTCCTTTGGCCATAAATAATGCTGCCAAGTTTGTAGAGCTCTTACCAATGCATACAGCTCCTTGTCATAAGTGGAATACTTCAATTAAGCACCATTCAATTCCTCACTAAAACAGGCAATGGGGGACGCCTTCCCTGTAACAAAACTATTAGGCCCAGGTCCTATTAATAGTTCCAAGGTGACAATTTAGAACGGTCAGGTGAAAGTCATGCAAGAGGAAGGTACAAGACATTCAAGAAAAGTAAAAGAAATTTCGTAGGCAACATGGCTGGTTCGTCATGACAAAGTAAATGTTTGCCACGACGAACATTGAAGAAAACATCCTAATGCCCTTTGGGAAAAGTTCGTTGCGGCCAAGGTTTGGCTTCACTATGACGAACTGTCCATGTCGAGCGACAGACCCTTCAGGAAAAATATGCTGCAGCGAACGCTTAGCTTTGCCTCGGTGAAGTTCCCTGATCAAACTCGAATACCGTTCGGGAAAGATACGCTGCAGCGAAGATGCAAAATCAAGTAGAAACTCCTCTCGGGAAAAATATGTTGTGGCGAAAGTCATTACTTCGCTGCGACGAAAATCTCTCAAAATACTCTTCAGGAAAAGTTTGTCGTAGCCAAGTTTGGCTTCGCTGCTGCGAAACCTTCAAATTCACAACCGGTCCCAACAATCAACACAAAACCTTTTTTAACGTACAATTACCATAACGCTTAACCACTCAAATCAAAATAGATATAAACATTAACCTAAGAAACTTCCTATGAAATTCTTGAAATTGAAATGTGAAAACATAGAAATTATGAACAAACACAAGTATATTTCATTAACCTCAAAAGATAAGAGTTTACAAAGCTTTAATGGGAATTTCGAGCCATAATACATCATTTCACAAAATCCCAAAATACAAAAGATACTTGAACAAATAATACTTGAAATGTGACTAAAGCCTTGTGTTTACAAAATGTAGCTTAAAATACAAAAATATGCATAATTACAGTGATGCCTTGACTCTCTTTCACTCGATCTCTTGCTCATCACATGGAGATGGGAAAGAACGGGGGTGAGCTTAAAAGCTCTCGGGTAACAAGTTTATAATCAGAAACAAGCAAAACCATTAAAAATGCTCAATGTCATAATCACTTTGCATCAAAATGCATAAAACACATAGTTCCAATTCCCACATTATCAATCAATTCATAAGCAATATGAGTCATGCATTCATCAAACTTGTCAACACATTCTAAACATATAATCTGTAGCACCCCACTCCCACAAGACACGTGCCCAACTTCTTGGGTGATATGCGAGTCTGTGCCCCACGAGGGTGACATGCTAGAGCACTCAATCATTCAAAAATCGGTATAATTTTTTTTTTGAAACAACACCAAATATATGCGGAAATAATAACCAAATTGGGCCCACTTTCATTTATAAACATTTTCAATCAACACAATACAATCAATAGAATTTCAATAGCCAATAGGGGCCTATTAAGAATACAAAACACTTTAGTTAAAACGACTTCACATTACAACACAAATCCATTTGTATACATATTGTATAATAATTTTCGAATACATTCCATGATACAAAATTAAATGAAAAATTCTATGCAGACGCGAACTAATCATGACCTCAATTCTTTACTTGTATGCTATAGAGATACTCTCGTTTGCCTAACGGGGTATTTTTCTGATCCTGAAAAATATTTGCAAGTTTTGGGTGAGTTTTGCGAACTCAATGAGTGACCATCATTGATGGCTCACCCAGTCCCATAACATATAAGTCACATTCACATCATTTCACATTTCACATTTCACATTCAATACTATTTAATCACTCATAATATGCATATATGATGCACATGAGACCCACTTTCTATTTATTACTTTGTTGTGACCAAGTGCCTAAACTGTCCCATATAGGGCTCATTGATAACTGTCCCATATAGGGCTTATTAAATGTTGAGCATGAGGCCCTGATTCACTTTTGAGCTCGAAGCTCATTTTCACTCATTGAGCTTTATGCTCTGATCGGTGGCTACTTTGGTCACAATAGCCATTATGTTTCATGCATTCATGAGATGGAATGCCTCAATCACATTTACCAATTCTCATTCACTCACATTCATATGTCATTGGGACTTAATCTGGCATTCAACATTAAAGTTGAAAATCACATTTTCATTCATATGCAAAAGCACATTCAATACACATTTATCATTGGACTGTGGTCCGACATTTAACAGTCAAAATATACACACTTATTTCATCTTATTCACATACAAGTAGCACTTCAATATCCCAATCAACAACACAATCATCGGACCTTCTGTCCGGAACCCAATACAATCAATCACATTCAGAAATCAATCAATACAAAAATTCAAATAAAACAAACAATGAAATGAGACCATCTAGGTCTACTCACAGTATGCTCCAGTTTAGCAACTGCCTCTAAATTCTGGAGATGTCTGAATGCGAACGTTCTAACCTGCACAGTTCATTTATGCAATGCACATTTCACACACGTTACAACTTTGCACAATTAAAATTGTCAAGTAATGCAAATGTATGAAACGAACTATATACAATGCATGTTCATGACAATCCCGAGTATCTTTCCTTTAATTTCATTGCAAAATCATTCCCATTTCAAAACTCATCTACGTATAATTTATACTTAGGTTTATACCTCAATAGAACCATTAAATCTTTATTTCATTCTCATTGACTCACTTCAGAATGTTTTTCCAAGTCACACTTTTGAGTCTACTATTCACATTAAATTAGAAAGAAAAGATGATGTAATTTGGTCATACTCTCTTCTATAACAGTGTTCCTCTATGTCTTATCTTTCCATTGACACTAAAATCACTCAATTTGGTTCAGTAATTTGAAAGATATGCCTCAAACATTATCGGATTATCCAAATTCAAAAACAGTGTACTATACACAAATTCCTTCCAGAAATTAAATATCTTAGAGAAATAATAAAAATTTTATTTCTTGAGCCAATTTGTAGGCCTATGTCTCTAGTTTACTCCAAATAAAAAATCATCCTATTTGGAATCCTACAGTTCAAGATATCATCAAAATACTGAAGCATGTTCAGTAAAAATTTCTAACTCATACACCGCTAACCAATCCCCTCACTTTGATTCAATCAATCTTTTTCAAATCAAAACAAAAGCTATAAATTTTTATATAGAAATAGAGGAATGTGTTATGAAGCCAATGCTTCAAAAATCAGGCCATTTGTAGGTTGGACGAAGAAGTTATAGCCAAAATACTATCGGATGTTCATCAGCCTCCCAAAACTTCAAAGTCACTATCGTGCAAATGCACGATAGTGACATTTGCTAACTCCCCAAAGTTGCTATCGTGCAAAAGCATGATAGTGACATTCATTCTTAAAAGCTCAATGTCACTATCTTACAAAATCACGATAGCGACCTTCACCTTTGAACTCCCAAAGTCACTATCGTGCTTTAAGCCTAAATCATAGACCCAACTTCAAGTCTCCATAACTTTTGATCCCAAACTTCAAATATCACAAACTTTATATCAATAGAAAGATTAAGGAAAGATATATAATTTCTATGAAGGACTAGAAATCAAATTTTGCCTCTATAAGGGTTAAAATTTCAAACCAATGCAGCTGTCCCGAATGCCCATCCCATACACTATCACAGACTTCTAAATATCATATCTCTCAACTCTAAAGTCCAAAAATTTCGTACTTTATATCAATGGGTAGAAGCAAGATCTACAACTTTCATGAAGATAATTGTGTCAAAATCTTCCTAGATAAACACAGAAAAATTTACGAAAGTTTCAGATCAAAACTTAACTCTCACTGTTCATTCTCAGAAAATTTCCACTCTTCATTCTCTAAAATCCAACACTTTAAATTTTTATTTCTAGTTTTCTACTCCATTTCAATCAAGTCATTCACCACACATTCATATTATCCCAAAATATACAAGTTTAATCAAAAACTATCAAAAGCTAAAAATTCATGTTCATCGTATTCATGCTCTGTCACTTTTTCTGCATTTTTAACTTTTATTCTCAATCTCCATGTTTCCTCACAACCTTCACTTTTACACTCATTCACATCTTAGACCATCATTTTACAACTACACTTCAACTCAAAAGCCATTCTTTTGGTTATCTCTAAATACTCACACAGTCACGTACACTCATATAAATATATACATATTTACAATGAAGAGAAACAGACTATATCATAATATCACCCTTTGTACATTCTCTTTTTTTTCCTCAACTTTCATTTAAACACTCATTCTCATCTCAAACCATCACTTTACAATTTCTCTTCAACTCAAACTTTATCATCCCTAAAGCTTCCATCTACTCACGTATATACATGCATATAAATATTCATGCACAGTGAAGAAAAAAAAGAAACAGAGTATACCACCTTTTCATTCTTTGATTTTCTACACTCACTTCATACACTATTTCATTTCTATTTCCAACTCCAAAAATCAATTTTACATCACTTAATCACTAACAATCCATCAAATACTAAGTTAACACTAAAACCAAAATTTCATCCCATCTATACTGTGTTCATGAATATATACACGTAAACATCATTTTCCATGCATATGACAGTGATTCATCAATTGTATTTCGTAAATCCCTAACTCTAAAGAATTTATTCACTGTTTACTTGTTAAAAATTCCAAAATCTTCAACTATCTTCAAGCCCTAAACTCATGCAAAATCACGTAATCCACTGTGAACTCTAACCAACTTCTAGTTTTCCTTAGGTAGAAAAGATAAATAGCAGTATGGTAGAGGAAGGAAAAACAAAGTGATTTCTCAGAAGGTGTTTAAAGAAAAACTTTATGTATGGGAAGAGTTTCGGAGAAGGTGACATGATAAAGAAGGAACTTAGGAGAACTTAGACTTTTAACTCACAGATATCAGAAAAATTATAAAAGCAACTTAACACTTGTCACTTTTATAAGGTCTAAGCCTAAACTAAGTTCCTTTTTAACTGATTCCTTTAACTTTCATAATTCTCCTCTTTACAATCTAGTCGTCTCGAAATATTCCTTTAACTCCTTTTTCCTATTTTCCACATTACTCTACAATTTCAAAAATTAACACTAAAATTCAAAAATATTACAACTCCACTAATCAATAAAATTTCCAATGTAAATAAATTCTAAATTCACAAAATTCGCAAAATCACAACTCAATCCAATTATACTCGGAATTGTTCATGAATGCATGTACAATTATTTTAATGTGTAGAAAAGTTCACCATTCATGTGTATGTGTATGTCATATTATGCATGAGTATCAACGTGTTTTCTACTTTCTTAGCAATTTCTCTCATTTATTGTTTTTGTCTTAATATGGGTAACGGGATGTTACAGATCAGCTATCCCTGGCCTAACCAATTATCATAGCAGAAGGTTATGGGTCTGTCGTTGCCAATTTTTCATGTCATCTCTTGCTTGACGATGTCCTGGAGTTGTAGGAGCTAATTAAGGAAGTGTGAATTCAAGGGATTTTTTTAAAAGGAAGGTAACATTTTTTTTCTTATTATCATTATTAAGAGCAAAACTATATTTCTATTAATTAACATAAAGAAAGTTTAAACTAAGGTTGTTACATTTGATCTCTCGTTGATCTTTGTACTTTCATGCATTCAAGAAAAATCAAGACTTCATATTATTCTTTGTTACTCTATTATCTATTCTTCAAATTTTTAATTTTTTATAATTTAAAAATGATGCATTTTCTCCTAAACAACGAACTTCTTTAACAACATTAAATTCAAGATTTCAGAAGCGCATGGACCTACTAATCTTGACATTAATTTCTTAAGGAGTATAAAATGATTTGGGTTAGGTTAATTGGTGTGGAACTTGAAGAATTGGGATTCGAAACATGTATTTTTGTAATAGTATGTAATAAATGAAATGAATTTGAAATCAAAATTGAAAAATATTAATAAGAGAATCATTGAAAAAATAATAAAAAATGAGAATTTCAAAATATATTAATGATTTCCATTTAATTAACTAAAAAGTTACGTAAATATTTATAACTATCAATCATGTATATAAAACTAAGAGAGAAAAACTATGCAAAGAAAGAATTAAAATAAATAGAAAAATTCTCAAGGAAAGAATCTTCAAAACTTTTGAGAAGCAACATAAAAGGCTTAGAGCTTTTGCGCATCTTTAAAAGTGATAGTATATTTTCTATTCACATTATCGAGAACATAAACTATACATACTTATGTTGATCGACTTGGAGAAAAATTAAGACCTTGCATGTGAAGTACGGCCGTCAGATTTGATTATTTATTGGTCTTTGTTTATACATACAATAAAGTGCGTGTAAGGTTTCAACTTAGTACTATCATTATTTATTATTTCAATTCTTAATTCTTAATAATTGCATGTAATCAGCATTATTCCTCTTTAAAAATGACATTTGCTTGGATTAGATTCCCTCCCATATACAATTTTCTTTGCCAAGGACAAAAACTGCCCTCGATTTTAGAAAAAAATGAGCACCTAGTTGCATGTGAGGTTCTGCTGTCACATTTGAATTCTTGCTGGTCTTTTCATATAATATCACATATTCAGGAGCGTGTACGTCTTAACTTTCCTAGTTCATTGTTTTTAAGTAAGTCCACAGCATTAAATGTACATACTGGCATCGCATACGCATCTAATTTCGTATACTCTACTTTAAGTGTGTATCGAAGAAGTTCCACGTACAGAAGTTTTTCTTCTTGCTATGTAAGCTTTACGAGAATATGCCCAAGCTCTCATATTATCCATAGAGTCTAATAAGTATAATATTCTTGACATTAATTTAAAGGATGACTTCTCTTAAACAAGAGAAAAAGATAATCTCCTCAGTTTACTCCTCGAAGTGGAACCCCTGTCTTTCATTGGAACAGGAGGTCACTTTAATTTGTAGATTTTACGAGAATAATATTATTACTTAAAATTAATCTAATTATAATATTATTACTTAAAATTAACGTAATTAATTACTATGTAATTAATTTGTGAAAAAAGTTTACGTAGTTAATCAACATACTGTAAAGAATTATCAAATGAAATTATAACCATAAGTGGCGCTTCAAAATTTATCAATATCATTATGAAAACCTTAATATAATAAACTTCAAGGTTAATATTGACATATTAAAATCTTAGTGACTTTAGATCCTTATCTATGGTTTTCATTTCAAGTTTTCCATTACACAATCTATTTAAAAACTCTAATGGAGCCTAAGAGATAAAACTTATTACAATTACAAGGATAAAATAAATTAAGATAAGACTAATCTAAATATAAATATAGAATCTCATCTAAAGACTGATCTAATCTCCTAGGAGATTTTGAATTAAACTCCAATCATATAGTTAGATCACAACTTTACATCTTAAAGAGAACATTATGAAGCAAGTTGACACATTATTATCATTAATTCAATTTGACAATTTTCTCTGCACACTTAGTACCATTTACTCTTATTAACTTAAGCGTCAGAGAATTTTTGCAAGAATAAACTCCTATACTATAACTTTTTTTTGGTGTAGGCTTGAAGCAAAAAATAGTTAAATAGGTCTTTAATCCACATAATTTGGTGTCACTTATGGGATATTCTTTTGAAAATTTGAGTATTCTCACTTAAGTAAATCTCAAACTAGTTGTGATATCACCATTTAGAGAAAGAGCAATGGATTCATCAACCTAGCTTGAGTAGCCCCACCTATAAAATTACTCAAAATAATAAGCATTTGAGGTCTCAACGCATAATGCACATACTACTATAATCAAGATATTAGGACAACAAGTTAATAGTTGAAACAAGAAAAGAAGTAGACTTATAATCCATGTCCATCATTGTAAGGAGCCTTATCAATACCCCTAGTGTTAATTCCACTGGAACACAATATATACGGATGAGTTTGATAGTTGACAATATTCTAATACCTGATGATTTGTTAGAGATATTACCAAGCATGTTTAATTTGCCAAAACTATACATTAGTGACAAAATGCATGACCCATTTGGTCACATACAAAAATACAAGGAACTCATAGATTTGCCTAGCATGTCTGATGTTAACAATTGCAAGGTCTTTTTTTCTGCTTTAGCAGCAACCTATTCATTGTTCCAAACACTACCTTCCACATAAATTGCCATATTCCATTAGTTAATGCCCAACTTCATATCACACATTGTCAGCAAAAGACATAGATTAAGAGACTCTACTATTTAATATATGTAATTCAAATATACAAGGAAATAATAAAGGATTACCAATTGCTCATTTTTGATACAATCTAAGTCCCAACTCTTAGGATGGTACTAGTAGCATTTACAAATGGGATAAGACCTTTGTGACCTTTGTAGAATTATATGTGGAAAAAGTGACCTTAAAATTTTAAGGAAGTGTGAACTAGATAGCAAAAGTATTTTGATCTTAAGGATGTTGCGTGGAATGTAGGAAGCCTAACTAATAAAAGATATTAGAGTAGAAAAAGGTATGCACCTTTAATTAACAAGTATTATATGAAGTAGTCAAATGCAAATCAAGAAAAATTTGAGAACAAAGAAAAAAGGAGGATCCTCCCACCCCCTAATCCAGTGCTCTATTAAATAGGAATTTGATGCATGTCGAAGACAATAAAAAATAAAACATAACTTTGCACAACTAAACTTGTAGTAGTGGTAAGAAAGGATTGTATCAATAGAGAGTTTGTGATTAGCTTTTGTAATAAATAAATTTGTTTATAGGATTGGGGGGTTTGGTTAAGTAAACATAAACCATTGAAGATAATTTTTTATTTAACTATTACTCTTAATCCTATAACCAAGGTTAGTCTGATCAACGTAACTTTGGTTATGAATGGGATAACTATTAAAATTACTTCTATGATAATTTGCAGGACACACAATAATTCCTGTGTGGGCCAGAAGTTTCTTGTCATAACTCAGGTACATCTCTGGATGACTATATCAAGACTTGTAATGCTGGCCATCTTTAATTTCAATAGGGTATGTAGCAACTTCGAGAGAGTATGCAACAACTTCAATAGAATACCCTGCAATTTTAGCATTTTGAAAGGCAATCTTGGTCTAGCTTCCAAGATATGGAAAGCCATCAAAACCCAATTACATCTTTAGAAGAATTGATAAATGTTGTGATTATTAATAATCTCCAATTTCAACATAGCCTATAACAGCAGTTGCAGTAGTTCTAGCAGGAGATGAGGCATGTAACGTCTAGAAACTAGAACTGGTTAAGCTAAATGGGTGAAATGGCAACAAGGATCGAATGTCTAGAATCCCAAATGGAAGAGAAGCATTTATTTCAAATCAAGGCATACCTTATGTATGTAAGTGCGGCAATCTTCCAAAGTGACGAAGAGCTTGAGAATCTTGAGTGTAACACTCAAGGAGTTGATTGCGTGGAAGAAGCAAGGAAAGAGCTCGAAGTAGAAAAAGACATCTTTTAGCTCGAAAGTAAATACTGAGTTTGTAATTATTTTTTAGAATAACCCTTCACCTTTACCTAGCAGGTCGGAAGAATTAAACAAAGAAGAAAAAGTTGAAGAGTCATTTGAATTGTTTCAAAAGAACAAGGACTCAACAGAGATGAAGAACCTGAAGATAGGGAAGATGTTGGATGTAAAAAATTATTAACCAAGGCCCTATCCGAAAGAACCTCATGTTGAGGAGTCGCATGTGACACCTGAAGATCACATTTTTGTGACATGAGGAGTAAACATGGAGTCGAGCCAATGACCCTAAACAAAGGCGCTTCTTAGGAGGCAACTCAAGGGAAATAAATTTCTTTTCTCGACATTTTTCATCTTTTTTTATACATGTGTGTTTTTTAATTTGTTTGTTTTAATTGTTTTAAGTTTTCAATCAAAATAAGAGAAATAATAAAACAAACAAACAAACATTTTCTCATTTTCTGTTTCTTTTGAGATTATATAGTTATGATTAGAGTGTGAATTGAATAGAGAATTTTAAGGCAACTTTAGCATGTATTTTTACTCTTGTGATTGGTTGATATGCATTATCTTTAGAAGAGTAGTGATTAGTAGTAGATAAAGCCTATGAGATTTTGAGCCTTATTAGACTAACACATCTATATCAGTCTCATTGTCTTTTGATAATGTGTAACCTTCATCACATGTACATCCTAACTTTGCTTTGAGTTTCTATTTGAGACCACATTTTTATTATATGCATAACATGGAAATGATTAGACATTCTTTGTTTCATAAGATACATTAGCCCAATAGTCAACCCCATTAACATGATTTTTCGTTGTTAATCCCCCTTTGATCCTTATTAGCCTTTCTTTTTGTATCAACCACATTAGATGCTTTATACTTAAGTAAATGTTCTACCCAAGCCATGAAGCTACTAGAACATTTATGATTATTGAGTTTGTGGATGTACAAAATTCTAAATCTAGGGTATATATATATATGGATTGGCTATAATGATTGGGATCTTATTTTATGTCTTATCATTGAAATTCCTATGTTAATGTAGTTTCTTTTAATGCTTATAAGAAAAGGAAAAAAAAAGAAAGAAAAAAGAAAAGCAAAAGAAAAAGACAAAGAAAGCAAGGGAAAATGTTTTAATAAATGTATCAAGGAGGAATTGCATATGTGTTGAAAATTTGTTTATGATTAATGCATCCTCTTAAAATTGTAATGAATGTGTTATTGGAGCATGTTGATTATAAGGTAGATATTGGCTTGGAAGGTTAATTCTTTCGTGGTTTTAATGTATAGTCATTAATTGTATGAGTGATTCATTTGGATTGGTATATGCTTCATGTGGTTTGCATGTGAAAGTTGAATTGAGTTGTGAAATATAAATGTTGCATTCATCATAGCTGATGGTATCCATTTTTTATGAGTGTTAACTTGTGCACATGATGTCACATTGAGTATTCCTTTGTTTCACTAGCTTAATGGCTTTCAAGTTACTTGACCCAAATACATCTATTTTGCATGTGAATTTTAGTGGTGGAGAAATGAAATGATATGCAAAGTTATGGATTATCATGATCATGAATGGTGTTAAGTATACCCATGGATATATTTTAGTTAGACACATTTTCCAAGTCGACCATTAGATTGCTCGATTTTTAAAGGCATTAAATGTTGATTCATTATAAGTACAAGCTTGGAATGTTGACTTTTTACTATAATTTTTGAAAGTCATTTATCTTTTCTTGTAATTATATATTCTTAGAACATATGGGAATTGAATAAGTGTTTTTTTGGTCTATGAGCTTAATTTGCCCGAGGACGGCCAAAAGCTAAGTGTGGAAAATTTGATATGTGCCTAGTTGATTGTTTAATTAATTCATAACTTAGTGATTAAGGATATGAAATTGCTTAATATACTCACTTTGACTCATATGTGATTTTAGGCCTAATTCGGAAGCAAAGAAGTTCAAGTGAGTTGAAGTACAATAATTAGGTCATTTTTCAAAGGTTAATTTTCACTTGATTTTCTGGAGAAAGAAGAAGAAATTTTGAGCAAGAAGAGAACAAATTCATCCCAAAAGAAGTGGAACCATAATAACTGAAAAAATAAGGTGGATAAAGAAAAATATCAAAACAATAGTGGAAGCAAAGTAAAATCCCAAGAAGCAACTGAGCAGGCAACATCCTAGGAGCTGTATAAAATGACACAGAAAAACATTAGACTAAATGGCTAGAAGAAAATGATAAAGCATGGAAGAGAAAATGCAGACATTGGGTGATTCATGCAACTAATATACATTTCATGCAAGACCAAAACACGCATGCTAGGGATAACCAAGATGTTGACAAATATCTAGGAAGGAGTAACCAAAACACAGATGCAGTAAGAGCAAACACAAATGTTTTCAAGAGATTCTTTTATTTTAAATAAAGCAGTGAACAGTATGGGTGAACCAACAATTAAATGAAAAATAGGGAGTAGCCAAAATGCAACACAGCAAGGAGCCAAAATGCAACAGTAGAGGCAAAACGTAGATGTTGGACAAAAGATAAAAAATAGTCCTTTGAGCAGCAAACATGGAAGGAGCATAGGTTTTAAACGAGTGAATAGTAAAGTGAGCAAAGAATTAATTTAGAAAATAAGATAGAATAGTAGCATAGGAAGCGTAGTAGTGAAGGAGGAGAGAGGTTCTTCTGTGGGTTTTCTTTAGGCTAAATAGAGGGGGAACTTTGTGAGCTTCAGGAGAGCACAAAGAAAGAGGTAAGCTCTACACCATGAGGAGACCCATAGAGGGGTAGCTTCCTGATGTAGGTTCGGAGTTGATATCAATGTCAATGACCTAGTTAAGCACTCTTTCTTTGTTTTTGTTGTTTCTTTCTCTCATTAGAAATTGAATGTGTTATCCTATGTTAATTGATTTGGGTTTTATGTATAGATAATCGTATTCTAGTTATTAGTTGGTTATTTATGTATAAACCCATTGGGTATTGTGAAAAGATGATTTTGATACGTTCATTGAATCAATTATTTACAAACTCATTGCTAGAATTTTAATATAATCTATAATTATTATATTTGAAATCACATGTAGTGACTAATGATTCGTAATCATTTGGAATTACATAACTTATGTTAAATGACACATCATATGTGATTGTTTCCTTGATTAATCGGATTTCCTACTTCTTAAAGCTACTACCCAATTGAATAAGGAGATAGTATCCTAGGTTATTCGATAGTTAGGTTTAATTAACGATCGTATCTTGATTAAATATTACTTAAGGGAAAACTCATGTTAATTATTATCCAATAATTAATAGTTTCTAGGAGAGGTTTGAGAACAACAATTCATGAAAAAATGTTTAATTAGGGTGTAGGTCAAGATTGAACCAAAGAACCGGATTCCCAACGAATTCACTACTTTCTTCATTTTTTGTATATTTTCTTTAATTTGTTTTTAATAAGTTAGTTTTATTTTATTTTCTTGTTTGAAAAATCCAAACCCCCACAAACCTAAACACTTATTATTTTTAATTTCAATAACTTTACACACACTCTCTATGGGATCATCCTAGACTTACCACTACTATAGTATTAGCTCAATTTTTATGTTGACTAATGTTACAATGCGCTCTCAAAAAACTAGAAAATACATAATCAAACGTGTGCCATTTGATGTAGTAAAACAAAATGTGAACTTAAGACGTGTACCTTATAATCTCATTTATTTTTTATTGTTGTCACCTCTTTAGGTTATCGTAAACCATATAGACCAAAGGAGGATATCTCTAATGATATCTACAAGAAGAGCGAAGCCTGAAACCTCTTAGGTAGAATGGCTAGAACACACACAAATTGCTAGCTTTGTGGTGTGTTCTTTGAGAGAGTATTTTAGAAGATGGTGAACAATTCACAAAAAGACACTTTTTTTCTTACTACTTTTTCACGAAAATGGAGTTTCTTTGACACCCTTTGGCCTCCCTCTAGCCCATAACATCAATTGAGAGTTAGTGGGAATTAAGTGGCTTTTAATCCGACTTTATTTAGCATGAAAACTTTCACCCCTTCTTTAAAGGGTAATTTTGTCATATTGCTCATTAAAAGGTATTTTTGTCTTCTTACCTAATAAGCAAAATTTACACGTGTCATGTGATTCGCAATCAAATGACCTTAAAGTATCACACTTTTGTAGCTTAGTCATGCATCTCTTATATGGTGGATGCCCATTTAAAACCATTTCACTCATTCTTCGCATCTCTAATGCATGTGACCCATTAGGTTCTCAGTTTTGTTGACTAACTGAATTAACACTTAATTCGAGCAAGTCATGAGTGCCATCTAGTAACACATCATATCTCCTAATTGATCGGAAAGCTAGTGGTTTAACTACGAACCCTTCCATGTGTAATTCATCCTTTTACCATTCTATACCCCATTTGGTTCAGAGTATGGTTAAAGTGTCAACTCCCACTAGACTAGCTACATCACATCTAGCCTAAATGATGTTAGTTCTTATCCCTGAGGCTTATTACTCAATTGAATATGTCACTGAAGCTGTGGGTATCATCCCCTCCTATTAGGAGTGGTGAATCCTTTATTGAACACTCAATTACTTCCGAGTACCTCAAGTTGTACCTAACCACCACCCCATGAGCAACTTTTAAGAGGCAACGAGGAATGGAGTCAAAGTACAGAATCAGTATCTAAGTTATCCTTGAGCATCTCAAGTTTGAGGATATTTGCATCATTGTTATGATGAGACTATTACTAACACTAGAGTAGATTATCCATATGATTGTCTCATAGTAGGTCATCCAATGTAATTACTAGTCTTAACAAGCATCCACATATTAACTCTAAACAATTCATGCTTATAGCTTATGAGATCCACTGCTTGATCTAATCAAGGAGTATAATAAGTGCTAGTTTGTCCAAAAAAATAATGTCCCATCTGATTAATCATATGATTAGGGATAATTTAGATACTAACATAATTACACATGATAGGAATCTCATTATCATGATTTCCTTCATGCTATATAATGTATCAAGGACTTAATTAATTTGATTTAAGATCACTATCAATTTATAAAGAACATGAACATCGAATTAACTCACTTATACTAAAGCCAATCGCCTTTGTATCTAATACCATAGGAAAGTATATAAGAATCATATCTTTCTTGGGAATGGATTTAGTCAAAGGATCGGCAATATTCCGATCAGTGGGCACTCTCTCTATCTTGACATCATTTTTACCAATGATTTCTTTAAACATGTTTTATTGCCTGAATATATGATTGAATTTATAATGAGACCTTGGTTCCTTTGCTTGCTCTATGGCACCTTTGTTGTCACAATACAACTGTACTAGGTCAACAATGCTAGTAATCACTCCAAGTTCCATGATGAACATATTGATCCGAACTGCTTCCTTTACTACTTCTGAAAGGACAATGTACTTTCCTTCAGTTATTGAATCTATAGTTATCTCTTGTTTAGAACTCTTCTAACTAATCACTCCACCATTCAGTGTAAAAATATATCTTGACTTTAATCTAAAGTCATCCTTGTCATATTAGAAACTAGCATCTGGATACCTGATCACATTAAGATCTCCTTCTCCATATACTAAGAATACATCCTTAGTTTTTAAATACTTAAGGATATTCTTGACAACCACCCAATGACAATCACCAAAATCCGACTGGTTTCTGCTCGTAACACTTAGAGTATATGATACATTAGGTCTCATATATAATATAGCATGCATGATTGATCCTATAATCAAAGCATAACAGATAAAATTGATGTGAGTCCTCTCATCTTGTGTCTTTGGACATATAAATTTTGAGAGTGTAATCCCATGTATCATAGAAATATAACCTATCTTGGACTGATCTATGCTAAATTTCTTTAGTATATTGTCTATATATGTAGACTGAGAATGACCAAGAAACTTCTTAGATCTATCTCTATAGATTCTTATCCCTAAAATATAAGTTGCTTCTCTAAGGTCTTTCATGGAGAAATTCTTAGACAACCAAATCTTGACTGATTGTAAAGTTGAGACATTGTTTCCTATTAGTAGTATGTCATCCATATAAAAACACAAGGAATACAATTACACTCCCACTAACCTACATACAAGGTTCATTCAGTTTTTGTGAGAAACCAAACTCTTTGTTTGTCTCATCAAATTAGTTATTCCAGCACCTAGATGCTGGCTTGAACCCATAAATGGATTTTTTTAAGCTTACATACCTTTTTATCATCTTTGGATATGAAACCATTGGGTTGTTTCATGTACACATGCCCTGTTAGGTTTCCATTAAGGAAAGTTGTTTTCACATTCATATGTTATAACTAATATTCATAATGAGCAACAATGGCCAGAAGTATCCTAATGGATTTAAGCATGGCTACTAGGCTAAATGTTTCATTATATTCAACTCCTTATCTTTGATAATAACCTTTAGCTACTGATAAGAGTAAATTGCATCTTATTTTATGGCATAGTTTGATATGTGATTAGCTATTAATTCAATCATTTAGTTTATGTTTAGCTTAGAATTATGTTAGTTTGTTAATTATTTATATTTGAGGTATTTTATAGGTTAGTACAAGTCTTTGAGCTTAAATATTATGTTTTTGAGGTACCTCGATGTGTTGGTAGTATTTCAGGGTTAACATCAAAAAACAAAGGAGTTTTGGAGACATTCGGGCAGAAACAATGTCCCACAGGCCACGATTATGACAAAAGCCTAGGTACTAGGCCACGATATTGGCCTACAGGGCCACGACTGTGGTTTGCATTAAGCAGACTTGTAGACACTCAAGAACATCAAGTTTTGAGGGATTTCTTAGACCTTTTAGGTCCTAAAAAACTCTAAAGTTACCCGAAACACAAGAGGATATTTGAAGAACAAGAGAAGAGGTAGAAAGGGAGCTTTTGCATTAACCACATTGAGAAACCTTAGAGAGAAATCATCGAGGGATAGAGGAAGAGAAGAAGGAAGAAAGAAGAGGAGAAGAAGCTGACTTGACATACTTCCCGAATCAAAAGGTTCCCCAATGTCGCTGCCTCCTATCATCCATTTAGACTATATTTCTTGTTTATTTTCAGTTTTATTATTGCATAGAATTGGAATGAACAGTAGATGATAGTATCTAGAATGTTGAGGATGTTCTAAACTCACCTTCAAAATTTTATTCTTAAATTAATAAAAATCTAATTATTTATGTGTTATTGGATTTCTTATGGTTTGATTCTATGATTGCATAATTCGATAATAAACTGAGAGGGTGAATGAAATGAAAAATGATTAACGAGAGTTAGGTGATTTAATAGAAACAAGAATTGAGTCAGATTGAGAATTTATAAAAAGAGAGAACTTGCATAGTTTTTTGATAGTTTATTAGAAAAATTTAGAGCTAGTTAAGGTTTTAATAGGTTGTTAATTGAGAGATTGCAACTTCCATAATTTGATTAAGGTTTATAATTTAGGGTTAATGGTTATAACTCAAGAGAGAGTAATCAACCCTAGGATAGTCTAGAACTAATAATCCAATAATTCATAATCAGTTCGGTTAGCATTAAGGATAGGTAAAATTCCCTTTCTATCAATTTGGATTTTCTTTCGGTTGATTCTTGAGTGTGTTGCAATTGTTTAATAATTCGTATTTTCATGTTTTATTCTTAATTTGAGTGAATGAATTAAATTCTCATTTTAGTTTTGTTGCATTTTGAATTTTTGTGATTTGTTTCTGGCCTTAGATTTTAGGATTAGATTAGTTCCCTCCTCATGGGATCGACTTCTTTGGTACTATGCTAATGAACTGCACGCTTGCACATTATTGAGGGTTATTAATTAAAACTTACACATATCCAAAGCACTTGATTAGCTACAAGCCTATTTTTATAGGTAATTACATTACCCTCCATGTCATTTTTCTTCTTGAAAACCCATTTGCACCCTATAGGGTTTATGTTGGATCAGAAAAAGAAAACATGCTTTGTTTGCAAAAACGGTAGATTTCAAAACTTTTAAGAAATCATTACTTGCAGCGGAAGCAACAAATCAAAATCAACATGCCAATCCATACATTGTAGTACAAAAATTTTCAACTTCTAGGCTGAAAGTTATGGTCCTTATAAGGGAAGATGTATCTTCTGCGTTTTGCTTCTTCTGTGTTTTGCTTACGTGTCGTCTATGTTTTGTTGACGTGTCTTCTATGTTTTGCTTCTTTTGTGTTTTTCTTACATGTCTTCTATGTTTTTCTGACATGTTGTCTATGTTTTGCTGACATATCTTCTATGTTTTGTTTCTTCTGTGTTTTTCTTACGTGTCGTCTATGTTTTGTTTACATATCTTCTGTGTCTTGCTAACGTGTCTTCTGTGTTTTGCTTACGTGTTGTCTATGACATGCTAACGTGTCTTCTGTGTTTTTCTTATGTGTCTTCTATGTTTTGCTTACGTGTCATCTATGTTTTGTTGACATGTCTTCTGTGTTTTTCTTACATGTCGTCTATGTTTTGCTGATGTATCTTTTGTGTTTTACTTACGTGTCGTCTATGTTTTGCTGACGGGTCTTCTGTCTTTTGCTATCTTTTATCTTCTACTCGATTTTTGACCACTTAGATGATAGAATCTGTCTTCAAGGACTTCACAAAGGTTGTAGATCTTGAAGTCTTCTTTTGAACTATATAAAGAATACTTTGATCTGATATTTGTAGGGACAGTTATAACAATTTTCCCCATTTGTCTGTCTTTTTCCATTAGTCTGCTTTTTCCTTTGACTTTGTCTGTACTATTTTATGTTCCATTTTTGACCCTTTAAAAGATATAATTTCTCTTCAAGCTCTTCATAAAAGTTGTATATTTTAAAGTCCTCTTTCTAACCATATAAAGAACATCATAATCCAATATCAGTAGGGAAAGTTATAACAATTTTCCCCATTCATCTGTCTTTTTTCAATAGTCTGCTTTTTCCTTTGACTTCGTCTGTACCTATATTCTATTCCATTTGTTCCCCTTCAAACGATAGAATTTCTATTCAAGGTCTCATGAAAGTTATAGATCTTGAAGTCCTCTTTCTAACCATATAAAGAACACCATAATCCAATATCTTTAGGGAAAGTTATAACAGTTTTCCCCATTCATCTATCTTTTTTCCATTAATCTACTTTTTCTTTTGACTTCATCTGTACCTATCTTTTATTCCATTTTTAACCCTCCAAACGATATAATTTCTCTTCAAGGTCTTCATGAAAGTTGTATATCTTGAAGTCCTCTTTCGAACCATATAAAGAACACCATAATCCAATATCTTTATGGAAAGTTATAACAATTTTCCTCATTCATCAGTCTTGTAACATCCCGTTACTGTTATCAAGGGTATTATGGTAAATTGGGACAGACTGATAGGATTGCACTGCATTCAT
>JAOTIZ010000203.1:23015192-23026642 GCA_027123425.1 Erythroxylum panamense
TAGTAGTGACGGAGGTATTTGTGACGGGAGGTGACGACTTCAAATATTGGTCACTATTAATAATAGTGACAAATATTGCTGCTTTCAGTTACAACTTTTACCTTCACTAAAAATATAATTTCTTGTAGTGCAACCCATAAAATTGCGCATGTTACTGCAAAAGTTGAAAAATGTTGCTGGGCTTGATTATTGCGGTCTTTGCATCTGACTTGTGACCCAATCTTTAAGCCTTTGAATACACTGTTGCCCTATCACAAATGTAGCTCTAACCTTGTCTAAAAGAGCAGGCTCATAGTTTGAGATCATATTTTGGTTCGACGATGACATCCAGATATCATTCACTTGCTTCAAGTATATTGACTCAAGCTGACATGGGTCCTTGATCACAGTCCTATCATGAGATGGCAGCGACGTTTCAAGGTGAGACATGTCTCCTCCTTCCCTGAAAACTGATGCCCAGAACTTCATGAAATGATTAATGGACACGCCATCAGCGGCCACGTGGTTAAACTGAATTCCGATACAAAGGCCCAAATTCGGAAACACAGTGATCTGTATAGCAAGAAGTGGGCCTAAACAAGTCCCATGCGATGTCTCACATGCAGCTGACAACTTGGGAACAAAAGGGTGCAGTTCTCTAACGTCTTTTACATGATCGCCAATAAGCTCGTTGAAATCCAACTTTGATTCAGCCACCGTAAATGGGACTGAGTCCCCTTCACTGGCCATGATATAGGGTTTATGGGGCAGAGGAGGCGAAATCAGGGTGGCTGCAAGAGGGAAAAAGTGATGAAGTGTAAGAGAAAGAGAGGTCTTCAGAGATGGTAGGATGTTGTTCATGAAGTGAAGAGTAGGGTGAGGGAAATCGTAGAAGAAAAGGCGTTGCATGGGAACGCAAAGAAGCCATGGAATGTCCAAACAACTGAGAGCCAGAGAGTTGGTGGGGGCTGCGGAGCTGGGCGATGGAGAGATTTGAAAGTGCTCAAGAACTTTTAGAGAATGGGATGGAGCCATCGTAGACCAGCTAGGAAGAGACTAGCAAACTTTGAACGCACAAATGCTTTAGTTCTCGGTTAGCTTGGCTTTTTTACTTTCTGTATAAGTGGCAAAAGCCATTGGGATCTTATCTTCTTATCTATTTCTCAGTCCACGAAACCTAGTTAGTAATGGAGACCAAGACAAAGAAATAATTGAACTAGTCCGGGAAAGGGATGGATGGAAGCCGACGAACACTTGCGATTGAAAGTATTCGTCGCAAGTGTATGCCATTGAAAGTATGATTTTAAATAATCCGAGACTTCTAACTTTTCCCACGTTGTTCTCAACAAAAGACAAGGCACGGACGGCGATTCATATCATTTTGCAATACATGGACAGTATTTGAGTCTGGACGCTGCTTTGCTACTTGCTGTGCCGAAAGATCTATCGATTGCGCATCTCAATTATATTCCTTTTTTGGTCTTATTGATATGTTCTAAAATATTGTTAAAGAGCGATGATAAAATTAGTTTTTTAATTAAGGAATTTGAGAGAATAATATAAGAAAGTTTTATCTTATTTTATTCGCTCTTGTCTTTTTTCCTCCTTATTTGGTTAATTACAGTTAATTTTCTCTAACAATTTATTTATTTTATATTTAAAAAATTAATTAAAAAATTAAAAATAATATTTCAACAATTTTATTTTCATAACCTTTTCATTTGCTTGTTCTTAATTTCAATGTTGAAGCTTTTTGTCTTTTTTAATATTTTGATTAAATTGGACAAACTAAATAGCTTATTAGTCTTGTTTGACTTACTTTCACTTTTAAGCCATTAATTTCAATTATTTTTCCATTATTATATTTGTATTATATTAGTTTAATTTTTTAATTTGCTATATAAGTATCATTAATTTTTCTAAGATTGTTTTTCTGTCTAAAATTTGAATTAGTTATTTTATAAATGAAAAAGAGAATTCTAAGGGCAAAATTAATAAATAAAATCATCCAAAAGAAAAATTATAAAACAAAAATAAAATAAGCAGGATTAATTTGCAAATGAAAACAAGTTTGGAGATCAAAATGAAATATAAAAAGGATAAAAAAAAAGTTGGGAACCTACATATACTAAGACCAACATGTGTAAGGTTCCGATCATCCATCTCATACATAATATATATCAAATATATGCAACGGAAAATAAAACAGAACTTCAAAAACCATATCTGCTCATGCATATAGATATAAAAAACAAAAACATGAAATGTTAGATGTTTACATACCTTTCCGATGATCTCCTTCATCCTTTAATCTTCTCCACGTTGGGTTGTCGTAAACTATAACGATAAGCGTAGATCGTCTGTAATGAAAGTCCACACGAAGATAGAAAAATGAAGCCTCACTAAGAGATAGCTAGAGTTATTTTTTTGTGCTAACAAAGACAAGAACTCTTGCGAGAGTTAGAGAGAAAAAGAGTGTGTATATAAGAAAGAATCTTCCTTTCCCTTGTGTCTTACACAAGATGTATGAAAATGATGATTATTTTCTACCCTCTTTGGCCTCCCATAACCCCCATCATTAATGGGAAGTTATAGGAAGTTAATAGTCATGAATAGAATGACCATGAATAGCTTGTATTAATTGAAGTTTTGGGAAGTTAATGACCAAATTGGCAGCTAACAACACTTATTTCTTATCCATTCCATGCAATGTTTTCTAGCACAATCATATCGCGATACAATCCCGAAACACTCTCTCATATCTTGAATTACCATTCAAGACCATTTTACTCATCCTTCGGATATCTTATGTGTGTGCCTCATTAAGTTCCTAGTTATATTGGCCACTTGAATTAACACTTAATTCAAGTAAGTCAAGAACGGTATCTAGCAACAAATCATGATCCACAATTGATCGGAAAGTTAGTGGTTTGACTACGAACCCTTCCATAGGCAATGTTGCCATGCAGTTTGTCCTTTCACCATCTATACCCTATTTGGTTCAAAGTATGATCAAAGTGTCAACTCCCACTAGACTGATTATATCACATCTAGTTCAAGTAATATTAGATCTTGTCCTGAGGATCTCATTACTCTATATATCATTGAAGACTCTCTTCATGACACATATCTGCTCTAGCCAGAGACTCCTGAGTAATGATCGTGACAAGAGGTCGTGGGTATTATCTTCCTCTATCAGGAGTGGTGAATCCTTTATTGACTACTTAATTACCTCCGAATACCTCAAACTGTACCCAATCACTACCTTATGAGTAACCCTTGAAAGACAACGATGAATATAATCAAAGTACAGAATCAATATTTGAGATATCCTTGAGTATCTCAAGTCAAAGAATACTTACACCATTGCTATGATGAGACTATCATTGACCATGGAATAGAATATCCATATGATTGTATCATAGTAGGTCAATCCAATGTACTTACTACCTTTAAACAACTCATGTCTACAGCTTATGAGATCTACTGCTTGATCCAATCAAGGAGTATAACATGTGCTAGTCTATCCGGATTAATGATATCCCGTCTCATTAATCCTATGACTAGGGACAGTTTAGATACTAATATAATTACACATGATAGGAATCTCATTATCATGATCTCATTATGATTTCCTCTATGCTATGTTCTGTATCAAGGACTTCATTACATCAATTTAAGATCAACATCAAATCCATAAATATATGAACATCAAACTAATGAAAAATGTATTTAACCTTACGAGTTTGAAATCTAGGCTCATCTTTAATTGACACATTAACCTTCATATCTGTCCCATCTAGAGCACCTAAGCAATTCTACAATTGAGATGCAATAAAAACTAATGAGGAACCTTAATCACATTTATATTAATAGGATATAAAAGTAATAGGGTGATTATCTACCTTAAACCACATCTACCAATAGTCCGAAGAGTTTGTTGGTATAGGCTCAGGTTTCCTAAACAAATGATCTTGCAAATGCATCACTGCATTTAAAACATTACGAAAATACCGACTAAATTCTCACCTGACCTTTTAAAATTTTTCCTAATAACTCAATTTTTAACATGATGAGCAATAATATGTAAGAAAATTGCTACTTGTCATCAATAAGCATGTTTTTTGTTGACTTTAATCCTCTTATACTTTCTAGCATTTCACATAGTTTAAGAAAAGCTTGCCTATTTATCCTAACCATTGAAATACATGAATCATCATTGTCATGCACAATTCGCCTCACATAATCTTGATTTTCATAAAAATTTAGAAAATAACTTCTAATCCTTAGTTTGTAACTATATAAAGAAGCCTCTGATGCCAACAAACTGAATAGTGAACTAACAACATTACACAACTGCAACCATACAGTCAAGGTAGCCACAATCTTTTTTGTTCTTTCGATATTTCTACATAAACTAAAACTGAAACGAGCCATGACTGCAAAAAAATAAAATTTCTAATATATTTATATAAATTTGTTCATACAATGTATGATGTAAGAGACAACCATTAAATAATTCAAAATAGTTAAAGGCATAAAGTAGAGTAAGAGAGAAAAAAGAAGATAATATTTTTAGAGTTAAAAAGAGGGGATTATAGAACATAAAAACCAAAACTCAAACAAACAGTTTAAATGAAACCCTAACTCAAATAACCCAACACCAACTTAAGGAAGATAGAAAGAAAGGAAAAAGCATAATAAGCATAATGACCCTATTGGCTAAGGATAAGGAAGTACATTCATATCTTGATTTTGGTTACAAATCTTTGTGAATTTTGCATATAGGTTAAAGGGAAAGTCATGTAAGGTTGCATGAAAAGAGAAATAAAAAATTAAAAAAAGAAAGAAAAGAAAAGTGGTGACGAGTGTCACCACCTCACGGTGGTGATAAGTTTGACTAATTTTTAAATGTTAGCATTTAAGTTAAATGTTAGTCACTACTAGCACGTGACTAGCATTTAGTCATAGGGGTGACTAATTAAGTCACCCCTGTGAATAACATTTAAGAATTTTTTATGACTTGTTTCAATTGCTAATAACATCATTTATTCAATATTCAATTTGAAGTTCACTATATTAATGCTTGTTACGAGTCTTTAAAAGATAATATGCTATTCTAAAGAAGTTAAGTTATGCAGCAGTGGTTTACTGGACAACAATTACTTATGCGTTCATCTAATAACCCTTTACATATTGCTATATATACTGCTATATACTACTATATATATCCCTTTACTTATTCTTGAGACTATGTAGTGCTATATATGCCTTAAATTTATTCACAACCAATTTTAACTACTAATGGTTTCCTCTTCTAGTTTTTGCTCTAATGGAAATCTATCTAGGAATAAACTCTTCTAGTCAGTGCCATAACTTAGATAGCGCAGACACCTACTACAATCCATGTTAATACCACATAGATAATGCATCTTCAACATAATTCATACTACCCAGGTACCTCAGAAACCCTTCAATCATATCGATTAGCAATTAACACGTCCTAAGTAGTTCAAATGATTTTTCACTCCAACTTCAAACAAGTTGATCCAAACACATTTAAACAAGTTGACCCAACTGCTTGACTACCATAAAGTGGAACAAGAAGGCTGTTACAACCCTCCAACAAATATAAAGACTCGCACAAATACAGGGAAGAGATGGGAAGCACATAAATTCATCTATTCTAATCTTGGTCAAGTTGATTGGAAGATTGGAAGAGACAATAAGGTCAAATAAGCATCACAAAAGTTATTTGGCTGATGAGGTAAGCCACACAATCATATTGATAGCCAAAAAAAAAAAAATTAGCGACCAAGTTAGGTTCACAAGAAACATACCTAATTTGTGCAACTAGTAGAGAAATGTTGGAGAAAAGACCAAATTGTGAAGACAGAGAGAGACGAGAGCAACGAAGACGAGAGCGTGAAGCATGAAGATAAAAGTGAGAAAGACAAGGATATTTCAGTCCTCAACATGGTAATCTTTATTCTGACATACCTAGAATATGTAAAAACAAGGTTACATCGCCTTTAGCTATTCCCCAAGTTCAGGGAATAATTAAAACCAAGAATAGGTATTCTAAATTTCTTTTTCTAACCAAACACAAGAATAGGTAATTTTGAGGAATATGTTAGGAATAGAATTGTTATTCCTTTAAACCAAACATGGCCTAAAGAGATTGAAGTCATGATCGGGTGGTTGGTTGTGCGTAAGTTTTAATTATTAACCCTCGATAATACGCAATTGCACGGTTCGTTAGCATAGTACCAAAGGTGTCGATCCCACAAGGAGAGAGTTAATCTAATCCTAAAATCTAAGGTCATAAACAATAATAAAAATTCAAATTGCATGAAACTAATATGAGAAATTAATTAAATCAATCAAATTAAGAATCACATACAAAATCCTAATTACCAAGCAATTGCAACACACCCAAGAATCATCCGAAAGAAAATACCAATTGAGAGAGAGAATTTTACCTATCCTTAATGCTAACCTAACTAATTATGAATTATCGAATTGTTGGTTCTAGATTATCCTAGGGTTGATTTCTCTCTCTTGAGTTATAACCTTTAACCATAAATCATAAACCTTAATTAGATTATGGAGGATGCAATCTCTCAATTCACAACCTATCCAAAACCCTAATTAATTCTAAATTTCTCTAATAAACTATCGAAAACTTATGCAAGATTTCTCTTCACACAATTTCTCGATCTGATTCAATTCTTGTTCTATTAAATCACCTAACTCTTGTTAATCCAATTTAATCATTTTTTATTTGACTCACCCTCTCAGTTTATTACCGAATTATGAATTGCATAATCAAACCACAAAAAATCCAATAAACACATAAACAATCTAATTTTCATTAATTCAAGAATAAAATTCTAAAGATGAGTTTAGATTATCCTCAACATTCTAGACCCTATCATCAACTATTCAATCCAATTCTATACAATAATAAAATGAAATTAAATAGGAAATACAATCTAAATGGATGATTAGAGGCAGCGACATCAGGAAATCTCTTGATCCATGAAGTACGTCAAGTCAGCTTCTTCTCTTCTCTCTCCCGTCTTCTCTTCCACTATCTCTCAATGATTTCTCTCTAGGATTTCTCAAGGTGGCTGATGCAAAAGCTCCCCTTCTCTGTCTCTTTTGTTGTTCTTTAAATATCCTCTTGTGTTCTAAGTAGCCCTAGGATTTTTCCAATATCTAAAAGGTCTAAAATCCCTTCAAACTTGACATTCTTGAGTGTCTAAGCGTCTACCCGATGCAAGCCACGATCTTGACTATTTCCTAAGCTTTTGTCACGGTTTTGGCTTGACATGTCATGATTGTGGGTCATTGTTTCAACCTGTATGTCTATAAAACTATTCTGTTCTTCGATGTTGATCATAAAATACTAGCAAACACATCAAAGTACCTCAAAAACACAATATTTAAGCTCAAAAACTTATACTAACTTATAAAGCACTTAAAACATAAATAATTAACAAACTAACACAATTCTAACCTAAACACATACTAAATGATTGAATTAACAGATAAATACATATCGAACTATGCCCTAAAATACAATGTAATTTACAGTTATCAAGCAAGCTTTTTAGATTCAATCTAAGTGTCTTTTGATCATTTTAATGAAACCATAGTAGAAAAAAAGCATACCTTTGCAACCAACCTTTTTCTTTAAGTCTACCTTGTCTTGAAGAACTCTAATAAAATCATTGATATTTTCAAAAAGAAAAGGTGTAAATTCAATTAGAGTTGAAGTGTTTCATAAGTATTTCCAAAATAATATAGGCTCATTACTAGATTTCTATTGCTTAGTTCAATTGTTGAATTCATTCATCCCTGAGTCTATTTTTGTAGGGCAATCACAAGGATTACCAGACTAATTAACTCTCAAGAAATAAAAAAAGCTTAATTTAATTTTAGTTCTAATAAATCTCCAATTCTAGATGATTTGAAAATTTTCTTCATCAAGGAATCTTAGAATTTGATAAACCCTTAATTTTGAAAAGCTACTTTAAAGTTCTTCAACTCAAGTAAAATCCTTAAAGAACTCGACATAATTAATATATGCCTTATTCCTAAAAGATCAATCTTTAATTCCTGCAAAGGTTTCAAGCTACTGGCTTACTACCATACTTAATATCATCTCCAAGATAATTGCCACTAAGCTCAAATTTGTTCTTGACTCTATGATTCGTAAGTCTCAGGTTGCTTACATAAAAGGAAGAAATATATGTGATAATGTACTATTATATCAAGAGCTATTCAAGGCTTATTAAAAGAAAGGAACAATCAAGATTTGCACAATGAGATTTAATTTTCATAAAACCTTTAATTCAATAAATGAGTAATTCATTATACTTTAGAAGCATATGGTTTTCCCCAAATTTCATTAAAAAAAAGTTTGAACAATTTATTACAACAGCTTCCTTCAGTATGTTAGTGAATGGAGAATCAACTTAAAAGTCCAAAGTGGAAGAGGATTCAAGCAGAGTGACCTCTCATCCCCTATTTATTATCCATATATGTTGAATTCTTGAGCAAAATCATTAATAATAAAATTAGAAACGATCATACCTTTATAATAATTTATCAATGTTGTGCCCACAATAAGTTTTAAAAACACCTAGGCTATCCTACTCGCAAGTATACGAGGTGGTTGTAGTTGATTACTCAGGGTTGTCTTCCACGGAGGTGAAATTGGTTCACTTAAATTAATCTTGAATAAAAATAAAAACAGATGGAATCCTAAATATTTTATCCCGATTCATTAAGTTTCAGGTTTTAAAGAAAATCACAAAATTAAGCTAAAAAGTAAAATGATTCAATTGGAAGGAAAAACAAATAGAATAATTGAAGAAGAAATCTCTTGAGAATAAATTTCACTAATTTAATCTCCTATGCATGACTAAGGGAAATGACTGGATAATTATCTTACTAAAATTAATCAACTCGAATAATAAACTAAGCCTAACTTTACTATTCAACAAGTTACCATCTGAATTAATTAAGGAAACCTGACTACTAATTACAACTTAAGTTAATATATTTCGAGTTCTTAACCTAAACGTCTATAGTTTCTCATTCCATATTAAACTTCTCTCAATCCTTCGTTTAATACCAAAATGATGCAAAGTTTGGTTGTGTTATTACATCTATTCAGTTTAGAAACTATAGCAAACATAAGACAACAACACAATCCCTTAATCATGCATATTTGACTAAAATAGTTACATTAATCCTCAAGAAAAAGATATCAACCCAACATGGAAGTAACAAGATTCATCATATTCAAATACTTCAATCCCATCTTTGTCAATATAAGAGAAGTATGTAAGCAATAAACTAAGTAAATAACCAAATGAACCATCAAAAGATAACAAAGAATGAGTCTATCAACTAACAGAGGACTAAGTTCAATAAAACAATAGAGAAATAATAAACAAAATGAGGAAAAAAGAGTTCGGATGAGGGAGTTGTAGTGATCTCCTGCCACTCTCAAGCTCTCTGCATTGACTCGCACCTTCTACTTCTGCTTGGTTCTAACCTAGATGCTCAACTGCTCACACAGCTCCTACCTCTCTACTATTCTTCTTCTTCACCTCACTCGACTGGTCTCTGCTTTCTCTCCTCTCTTCTCTGCCTTCTTTTTCTCTATCTGTTTTGTGTCCCCCCAATGTTCCTGAACGAGTATGTGGGGTGTGTAATGATAGAATCAGTGTGTCGCCACCTCTATTCCCTTTTATTTGTAGTATGACTCTAGGTTTAGGGTTTCAAGCTGTCTCCCCTACAGCTGCCACGTATCAGACTTAAAGTGAGTGAAAAGGCGTGAAGGCTTAGTCACCACCGTGACTTAAGTGTCACAATGGTGACAAATTTTGTCACCACCTTGACAAGCTTTGTGTGGTGACACCTTTAGTCACCGCTTTTCTTTATGTTTTTTTGTTTTTTTTTCTTTTCATGTAAAATTTACATAAACTTTCATTTTTTCGTGCAAAAGCAATGGCACTATTATTGACTTCAAGCTAGGTACAATTACATTTAAAAACTAAGAATCCCCATAACAATTTAGAGACAAACTTATAAAGGTTGTCAATCTCTATGCATGGTGTTTTATAGAATAATTGGCCATTGGACTAACAAGAGTTTGTCTTATGTCGTTAGGATGCCACCTATAATATCCATATTTTTTAAAAAAACTCTATGTATTTTAGATTTCACATATGGCTCTTCCTCAAAACATCACAAAAATTTGGAAGAATTAATGAGAAATTTTCTGTAGACTAGGGAAGCTTACAAGAATCCTTATACCAAAGTCAAATTCATTGACATAAGATGCATCTCATCGAAAAACTCTTGTCAAAGTGATATAGAGACTCTTATCAGATTAGGAAACAATATTGGCTCAATGGATTTATTCTCATTACTTGGAGAATTAAAGTTTTTGGGAAATCAAACTAGGGTCATAATCTTCTTAAACCATGCTATAAATACTCAAGTTGAGGAGGAAGATTTGTGGGGAATTAAAGTGCATCA
Organism: Erythroxylum panamense; assembly: GCA_027123425.1. Classification (NCBI taxonomy): domain Eukaryota; kingdom Viridiplantae; phylum Streptophyta; class Magnoliopsida; order Malpighiales; family Erythroxylaceae; genus Erythroxylum; species Erythroxylum panamense. Next base: position 23,025,732 of record JAOTIZ010000203.1, read on the forward strand.
CAGGGAATGGAAAAAGCACCTAGATTTAGTAGAATAACCAGCATGAAATTTTCCCCTTTATATTTGATAGCTAAAACCTAAGGCACATGTTGAACCTTAAATAATCTAAGCTTAGAAGCTTAAAAATGGAAAGAATGGAAAATTAAATATAAAGGATTCTCTATTATCCAAGATAATACCAAGGTAAAGCCTGAATCAACAAAGGAAGGATAGCTTAAGATGGAAAAGGCATGCTTCTAGACTTTTCACCGATTAATCTTGCTACCAAATTTTCATAAATTCACCTACTAAAATCAAATGGAAGAAACTAGTTTGGAGTAAGTATATCCCTCTTAAACTATCTTTCATCATGTGGACTATCAAGAATATATTATCTACTCTTGCTAAGGTCAAAGGCTCTCTTAATCTTAATCACAATTGCAAACTTTGTAACAATGAACCTAAATAAAGAGATCATTTATTCTTCAAATATGACTATACTAGAGATTATGGTTTATAATCGAAGAGCTTTGCAATTACTTATGCATAGATGATGACTGAAAGCAAATTATACTTTAGGCCCCTAATAGACATCAGTTAGAAAAAGAAGATCACAAAATATGAAAGACAGTAATTAGTTCTAAAGTATGTGCTATCTAGAATGAAAGAAATGAAAGAAATTTAAACAAAATAAATAAATAAACTAGATAAGCTTTTATAACACAATCAATTGGATAAAAGAGTTTCCTTCATGCAAGCATAAATATTAACCAAATATCAAAAGAATATGTTAAGGAGATGGAGAATAGGAAGTTGATAGCAAAGCTCCATAAATTTGTTGTAGCTTAGGCCTTGTCACTACAACAAAACAACACCTTTAGCGTCGTTTTTAAAGTAGACGTCGTGAATGGTCTGAGGCTTTCACGACGTCT
>JAOTIZ010000203.1:23074689-23099189 GCA_027123425.1 Erythroxylum panamense
TTTAGATTAAATTCCTGATGAAAGTAATCTAAATAACAAGGAAGGTGTTGAGATTTAGAATTCAGGAAAATGGCTACTACTTTTTCTAAATTAGGAAAGTTTTTACCTTTCTAATTAGTCAGAAAAACGAACTAAACGTAATAATTTAAATTTAAAAAAAAATTACTTTCTCAGCCAACAATCCGTATCAACCAAATGGACTTTATGGTAATGCAAAATTTATCCCTTTATTCTTTTAAAAAATTAAAAGAGTAGAAAATCTAAAATGAGGAACTATGCAAATAACGTCTAATAGAATGATAGAAATAGGATTCCTCCTGGTCCAAAGGAGGTTAGACTTAACATAAAAAAGGGCTTTTCTTTTTAAAAAAAAAAAGGGCTCATAAACTCCAATAATATCAATTTAGCCTTCTTTTGTAACTAAAGTGCAAATGTTGTTAGGCCAACCTCTTCGGATTTTCAAATCATAAGAATCAAATTTGACTAAACAAATATAAAACTATTAATTAAAAAATTCATTTGATTTTCTTAATTTATTTTGCAACTAATCAAATTAAAAAGCAACAAAAATGTAAGGGTAAACATCTACCTTCATAAATTAAGACACAATTATAAGACCCAAAACATAATAGCGCTTAAATATTATTGTGCCTTGATTACATTTCTTTTCTTATTGTTTATTCTTGTAGAATATTTTCCAGCTGGCGAAAAACGGGACGTTTGCGTGAACTCATCCCTGGCTACAGTTGATATAAGACTCCGTCAGGAGTTAACCTGTGACGCACATCAACTGTTATGCATATCCAGCCATTTGGGAAACTAACATGTTATGTCATCTCTGAAGCGTGAGTTTAGGTTCTAAACAATGAGATCACAGACGGGGGCAGGAAACATGGGTATACCTTTATAAAGAAATAAAAAATGCTATACTAACAACCATGTAACGAATTACAACTTAACAGATTACAAAGGAAGGGGAAAAGAAAAACCCTAAAACTGTACAAAGAATGGAGAAAGGGTGACGTTATGGAATGATTTTTGTGCCAACGCCCGTACTAAAGGGGGAGCTGTGACCTAAAATGAGAAACCATTCCAATCTACTTTTCAAGTCGTCATTTGCTGCCTGACTATGCCACGTACAGCTTCCCTTATCAACAGACTAAATTCAACCAATTGGTCATCTATCCCACCCAATCTGGTCTACTACATTGCAGCTCTGTGTTTCAACCAATACAACATCTCCTTATCTATTGGTGAGCTGTTCAGAATTGAATCAAACATCGGGCTGCCAAAAACTTTTGGACAGCTCTTGAATGACCATATTTGGTCTTTGGGCCACGGTCTCTGTGGAAACTTCTCCTGAAAACACAAAAGCATTTGTAAGCAAACCATACCAATTATAGCTAGAAACTAAACCAAGTAAATTCATCCCTATTGCCTAGAATTCCATTCATTCCTATTTCTTCGCTTCCCCTTGAAATGGAATGCCCAGTTCACTGAATTGACTGAAGACAGCATTAACACCACATCACCAGCAACTCTGCTATAATTCCCTCGATAGAAGTTATACATGTCTTGGTTTTAATAGGTAACTGTTTAGACAAGACATTTATTTTACGAGCAGCCCCGAAGTCAATACAATAAATACGTTGTGGATTCAAAAGTTCACAGACTGTAATGCCATTAAGTATAGACATGGAACGGGCCGCACCTAGGTTTTTTTGAACAGAAGACAGGACAACTCCAAATTTTCAAATTCCTTAAAGCAAAGCTAAGACCATTTAACAGGCTGGAGGCAATGATTATTTGGCAGACATGAATGAGGAACAGTCAGCATGAAAACTTTTCCCGTGATAATATAAGCAAGGGTTTTGACTTATCATCAAAACATGAATTTAAAACATGGGCAGAATAAGCTATGACTACAATGAGAAACAAATATCTAAATTACTGAATAGACTCTGAAAAACACAAACATGGTGTCCATAAAACTTACCATCCTTTCCAGCATTAATTTCACTGTCTTTGGGCCATAGAAGCGCTGTTGAGATGGCTTCTGAGCCTTGACATAGAAGGAGCCAACATCAGGTAATGACAAGCAGCCCCTACTAGCTTTTATGAGGCCACAATCTGGGTCAGCATTTGTCTGGATATGCCAAAAAATCAACTGCCCCAGGCAATAGTTCTCACCATAGGCTTTCTGATACTCATGGATGTCAGGCCCCAATTTCTCGGCATATTTTGGTCCTAGGTCAAGTGGACTGATGTAAACTGGTGGCGAAGTAAATTTCTTGTATTCCTGCAATATTCATAGTTCTTTCAGGAACAAACATTGACAACTCTTTAATTACATTGCAAGGTAGCTGGTGCAAGCAAACAAGTTAGACGGGAGACTAGTAACAGGACTTACACAAACTCTAAAGAAGCATTTTGTATATGCATAAAGATGGATCAAGTCAGCCGCAGCATCATGCCGACACTTGTATGTGCACGGAAGATTTCTAACCTCATCCCTCAACCTTTCAAAACAAAAAAAGTACCGTTAAGTGTTCATTTGACACAAACAAAATTGAAACCAAAATACAAGAAATATAAGCTACTTACCACAGCAAAGATTTCTGCAGCTCCTTTTGTAAGTCACCAGAATTGGATGGATCATGTGCACGAATTTTGGTCTTAAGATCATTTAGAGTTTCACCATCTACATGTGGGGCCAGACTCTGAAGAAGTTCTTCAACAAGTGATCCGTCTCCTTTCCAGAGGAAGCAAACAGTTTCTTCAGGGCTTAGCCTCTCCAGTGGAGGTGGAGCATTCTTTGGGTCACCAAAGACAGATCTCATTACATAGCTCACCTGTAAAATGGCATTCAAATGACAAAATGTTTAAAATGAGTACAAATATATATTTCACAATAGTCAGACCATGTAATTTTCCGGAGAAATAATATAAAGGATAAGAAAGCCCAAACATGAAGTGCAAGCTCAGATGGGGTAAAGGCAATCTGCTTACAATTCACAATTTAACATCGAAAGACGGTGTCAAATTTGGATACGATAATTATGTCAAGTTTAGATACGATACTAAGGTGGTCCAGAGAGTAAAATATGAAAATCAAGTTCCTGTTTCATAAATGAAAGTACATTTGAATGTTTTCAAAATATACTACAAATTAGGGAAAAAAAAAAAGACTCAAAAACAAGAGATCTGAATTGTTTTCCAACTTCCCAACTAGAAAAATGATGAATCAGAACATAAACCTCTGTTTGTACTTTTTCCTTGAAACCTACTAGAATCCATACAAGTGAACAGCTCAACCAACCACAGAAGTTGACCACAAGAAGGTTGACCTTACAACTGTAAGGTGTCTTATACTAACTAAACACATGTTTATGGCCCAAAGATTGTAAGCATAAAAGTCCACACACAGAAGGGGTACACACTAGATAACAAAATATTGGCATCATAGATAACTTCAGAGAGAGGTCCACCTTATCAAGAGTAACGGCCAAATTTTGAAGTCTCTGGTTATAGACACCTTCAGCCTGCCTCATGCAAAAATGATTCACGTGAATATTCAGGGGATAACTTACAGGCATAATCCCATATAAATATAGAGTCTCATTGTTTACCTGAACCTCAGCATCACTTCTCTCAACCTCTAGACATATTTCTGCTACATATTTCCGTTTTTCTTCTAAATTATGCTTTAGAATTTCCTCAGGAAGCTTCGTTCTTTCTAAATTTATGAACCTCACCTTCAGATTAGGGAAAAAAAAAGAGAAATAAATGCAAGAAACATTACAAGAAGGGAAATCTCAAACAAAAAAACAAAAAAGAAAGAAAGGGGTTACAAAGAAACAAACCAGACGAGCAGAATATGCAACCAACCAATCCGGCAAACCACCAAGCAAACAACTGCCTAAACCAGCCCTCCCTAAGTCGAGATAGTCTTCTTCAGATACACAATTTAATTGACATGCTTCGAACATCAAGTAATGCCGATCCAGAAACCCATGCCAATCCTTCATCACCTAATGAACAATATACTCCATCAATAGACAACATGGTTTTTGGAAACATAATGCGGTAAAATCAGTTCATATCATTCACATTGCCGAATCCAACATCATAACACAGATGGTTAAGACAGGCTGTACCTTTTGGAAAGCCCCTTCACCTGTCAAATTTAAGTAGCTGCCTCGGCAAACTTGGCTGCCACACAAACAAACAGATGCTTCATATTCTTCCTTGCTCTGCACATGAAGAGTCATACATCAGGCATGAAATGTTAATTGTTATATGGCATAAACAACACCTTATAAAAGGCACACCTCTGTAACAGAATTGTAATCAAACGTGATCTCCTCGCCATATTGGATTTCACGAACTGTATAAATTCCAATTTGATACTGACCATCCACAGCAGTAACTCTACATTCAAAAAAATTGTAGAAAATATATCACAGACCATACAACAGTAGAAGTAAATCAAAGAAACTATTGTACTTTTTCTCTTTCTGCATAGAACAAGAGAAAACATCAACCAGAAACAAATTATTCAAAGGGAAAAGCTTATGAGAGCAGAGGCAACAAATTTCCACGACTAGAGAAACTATAATTGAAAGAGGAAGAAAATTTTGAGTTGAACTTTTTCCTATACTCTGTTTCCAAGAGAAAAGCTTAGCATTACATGACACCATCCCTCCATTCCAAGATCACTGGATTATCACACCGTCACTCTCCATTAATTACAAAAGGTTAAGCAAGGAATCAATGATGCATTTCATGCCGAAACAGGCTAAAATGGAATTATGGGGCCTGAAATGAATACCAAGTATGACAACAGAAACTGAAATGTAATACAGCATATAAGTATATGGCAACACAAATATGTGTTAGATCAAAAAGATTGAAATAGTCCTTAATCGCATAGCTGTAAACAGCTGAAATTAAATTGCCACAATGTTTTTACTTCTAAATAACTCAATGATGACTTCAAAATGTGCAGAAAACAATGCAGAAATTAATGATCAAGAAGCCCATTAACCAGTGAGGAAACTACCAAAAAACTTAAATATGGAACTGAACAAGGACAGAAAGAGAATAAGACTCACTTGGCTTCACAATTAGGTCTGCATGAGTGACAAATGCGACTTGCATAGTTTGCTTTGTGCATAGCATCAACAACAACTAAATCATAACCATCAGCATCACCCTGCCAATAACATAGAGGATTAAGTAAATGTAAAGTATCAACTGTGAACTGCACATACTAGCAAAATAACTTGAATTGGATCACCTTAGGCCTCTCCATATAGATGTTGTAAAATTCTGGAGCTGGATCTTTATTGTCTTTCTGTAAAGAACGGATTCCATCTTGCTTCTCAAACCATTTCCACGCAGGATAAACCTACAAACATTGTCCCAGATGACCGAACACAACAAGATAGACTTGCGGCATTACCAAAGTCCAATGAATACATACATACAAGCAAGCATGCATACACTTAAACCAAGAATTGTGTACATTTATAAAGCATATATTTCCTGCAAATTCCATAATAACTTTGTAACAACAACTCAGACATCTCCAAATATTCATAAAACATTTGATCCGATCTGATGTTGAAACCTTTCCCTTTCTGCATAAATATATATTGCAGTAAGGAAGCAATAAGGTTTTACATTGCATTTTGCTGATTACAACCTTTTGGTAGTGGGAAAGGGTGTCGCAATACATTACTTTGCATGTATGTGTCTGTGGACACACATTCACATCTAAGAGTATGAGATCAAAACCATAAAATTGAGATAGCCATATTTTGTCTATTATATGATTTTAAAACAGAGTTTAGTGATCAATGTTATATGAAGACATTGCATACTGCTCTAAAAGGTTAATTTCCATTCTAGATCATACCTCTCCCAAAAACTCCACAACAAAATCATCTTCTCCAAAACCACCTTCTTTATTGCAAACAACACCAAGGCCCTGATAATAGGAGGAAACAGAAAGAATTAGCAAACCCAAGTAGAGAACAAGCAAAGGTAGCAAAACTTTCCAAACAGTTGATAAACTAAAAGCATTAAATAGATGATGTGCTACACCTTCCTGTAAGCAACATACTTGTCGTCAGGACGACTATCAATGGCCCTCAGAATACCCCTGCACATTCTCAATGTGCGTATATTACAGTCTTCCTTGGCAGCTTTCTCAATTTCCTCAATAACAGGCCGCAAATGATACACCATTGGAGTGTTCCCAGTTCCAGTGAAGTGCCTAACTTTCTGATTCAAAGTCTGAAGGAGCATGTCTTCAATAAATAAATGCTTGTCCAACAAAGGCCAATCCAGTTCTTCAGGCATGGAGTCAAGCAAAAGATTATGGGTATAAGGATCAATTCCATACACTTCTTGTTCTACAACTTCATCACCAAGGCGTTTCCTAGGCTTATATTCCTTGACTTCAGGAAGCTCCATGTCCAATTCATCAGCACCATTTTTCTGGGCATCAAGTTTCTCAGTAAAGTCATCTGGCAGAGTTACACCCATCTTCCTTTGGACATTCTCCTCATCATCTACAATGACATATTGATCTATAACTTCATACTTCCTAGTGACTGGAGGAACCAGACTTGCTTTTGTCATGCGAGCACCCCATTCACGTTCATCAGTCATGGTATCTAAATCATCGTCCATATAATATCCATCTCCTCTTGACTCTCTACTACGATGTCCTGACAGGAAATCCAAATCACTTTCTGTATCTGATGCATTACTCTCAGTTCCACTCCTTCCATCTTCAGAAGACACGTCAGTGTCATCTGAAGTTTCACTTCCTGAGTCCAAAGACTTTCTATTCAATTTGGATAAACGTCTTCTGATTTCTCGATCAGATGCATACTCTCCATAATCAAGGCTACCATTTGCAACAGTATTGCCATTACTCCTATTCATATTCTTCCTGTCAATTAATAATTTCTTCTTATTGTATCTCCCACAAGAAGAGAATAATCCTTCAGACAAGTCATCTTTCCATGAATTCATCAGCTCATCTCTTTCATATGAGAATTTTGAACTCTCCTCCAAATATGAAGCAAGTCGGAGAAATAAAGCAATAATGCGATTCATATCTCCAGCACCTCGATTCTTGGCTCTGATTCCAGAAATACATATTAAAAATAATAAATTAAAGAAGTAAAGAAGAAAATAATCAATTTTAGTAGCATATAATGTTCTTCCCCTCTTCCATTCAATCAAATGATCCACATCAAAGACAAATATACACATATGGAACAGACAAGCCGATGAATGGCTTGAGAAAAAGAACCCCAAAATAATTGATGAGTATTCCCATCCTTGATCAACCATGTTGATGTAGGAATGATATAGGACTACATAATGGTGCAAATCAATGCCTAAAAGAATAAGTAATATACCACTTTCTCACTAAAGCATCAATCGTAGACAACTGGCAACACTTGCCGATTCAAACATGTTTCATAGATCGATCCTGGTCAGAACCATCTTGATTCAACAGTATACAGAAAGATAATACTATGTTAAGAATCATGTGCTGTTCCACAAGCAGATGAAGGCAAAGGCCTGTTACAGGCACAAGCAAGTAAACAGGTAGAAACGACTCACTTGATTGCATCTCTGCACATTCTACTGATATCCTCCTTAACAGACTTTAATCCATGTCCTATGTAGAAGCCACTTTTCATCCTATCCTCAATTTCTACCACCTGATATAGGAAAAGGTAAAAATGCATAAATGCATAAATACAACAAATACAAAGCAGAAAATATCCCAAGTAACAAGAAGTTCAGTACCTTAGGAATAAAAAATTCAAATGTGTTCTCCTTCATAATGTCCTTCAAACCTGAAGCAAGGAACCCCTCCATTCTTTTATAGCCATTTCCAGATTTTTTGATAGCCCATTGTCTTATGCGAGCATCCCTGGAAAGAATTGATGATGATTTTCGAGCATCAAACAATTTCGAGCGCTTGTACAAATTGCGTCGGAATAACTGGTTTGAATCTCTTTTAGTAACACTATCAAAATACTCCTTCAGTTGACCATAATCATCTGTATCACCACTCAAAACCTTTGCTTTACTAAGTGAAGAACTTTTATCACTGATCTGTTTAAGACTCCTTATTTTTGAATGAGACTCCTCAGGAAACCCTGTACTATGCAAAGTGCGACTCTTAAACCAGCTGATGCTTGGGAATTGAAGGATCAATTCCCCAAATTGGTTACAGCCTCTTACATCAACAGATGATAAAAACGGAAAAGCCTGAAGAACATCCTCAAGCATGTCAGGAGTAACATTCGTGCAACCTACCAGCACCAATGAATTCAATTTTTCTTTATTATAACCCCTCTGCAAGCAAAATATTATATTAGTGAGACAAAACAAAGAAACTTTATGAAGATTTAGTAGAGTAGGATACAGACTTAATTACCATTATGTTCCAGATGATTGAGTCAGTGCAGCTAGGACCCATGGATGTGAAGTTGACCTGTCTTGAAATATTCTTGTAAAAGCAGATTGCAGCTCTCCAATGCTTACAAGTTAAAGAAGCAATGGAAAGAGTTTTCAGATCAGATCTCAAACAATGAAATATTCTTGCCAAAACATGACCATCCAGCAAACCCCAGCTTCCCATCTCAGTCATATAACATGCACCGGCTTCTCCAACGAAAGTAGCATCACCACATAACTCTTCAAATCCGAGCTCATCCCTCTGAAATGATTGCAGGTCATCTTCCACTTCATAGTCTTCATCACTCTCACCAAGCTGCATCCTTGTTTTATTGCCAGCAGGCACGCCAATTTCTGATTTAAAACCCCAACCACCAACAAAAAGAAAAGAAAGATTATAATGCCCAAAAGAACAATAAAGAATGAAATGCCTCAGATGAATTACCATAGTAACAGTTAAGAAATCATGCAAGCATAAACACAGAGAAACTAAACTGAATCAAATGAAGAAACAAAACATACAATTTTTGATGATTTGCTGGAAATGCAAACCTGCTAAACGAAGATTGTAATTTTCATTCACATAAAACAACAGCATTGTCTGAGATTAATCAGTCCACCGACTTAACCGTTGCACAAGTTAGTATTTCAAAACCATAATCAGATCATTATTTGCTTATTATGAGAAAATTCAACACAGGATTCTTTATTCCCCTCCCTTTTCTTACCTTTGTGTATTATTCTTTTAAAAAGGCTGGGAGAGGGTGTTCGAAGTGCACAAAAATAATAATCTAAAATTCAAACAAAAGAACTGTATGATTTTAGTTATTCTTCTCACTAGAATTCTTTCCCAAATACTAAAATAATGATCTCAAAAGTGTGAAACATAGAACACTCTCCGGCAGCAAGCCACTAACATATAATATAATAGAATATAAAAAGTGTATAAGACCAACAATTTACAAAGAGTCCAAAAAGAAAATGGAACAGGGAGGAGGGGCGTGTGAAGCTGGTGCATCTGTCATTGCTGACAAAAATGGCAAGTCAAATATACTTAAGAAGGGAAGAAACAAGACAACTGATGATGTCAAATTTTACAAAAGAGATACATTAACTGAAAAGTCACTTATCAATTGCACTCATTCAGTATCACAGTAAAAGTAAAAAGTGTCATTCTTTTGCAATTTGGAAAATTCAAAAAGGATAGCTATATTTCCTTTAACTGCAGACTTTGCACATAGGTTAATATGCAGATTAATACCTGATTTCCAGAATGTGTGTTTGTCAATCTCCTTCTTAGGTTGTCTTGCATTAATCCACGGATCCAAAACTTCATTTATGACTGCAGCAAACTCCCGGCTCTTGTACGATTTCATTACCAATTCATGTAGCTTTCCACGGGAATAGCCTATAAACTGTGGATGCTTGCTATGAAACAAATTGGAATTAACGTTGCTATTACTACTGCCCTCAGAAAGAGCTCCTGACCATTTGTTAGATGGCTCAGCATTCTCTTGTAGAACTTTTATGTTAGGATCCTCTGTGCTGGAGATAATTGGAACCCATACCCTATCAAGTTTTCTGAAAACACTGCTATACTTTTGGATAGCACCTCGTTCTGCCAGAACCTGAAGCTCTGGAAAAGCAAAAGGCCCTTGTTCATGTCCAGCGGCATCAAGGTAGTACCACTCACCCAAATGCAATTGCAAGTCATCAACTGTACACAGACGATCTTTAGGAGTGCTAATGACTGGCCTAGACTTCCAAGATCCATGTGAATCTTGGTCATTAACAATCCTAGGTAAACAGTCAGTTTCTGCCATTGATCTCTTGACATCATTAGCTGCAGAGTGCAACCGAGTAGACCTGGAAGCGTGCCTGTCCTTTCCTCGAACTTTTGTACGTTGCTCGGAAACAGATGAACCTTGGTCCTTAACTACACAGGCATTTATCCTGACCACAGACAGTGTGGTTCCCTTCACGCCCCTTATTGATCTGCCAACACCAGCACATTCATTCCTCTCATCTGAAGATGAGTATGCCCATAGAGGAAGGTCAAGCCTTCTGCTCTGGGAAGGATAATACAAATCATCTTTTCTTTGCCACCTAGGATCCTCCAACCCAGACTTTGACATCTGGCATAAAGGAAAACCACTATTGAGCACAAATTTCTTCCTCAGAAATCTATCCTGGACAGCTTCGTCATTCCTCTTCCAATCCCCACCCTTACAAGACCAAGGTTCATAAAACCAGCCATTGGTATCAGCCAACTCTGACAGGTGATCTTTCCCGAAGACTGTACTTACAGTCAATTCAATAGCTTCTTTTACTTTCATGTCAAAACAACTCGACACCTCATCACTATCTTGTTGATGCTGTTCCACAATTCCAGTAGGAAGCAGATTGAACCCTGAACATGGGTAAGGATAAAATATAGTCAACAATCATTACGTAAATACAATTAAATACCACTGGAGCACTTGAAAGTACCAACAGCATATTAAGAAAAGATCAAAAAAGCCTGTCAAGCATTAATATTAGAATCATCCACTTCTTGTTTAAACGTTAACTCTGGCGAATAATCTTGGTTTATGATATTACCCCCACCTTCCTCCATAATTATAGACCAAAGTGCATACATTTCACAAATACAATCTAGGAGTAGACAAGATGATGAAGAATAAAGAAAGTAAAGCTCCTCATGCCAAGAAGACATAAATAAAATTGAAAACTTCAAAAGTGTGGATTAGAACTTGTCAAATCTAAATAAAATAGATGGTAAGATTAAAATTATATGCCAACACGTTGAATCTGACTCCTCCGATGTTCTAGAATGCTATGCATCAAGGCTAAGATATTGCAATAGTACACAATGCATATATAATAAATAAGGTTGGCATGTTACTGTAATCTTATGAAAAAGAAATCAACAATTCTGCACTGATTGAAACTGAAAAATATATTCCTCAGGCGTGCAAAACCAATAAAGCAAAAAAAAAAAAGTTTCAACAATGAAATTAAGCCAAATACTAGCAGTATATTATGTTAACGTGGTAAATCCAATATTAATAAACCAACAATTGTGACAAAAGATCAGTCAAATTTTCAGTGTGCTTAGAGTTATTACAGCGAACCCAATAAAGAAAAGCACTAATTAAACAAGTTGCACTGACAACTTCAAGTAGTTAAACACTTACCTTCTGATTTTTCCCCTCCCTCCCATGGTGCATGCTGAAAACTTGTTTGTAAAACTTCTGTACGAATTCCAATATTATCCATCAGAAAAGTAAAGAACAAAGACTGAGGAATCAAAAAAAAAAAAGTAGTATTTTTTAGGAAATAAAGGAAAATAAAAGAATCAAAAAGACCACCTCCAATAATCTCTAGTTCCCTGCCAGGAATAAGATTAAAACCTTCCAACAGAGTTCTAACCCTGTCATCAATGTGGAGATCTTCTAAAGGCTCAGAAGTAGCAGCACAGTCATTAGGCACAGGTGATTCACTAGTTTTAGAACCATATTGGCCAATATCAACAGTATCTTTCTCTGCCAAAGGATTACCAGGTGCCTCTGGTGGGCTCACGCGTTGAGTTACCATGTCCGAGACAATGGATGGGAAATTTACAGTATTAAGGGGTGAAACAGCATTTTCAATGGCTACCCATCTGTCGCTGTCCAAGTGCTTGATCAAATGATCAGACACAAGAACTCCTTCATCCACGAGTGCCTTAAGGTCGCATAACTTTGAAGGGCCCCGTTCAATACCAAAGTAATCAAGGTAAAACCACTTACCAATAGAAGAATCAGTAACCACAGGAATATGAGGTGGCGTGTCACATATATCCATGTCTTCCTCCATGGAAGGAAGCTCTTCAGGTAGAGGTCCATCACTGTGAGAAAATTCTACATCATTTGCTCCTGTACACTGGGAATCCTCTTCTTTATGTGAGTCAGACTTTGCTGTATTTTCAGCCGGAGCATTAAGCTCAGGAATGATGCTTGATTCTTGAGATTCTTTAACTGATAAATGTGAGTCTCTTCCACATGAGTCCTTGCGACTGAGCTTATCATCCTTCTCTTTACCACCATGATGAGAAGTCCGCTTCTCACTCACAACTTTTCGACTAGCTTCTCTAAGACTATTAGGCCTATTTCGATCAAATAGCGACCGGTCTGAATAATTTGGAGTTCGATCTCTACGATCATGATACTTTATGCGAGCTTGTGGAGACCGCTCTGAATAAGTAGGACTCTTGTATCTATGATCATAGTGACGGCTACGGTCATATGGGGATCTATCACGACCACCAGGAGACCTGTCACAACCATAAGGAGACCTCTCACGGACATAAGAAGATTTCTCTCGCACATTCGGGGTTTTTTCTCGACCACCAGGGGATTTTTCTCGTCCATAAGGGGACCTGTCCCGGCCATATGGAGTTCTGTCACGACCATACGGGGTTCTGTCCCGCCCATACGGGGTTCTGTCCCGCCCATATGGGGACCGTTCCCCATTAAACGGAGACCTTTCACGACGAACTGGACTCCGATCCCTATCCTTGTGATCAGATCGGATCCTATCACGTGGGGACCGCTCAAAATGACACGGGCTTCGGCCATGCCTATCATAAACCACTTTAGAGGACAAGGTAGGTTCATGAAACTTCGAGGAGTATTTATCCGAAGAAGGTACTCTCAATGAAGAAGAGTGTCTATAGTGCCTCTCCATGGAGTGACGTGAATAATACTCTAAGTGTGCAGAACGAGCACCATCCTCAGAGAGCTTCCTGCTTTTGAAGCCTGTATAATCCCCATGATCCATATGATGTTTCCGTTCATTGATATCACATTCAATGCCATGTCGCTTTAATCTGTTGCCAGAAGTGTACTCTTTACCATGGTTCTTTCCGTTGTAATCAGACTTGTACAAACCTTCTTCATCAACAATCTTTGAACTGATCCTTATATTTTTGTCTTGCCCACCCTCGGACCTGGAAGATATCGTGCTATGTTGATTACCCGCACTTCTGCTGAAGTCTTTCCTTTTATAAATATCCTCTGAAGAGTGCTTCGTAGAAGGTGGTGTTAGTTCTGTGTTTGCATCATACCTGGCATGAGATTTAGCACAACCATAATCATCATCATTTCGCCGTTTATCAGGAACGAACTCCCCTTTCTCAAGTTCATCTTTTGCAGACTCCCCTTTTCTCAATTTACTTGAAACAATGTCTCCCTTTTCTACATCCCCTTTTCTTAGTTTCTCAGTAACTATCTCTCCAATCTCAATTTCACTTCTCTGCGGCTTCTCTGGTGGAACAAATTCCCCGTTTTCAATATCTGCTTTTGGTGGCCACTTCAAAGTCCCTAGCTCGCCCTCCTCCACTTCGTCTTTAGTATTCAGCAGCTTGCCATCATTGGAGCTCGAACCGTTCTCAGCATTCTTGCCGCACTCCAAAACTTCTTGTGTGTTGCTATTTAGTTCCTTCTCCAATCCTTCTTTCACAAGTTGTGTTTCCTTGTCTTTCTTTGCTCCCTTGACCAATTCCACCTTGACAGTTTTTCCTTTCTCCATGCCCAGTTGCCCCTTGTCTGCCACTGATTTCTTCACAGTAACGACTCTGGTGACCTTGATTACCTTCTTTACTACTCTCTTGCGCTTAGGGTTTGTCACATTGCCGGTACCATTGTTGTTATTGTCATTCCCCTTATTATTGTTAGTAGTAGGAGTAATGCTGTTACTTACATTTTTGGCTCCGCTGCATATTGTCGTCGTAGAAGTAGTAGTACTAGCACTAGTAATAGTAGTGCTGTCTTGAATAGGAAACCTTTCCTCCATGATATTATTGTTATTACTATGCTGCAAAGACATGCATGCCACACCTCCATCGCCCATGGAAATCCCCAGTCACGCCTCCGCCCCAAGCCACACTTCCAACCCCCTAATTATCCCCTTCTCCGGGGCTCTCGATGCTCATACTGCAACACGAGTTCCCTCTCCGACCCAAATTCCGAAACCCTAATTTCAATAGAACACAACCCCGTGATTAATGTTACAAACAATGTATGCTTCCCTTGAGTATAAGAGGGGGGGAAAAAAAGGAAAAGAAGAAGAAGAAGAAGAAGAAATTGAAACCCAAACCCTAGGGGTTTCTCGAACGAAAGAGTTGACGTTGGACTTGTACCGCAAAATTCAAGGGAGCCGAGAGGATCTCGCTATGCGGATGTTTGTCACAGATCCACCAAAAGACAAAAGATAGCAGAAAGAAGAAATATAAATCCGAATCTCTTTCAATCTCTCGACTCAAGCTTTTGTTCATAAAATGAGTGATATGTGTATCATCATTTGTTCTTGGTCTGAAAGATGATCCCTCCGTTGTTTTCCTTTCACTAAATAACCTAATTTAAAGAAATTTTCTTTGCTTATTCATTTTATACGAGTATAATTACGAATATGCACCTCCTTCATTTGAACAACCTTGCTCATTTGCTTCGCTCTTAAATTTCATTGTTTCAATTTATACCCAAATTCAATCATAAACCTCACACCTTTTTTAATTTTATAAAATGCAAATCGTATTTAATCAAAATATTTACTTTTTGAAAAAAGTCCAAAACTTTATACAATTTTGATAAGATCAAAAAAATGAAATGACACTTTATCGACATTTTAAGTAATATATAATATTAGTTAATACTAATAAAATCATAATATATTACATTAAAATTTTAAAGAGACTAAAATTTGTGTAAAATAAAAGATATGAATATCACATTTTATTTATAAAAAAATCAAATATATGAGATTAATCCAACTCTAAATTATGTATAATTAGATAATTAGAATACAAAAATTCACTTATTTTACTATTAGCTAAAATAAGAATGGTTGATTAATATTTGTATGAATAAATTTAAATTTTAATATCAAAAAGGAAAATACAATAACTAAACAAAATTTAAAACTTTTATAGATTTATGTAAATAAAAGAATATTAAAAATATTAAAAACAAATTTTCAAATTATTAAATTTCACATTTTATTTTTCATATTTCAAATTTAATTTCAAAATTTTCAACCATATTTTTCCTAATTTCCAAATCGAATAAGTTTATGTTAATTAAATTTAGTGCATCAAATTTAATGAGAGAGTCTACTTTGCACTTTTAAATTGCAAGTAATTAACTTGACCCCCCTTTTGTAAGAAATGAAAATGAATGTATTAATTTCATTAGGATAAAACAATCTACAACGATTAACCAAAGGAATAGTACAAAGTTGTGAGAGCCCAATTGTATATAGCCATCCAAGCAACATAAGTTTGAACATGTCCAATAAAAAACAAAATGATAACGAATTACAACAATTATATTAAACCTTTACTATAAAAGTTGGAATGTTGTAGAGGTTCCAATTAGAATTGATGAGGTGATATTTGTGTTTGTCTCCATAAAAGAGTACCTTCCTCCTAATGTTTCTAATAAGTTGTGATAGGATTACATCTTTGATTCTAATAAGTTGTGATAGGAATACACCTTTGATTCTCTGTTGATTCGTAAAGATCATTTTGTTGTGTTTGTTCCAAATGCCATACACTAGATAACTTAAGGAGGTTTTAAAGAACGTATTGTCCCCTCTGCAAGCTTGTTGCTTTCAATTATACCAATCAATGATTTCTATCCAGTCATATGGAGGATTGTCTATGTTACAAAGTTGAAGGATTCCATACCATGTAAAATGAGAGTATTCACACTTACAAAGAAAAAGATTCAAAGATTATTGATCATGTTTGAATAAGACATGTAGATTTTGGATATAGAGGTGATAATTGCTTGACTGACTATAAATTTACTCTCTTAGTGATTAATGGTATTATGCGCTTAAGATACTTATTTTGGTTCATATTTTATTTTAGGTAAAAGTTAGAAGAATAAGAACCAACATGAGCTAAACTTATTAGGGATAACATAACATAGGTTAAATAACTCAAACTTATGTAATTATTTCCTAGATTAACATATTTTCCTATTACATAATGTGATCGTCACATTAAATCTTGAGAGTTTATTCTAAGTTGTATAATAGCCAAATCCAATTAAAGAGCTTGTTTTAATTCGATACAACTTAAGGACAAACTGGAATTATCAAAACTTGTTGTTAATCTATGGTTAATAGTTTTAAAGAGACGTACGAAAAAACATGACGATTGATTATGCACATTTGTTTGAAGGTCAATATTAAACCACAAACTAGATTCAAAACTCATTGATACTACTAATAGTTTTGTACTGTTTGATTTGATTTACCTTTAATAATTTAGTTTTATTGTTTTGTTAATTGAATTTATCTAAACTGCCCCACCCCCAAATCTTAGACACTGGTTTATTCATTAAAAATGATAAACACACTCTCTCTGTGAATACAATCCTTTCTAACCACAGTTATGCGAAGTTAAGTTTTATTTTCTAATGTGTTCGACCTGCATCAACAATTTTGGTGTTGTTGCCGAGGAGTGAAGTGACTTTGTTTTTTGTTTTTGGTATCAATTGGTGTTTTGTATAACTATTTGTTTCTAATTGGTTTTTATAGTTGTTTCTTGATCTTTTTGTATTTATTAGTGTTTGTATATGGTAACAACGAGATCTCCTCATCAAGACCTTGTACAATTTTATCATAAGACTGAAAACACACTACGAATGTTATGTTAAGAAACTATAACAACTCCAGGAATAAAGCAAGGAACTATTTGGGAGCAGCGATGACCAATCTAAGAGCTCTAAAAGAGTTAGCTGCCCCATACTTGACTTAAAGAACCTTACGTATTACTTTTCCAATTTTTGCTAAACATATTACTTTCGAGCTTAAGTGTGGCTTAATCCATCTTTTTCCTAACTTTCATGATTTTGCAGTTAAGGATGCTCATAAGCATCTCAAGGAGCTCAATAAGGTATGTCTTAATATAAAACCTCCAAGGATGTTGGGTCCGTGTGTGGTGTGCCGGGCTTGGATCCCCGCACGCGACCACAACCTTCAAAGGTACTGTCCTCTTTGGTCAAGGGTGAGGCCACGACTCGAACCCAAGACCTCAAGGTTTTATAGCTTCCAACTGCTCGCCTCTTACCATTGTTTATGTGTTTACTAGATATTGTTGTGGTTTGATTCTGCTATTGCATAATTCGATAATAAACTGATATGGTGAATCGAATGAAAAATGATTAAATTAGACTAATGAGGGTTAGGTGATTTACTAGAAACCAAAATTAAATTAGATCGATAATTTGTGCAAAGAGAAATCTTGTATAATTTTCTTATAGTTTATTAGAGAACTTCAAAACTAATTAAGATTTTGGATAAGTTGTGAATTGAGAGATTGCAACCTCCATAATATTATTAGCGTTTATGATTTAGGGTTAATGGTTATATCTTTAGAGAGAGTAATCAACCTTAGGATAATCTAGAACCAATAACCCAATGATTCACAATCAGTTAGATTAGCATTAAGGATAGGTAAAATTCCCTTTCTCTCAATTGATAATTTCCTTCGTTTGATTCTTGGGTGTGTTACAAATTGCTTAATAATTAGTATTTTCATGTTTGATTATTAATTTGATTGATTGAATTAAATTCTCGTTTTAGTTTTGTTGGATCTTGAATTTATGTTATTTTTTTCTAGCCTTAGATTTTAAAATTAGATTAGTTCCCTCCATGTGAGATCGACACCTTTGGTACTACACTAGCAAACCGCGCATTTATGAATTATTGAGGGTTAATAGTTATAACTTTCACATAACCAAACCTCAATCATATGTTATATCTATTAAGGGTATTAAGGTAGACAAATCTAAGGTTGGTCTTATTTTTTCTTTAACTTACACTCATTATGTGGGGGAAGTGCTTTATTTTCTTAGGCATGTAGTTTTTTTTTATCAAAGATTCATTAAGGACTTTTCAAAGATAGCCACACCATTATGCAAGTTCTTACAACAAGATGTCTCCTTTAAGTTTGATGATAAGTGTAAAGAAGCATTCAACAAACTTAAGGAGTTTTTTACATCCCCATCGATGATTCAACCGCCAGATTTGAACCTCCCTTTCAAAATCATATATGATTTAAGAGGCTATGCAATGAGGGCAGTTTTGGGACAAAAAGTGGAGAAAGCTTTGCATGCCATCTATTATGCTTCAAAGACTCTCAAACCAGCTTAATTAAATTATTCAACTATTGAAAAAGAACTATTATCTGTGGTTTTTACTTTAGAAAAATGTCAATCATATTTGTTGAGTGCTAAAGTAATTTTTTATTCTGATCATACAACTTTACGATGCTTGCTCACAAAGAAAGAAACAAAATCGATGTTGATAAGATGAATTCTCCTCCTTTAGGAATTTGACTTGGAGATTAAAGATAAGAAGGTGGAAGAAAACGTGGTGGCTAACCACCTCAATCATTTGATCAAGGACGAAGATGACATCCCTTTACTAGGGAAATTTTCAGATGAACAATTATTTTCTATCAATGTGACATCATCATGGTATGCAGACATTGTAATTTTTTAAGTAACTAACAAATTACCTATTGGTTTGTCAACGACTCAAAGGGATAAGATGCCGAATGAAGTTAAGTATTACGTTTGGGATGACCCGTATCTTTGGAGGCACTGTGTAGATCAAGTCATCAAGAGGTGTGTACTTGAAAATGAAACACCCTCGATCTTAGCCTTCTGCCATTCATATACCTATGGAGGACATTTTAGAGTAAAGAGGATGGCTCATAAAGTTATAAAGAGTAGTTTATACTTGTCATCATTGTTCAAAGATGTATATACCTTCTGTAAGTCATGTGATAGATGCTAGCAGTTAGGTAACTTGTCCCGTAAGGATCAATTGCCACAAACCCCTATGCTTTTCTATGAAATTTTTGAATTTTGGGGTGTTGACTATATGGGACCTTTCCCTCCTTCTTTTGGCTTTACTTACGTATTACTTGTAGTCTATTATGTGTCTAAATGGGTGGAAGCCAAAGCTAGCAAAACTAATGATGTAAAGGTTGTCGTAGATTTTGTTAAGGCTAACATTCTTTCTAGGTTAGATACCAAAAGCAATCGTTAGCAATAGAGGAATCCATCTTTTCATTAGTTTGATGGGGATAATGTTCAAAAAAATATCAGACCATACACAAGGTTTCCACTGTTTACCACCCCCAAACCAACAAGCAAACTGAAGGCTTGAATCGAGAAATCAAGTTAATCCTAGAAGAAACCGTGTCGTCCAATAAGAAGGATTAGAGCGTAAGATTAGAAGATGCACTATGGGCCTACATGATAGTTTACAAAACACCAATTGGGATGTCTCTGTATAGAATGGTGCTTAGGAAGCCATGTCATATTCCGGTGGAATTATAGCACAAGACATATTGGGCTATCAAAAGACGCAAAATGAATTTGGATGATGCAGGTGTGCATAGGAAGTTACAGCTTCAAGAGTTGGAGGAGATGAGAAATGACTCCTACCATAATGCATTGATATATAAGGAGAAGACGAAGGCTCTTCATGATAAGATGATTTCAAGGAAAAGCTTTGTTGTGGGTCAGAAAGTGCTTCTATATCACTCCAAACTCAAATTATTCCTAGGTAAGTTATGTTCTCATTGTTTTGGTCTATTTATTGTTACTTATGTTTTTCCTTTAGTGCAATAGAGGTACAGAGTCTGAAAACCAACAAGACATTCAAAGCAAATGTTCATCGCTTGAAGTCATATTATGAAGACTTCCAAATGGAGGATTTGGAAGTGTTGATGTTGGAAGACGTGACTAATGTCATTTGATGAAAGTAGTAGGGAGTTAAGCCAACTATAATAAACAAAGATACTAATTGGGAGGCAACCTAAGGGAAGTCAATTTTTGTTTATTTACATTTTTGCATTTGCTATTTTCTAGAAATGCTTTATTTCTTGTCTTTGATGTTACATTAGGGACAATGTAAGTTTTAAGTGTGGGGGTGGGGATCTTAGTTTTTATGCATGTTTTGAGCTTAATTATAGCTTATGTAGTTTCTTAGGCAGTTTTCAACATCAAACAAAAAAAATAAAAATTTTCTTGTTTTCTATTACTTTTAAGATTATATAGTTATAATAAGAGGGTGAATTAACTAGAAAAATCCGTGGCAACTTTAGCATGTACTTTTTCTCTTGGGATTGGTTAATGTGCATTATCCTTAAAAGTGTGGTGACTAGTGGTAGATGAAAAAACTAGTGAGATTTTGAGCCATATTAGACTGACACACCTTTATCAATCTCACTATTTTTTGTTATGAATGACCTTCATGGCATGTACATCCTAACTTTGCTTTGATTTTATATTCAAGACCACAATTTTATCACATGCACTGTCATGAAAAGTTTTAGGCATTCTTTATTATTTACAAGCTACATTAGTAAAATAGCTTACCCGTTTATATGAATTTTCCTTTGACCTTTGAGCTTTATTATCCTTTCCTTTATTAGTTGTTTATATGCTTTTAAACCTAACTAAATGTCTTACCTAAGCCTTAAAGCTAGTGGAGCATTTGTTGATTGTTAATGATTGTAGGGGTGTGCATATATATGGGATGGTTATTATTGTTGGGTTGTTATTTTATATCTTGTCAATGGAATTCCCATGTTAATGTAGCTTCTTTTAATTTTTAAATGAAAAGAAAGAAATAGGAAAATAAAAGAAAAAGAAAAAGAAAAAAATAATGAAAAAATGTTTCATAAACATATCAAGAAGGAGATGAATATATTTTGCAAAGTTATTTATGATTAGTCTTACCTCCTAAAGTTGTATTGAATAGGTGGTTTGAATATATTGCATATAAGGAAGAAGTTGTTTTGGATGGAGCACCCTTTATGTTATGTTCATGTAGTATGGTGTGAGAGCTCAATTGAGTTATAAAATATAATTGTTACATTCATTATAGTTGACGGTACCCAGTTTTGAATGAATGTTAACTTATGTACCTGATATCTTATTGAGTGTTACTTTTACTTCACTAGTTTGATGGCTTTTATGCTGCATTACCCAAAATACATCTTATCTTACCCTTTCCCACATTACAACCCTAGAAAAGTCCTTTGATTCATGATTATGCATGTGACTTTTAGTGGTAGAGAAATGAAATGATATACAAAGTTGTGGATTATTATGATCATGAATGGTGTTTGAGTGTACCTATGGAAATATTTTATTTAAACACCTTTTGTCTAACTCTACCTCTAGATTACTCAGTTTCTAAGGGTGATGCATGTTAATTGATCATAAGTAGAAGCGTTGAATATTGAGTTATTGCTATAGGTTTTGAAAATCATTCATCTTTACTTATGATTATCTATTCTTAGGAAATATGGAAAATGAGTAAGAATTTTGGTTTGTGATTTTGATTTTGATGATTTGCCCGAGGATGATCAAAAACTAAATGTAGGGAAACTTGGTATGTGATTAAATGTTGATTCATTTGATTCATTACACTTAGTGATTAATGCCTTAGAAATGCTTAAGATACTCACTTTAGTTTATATTTGATTTTAGGTACATCTCGAAAGTGAAAGAGCTAAAGTGATCTGAGAGTATATTTATTGAAGCCATCTTCTTAATATACACACTCTATTGATTCATAGAGTGAGAAGAAGAAGAGGATTGAAAGAAGAATATACAAGATCCAATGTGAAGTAAAGAACAAATGAAGAAGAGTCTCATGGACACATTGGTGTGTATGTGAATGAGAAACTTCTCACGCTCACGGCCCTAAGAGGGTTTGTCACAACCATGTCACGCCAGTGACACACACACTTATGGGGGTGACAAAACTTGTCACACCCATAAGTCCATTCTTATGGGTGGGAGAAGGGATAATTGTCCCATTTATCCCTAGTTTTTAACTATAAAGGGTAATGTTTTGATGACATAAAGAACATATTCAAGAAAGAAATGAAAACACCTTCATTCTTCTTCATTTTTTCTCAGTTCTCACCACCAACAAAGGATTCATGGCTAATTCTTGGAGGTTGATGGAGAAGATGGAGAGCTAACCTTCTTGACATTGGTTCAAAGGTACAATCGACATTAATGACCACATTAAACATAATATCATTGTGTATCATTTTCTTTCTCTCTTTTTGGATTGTTTACATTATCTTGAGATTAATTATTAGGTATTTTGTAAGAATGCTTTTGATGCTCTATTGCATCATTTTTCATGGAAACCCATTCTTAGAACTTGAATGTGATATGTAATAGTCGTGTTAAAGGTTATATGTGGCAACTAACATTATTAAATTGTTAGGGATAATATAGAATAAGTTAAATAATTTGAGCTTGTGTGATTATTGCTGAGATTGGCCTATTTTTCTCACTTATAACGTGGCTATCCAGAAAAACTTAGAGAGTTTGTTATAGGTTTCTCAATAGTGAGGCTTAGTTAAAGAAATTGTTTTTTATTAACTATGACATAAGGAAAAACTGAGATTAACAGAACTTGTTGTTAATTCATGGCCAATAGTTCGGAAAGAGGTGTGAGGACGATAATGCAATGATATATGTTAAAATGTGCATAGGTCAAGATTAAACCAAATAACCAGGTTTTACATGAAATGAAGCAAACATTCCCTATGGATACGATCCTGACTCACTACAACTACAAATTTTAATGTGCAGAGCTAGGTAAATTTTGTAGTGAACTCAACACATGCGGTCAATAAACAAGCAAAATGCGTTAAATATGAGACAAAAAATATAACTAAATCTAGCATAATGTAAGAGGACTCAACAACCCCAATAAGAAAAAGGTACTTTATGGTTATTTACAATAGATAAAGCTAATGGTGATTAACCTTTTGGAAATCAAATTGAAAGAAGATTGGTGTAAGAATCTTTAGTTCATTCACAGTAATTAGATGATCATCACTAACTAATGCATATCACAGTGACAATATAATGGTGGCTTATGATTTAGGGAAGCTTGAGGTATGATTTACAACTTAAGGAACTAGTAATAAATTTATATGCTAAATTGATATAAAACAAGAAAATGATATTATTAAGTTTTGTCTATATTGCTAATCTATCATTTTAGGGAGATATTTTATGGAAAGATTTAAAGAATAAAGGCTTAGGAATGAATTCTCTTGAGATTATAATTTGGGATTTAAATTGCACTTATTATGGCACAGAGTCAGAAGGTGGAATGGGCTAAAAAAACCTTGTAACGAGTTTATAACTTGGTTAAAAAAATTGAAAGTGGATTGGTGCAAGAATCTTTAGTTCATTCATAATAATTAGGCAATCATCTCTAACCATAATGCACATCACAATTACAATATAGTGGTGGCTTATGATTCTGGGAAACTTGAGGTATTTGATTCACAACTTAATGAACTAGTAACACATTTATATGCTAAACTGAAATAGAGCAAGAAAATGATATCATTAAGTTTTGTCTATGCTGCTGATCTATCATTATAGAAAGCTAACTTATGGAAATATTTAAAGAGTAAAGCCTTAGGAATAAATTCTCCTTAGATATAATTGGGGATTTAAATTGCTCTCATTATGTTATAGAATTAGAAAATGGATTGGGCTAAAAAACCATTGTAATAAGTTTCTAACTTGCTTAAAAATATATATATAATTCGTAGATCTTACCTATGAAGGGAACTAATTCACTTGGAATAATAAACAAGAAGGGAATTGATTTTTAAAGAATAAACTAGACAGAGCCTGGGTTAACCTACTATGGCTTATGGAATTTCAGGGGAGACTAGAAAGAGCTTGGGTTAACCTAATATGGCTTATGGAATTTCAAGGGAGCAAAGATGTTCTAAAAAATCCTCTAACCTTGGATCACTCAATGACAAACTTAATTATTCACATATGTTTTCATAACAAATGGATAAGTTTGTGTCACTACAATGAGTCTTTATAGCTTTATTTGATAAATGTTTGAATTATTGTGCCTTACATTTAATTTGTGTTTAT
>JAOTIZ010000203.1:23127043-23138012 GCA_027123425.1 Erythroxylum panamense
AGGGTGTAAACTTCGGTTTCTCCCTTTTGTTTCCATGGAACCCTCGAGCCATGTGATGTGCATTTCATACTTGAACTATTCATTATGAAGCATACTTTGTGACATTTTCTGTGAGTTGAGTTTAATATGTTGGATGCGTAAATTTCCTGATTAGCATGTGAGTGCTAGAATTGCTGCATGTATTTATCTATATACATGCATATGCTTGAATTTGTGCTAGTTGCCGATGGCTATAACTATATTAGCTACTGAGCTGTGTAGCTCAACCCATTATCTCCCACTCCTCAGGTACAGAACGAGAAGATCGTTGACCCTTGCAAGGCATCGGACACTCCAAAATAGTTAGAAGCTTTTGTATTAAGTTAGTACTTTTGGTTAGCCTCTCAAGCATGTCAGCATTGAGCATTCTCATGTATTTTGGATTTAAACTTCGATATGTATTGTGTTATTTTGAGAAGACTCGTATAATTTCTTCGAATTGTAATGGCATGAAATTTCCTTTGTTGATAGCGCGTTCGCCGCGGCGAGGCCAGGATTTGCCCCGGCGAACCCAATCTAGCGCGGCGCTCGCCGCGGTGAGGTCCTCCTCCTTCACGCTGCCTGATTTGAATGTTTTTTATCCTTCCTTCGTGCCCCTTACCCGGCGCCCTCGAGGGGCCACCTCAGGAATAGGGATCCGGGACTCGAGCCCAACATTCATACTTTAAGTTGATTTTCTTATTGACCAGGCACTATTACTTAGGCATGCTTTCTTCCATAAACATTATAGTTATTATAAGGAAAATATAGTTAGAAAATAGTCATGAAAAATTTTAGGTTCATTTATTTATTTTTAATAATTTTATGTAATTTCTTTTGATCAAATTCAATTTACATACAAATATTTAATTGCATATAATTAAATTCAACTTTTGTATCCACTTGCATTTTATCGTATTCAATTTACTGTGATGTTAATGTCATAAAATAGCATTTTTTTATTATATTCTTCATACCTTAAATTTATTAGAAGAAAATTTCAAAATATTAAAGTTTCTTTACATACAATTGATTGTTAAACTTTTTGGTATATTTCCCAAACATATCTCTTTAGTTTAAATTTAAATTCAAAGTGCAGCAGTTTAAAATTTCATTTATTTTATAACTTTCTCTCCATCCCTACAAACTTCTAACTCCAAGTAGGAATGACAAATGTGGTCAAACTTACCCGATCCGACCAAACTTCCATGAAATTACTTGGCTCAAAAGATAGATACAAAACAACATCATTTTTTATTTTTTAAAAAATAATAAAGTAAGATTGGGCCAGCACATCTCATATATGGCCCAGCAAACTAGAGGCTAGGCTACAGCTCAATTAACCCGTGGTCAAGCAAGCCCAAGGCCAGTCAACCAATGGGTCGCCCAGGAGCCCATCTCCATCCCTAATTCCAAGCTAACACCTCACGATGCGACCCCGGCGTAGCCCACCCCGACCCAACTCATACCGTCGCTAGTTCCAAGTAGCAACAGCCTAGCTAACACCTCAGGATACGAGAGGCTTTTCACGTTTTCGTACGAGAACTACTAATACTCGCATCATCTAGTGATTGCATGTTTGCATCCAGTTCCCAATATTTCCTCGCCAGCTACCCCAAATTTTCTGTCAATACAGCTGTAACTAATTCCAGTGTCTATATTAGTTACAAGGAATTGGTTTCTTTAAAATGGTACATCTATGAGGAATCGTGTCTGATAACCTCAAAATTTACTTGCTGAAAGTTATTTCCATGTATACATCAGATACAAAGATCAATTGCAACCTTGTACTCCACTCCAGACATACGCCTAACATCTTGAGAAGTACCCTAGCAGAAGACGACACGTCGGTTAAAAGAGAATTGAACATAAGGAGATTATTACAGGACTCCATACGCTGACTTCCCAACGAAACGATTTAACCATCAGGGGGCCTGACGGATCCTATCTATGCCAAATTCATTCATTTCTGTTTCTTGAAGCAACGCACCCTTGAAATTTTCATAAATTTCTGGGAAAGCAATAGGTTGCTGACCATAAAATTTACCTCAAGTTTCTTAATCCGATCTCTCAGAGACTATAAACTCAAAACTCTCCTTCTTTATCAGATAAAAAGGCTTTGTATCCATCTTCCAGTGTCCCAAAGTCCATATCCAAGTCAGGCTACATTCATTCAGAAGTTTGCATTAGCAAGAATCAGAGTGCACAAATCATAAAGCTAGATACCAAGCATTCAATTGTCCTATTCAAAAGCTTTTATGGCCAAAGCCCAATCTGGATTCCCTGAGTAATTTACCCAGTTACTTCCATAGAAAATTAAACAAATAGATGGCTTTAAAAATGTTATCAGTTCGTTCCGCAGGTATTGAATAATTATCAAACCTTGAACTCTTTTTCCTTGCACTTTTCTAGTTTAATAGATTGCTTCATCTGAAATGGCACAACCAAGAGCCTTAAATGAAAATAGGAAAGACGTTTCTGAAAGATACAAGAACCGCATAGATCAAAGTGTAGATCATAGATATTTGGAAGTAATTCCTCATCAAGCAACTTCTAATATCCTCTGTCTACCCCCCGAACAAAAGATGAAAAAACTTTCCCCAACCTCGCCTCTTGCATAGAGACCAGACTGGAATAATCAATCAATGCGGAACTAAGCAAAAAAAAGAAACGTGTTTCAGCATAACAATTCTGTCAACCAAGGCAAACAGCATTTCAAGTCAGATTAGGGTGAGCATATTTGCAGCAGGTATGGATCATCTAATTAGAGGTACATGGGTAATTATTAACTGTAAGAGCATTCCCTTAAACACCCTATATAAACAATAAACTCTACAGAATTTTTAGGTGGTTCTTCAACAGTTGGCTAAAGGGAAGACTTAAACTTTCTATTACACCAGTGAGGCATTATGGCAAAACTGTATAGTGGAGTAAGAACCGCAGCAAACAAAAGCAATTATTAGGACTACAAATTATAAATATATAAAAATTCTCTCTTTCCCAGTGTAAGTGTATGAAACCACATCTATGATTCATTCAAGATTTAACCATACAATGAATAACGTTATAAAGTTCTTCAGCCACTAAAAGCCTTCTAATCAAGTCCAATATACACAAGTATCAATATCAGTTAGAAAACCATTCGAACCTGTTGTCCTTCCAGGATGCAATGCCGATTATGGTCTATATCAATAAATAAATTAATTTTGAACATTTAAGTAAGCAAAGATTTAATTTTGAACATTTAAGTAAACATTAGTACTGAACAAAAAACTTCAAAAATAGTAAGAAAAAGAATAAAGGCAATGGATAAGAACAAAATCCCAAATAGCTTATATCCATGCATTATTGACAAACATAAATTTCCTTGGAAAATTCAGAGAAATTTTCACAAGTACCTGAATCAGAGAGTATGTCCAATTACAGAAGAGTGAGAGCAACCATAAGGTAAAGTTAGTGGCCACTAGCATAAAGACGAGAATCGATGATTGTTTTGTAACAAGTTACCTTGTCATTCTCTATGAGAAGTTTCGATTTCATCAGAGTAATTTCATGAAGCTTGGCTTCAGAAGAATCTAACTTGACCACTAACTCCTTTCTTGCGTCATTCCCCTGTTATAGCAAATAACACTTCAAAGACTGCTACTGCTTTCATGTTTTGATTAATTGAAGAGGCCTTTACCGGAATATCCCTTACAAGCCAGTCCACAGCTGGCTTTCCTGCAAGTGAAATCGTGATGTAGATTAGGCTGACTTGGGTACTTTACACTTCTATTTTTTTCAGATTTCTTTTCTTATGTTAAAAGTTTGGTTTCAAGATAGAGTTATAGTTAAATTAGAATACCAAATCAATGACTTCTTTATATGTTTTCTTTAAAGTTGAAAAAGAATAAATTAATAGGCCTCCAAGGGGATAAAGGCTATCATAGGCATAAAAATTGCGTCCACTAAAACTAAAATAAGGCAGGGAGCTAGTAAGCTAAAGGAAACGAAGGAAAGAGCTCGACTACCTACAGCCGAAGTAGAGAATACCTGAGCTAGAGCAATCTTTAAGGAGTTAAGATTAGACTGTGCCAACTCCATTATACAATTAACATTATCCTCCAGAATGCCATAGTCATCCTCTTGAGTGCCATAAACATCCTAGATGCTGCTATTCAATGCCACAGGAGTTGAAGTATGGTAGCAAGACATGTATCAGCAAACTTTGAGATTCTGCGACGTATGCACGTCAATTCCTGACTTCTTGATGGCTAGCTAAGAGATGAAGGAGGCTCTAGGCAGATTGGATTTGATCTAGAATAGTTTGTGCCAAGCAAATTGTAGCAGACTCTCTAGACATCTATTAGGATGGGAGATTAGCTAACAAAGAAAAGAATCCTCAAGTGTAACCCTGCCATTGATCCCCTATAATGATCTCCTTCCCTCCTGCTTGGTTAGGCATTAGCTATCTTATTCTCATCATATCTAGAACTAAGTGAAGAGGTGATGGAGGACCATCACACAAAGCCTTGGAAGATGTGTCCAACATAGGCTTTGGAGCCCAAGAAGAAGAATAACCGGCCAAAGAGGATGAAGAGTTAGAAGAAGTTGGCCTCAACATTCTCCTACAATACCAAGCTTTATGGAAACCTTTTGGGGACTTTAAAGCCTTGATCCAAGTTGATGATCTTGAAGCCCAAAATGAAGCCCATAAGGGAGAAGGCTCTCGGTCAAAATCAAGTCACATGTTGTCCTATAACTTGACTTGGCCAAGAGAAGGTATAATATTTCAACCTATGGTATGTTCTTAATAATAGCAATCCATTGCTCATAAGTTTCCTATTTAATGTGTTTAATTCTTATTTAGTGTGTTTTCATTCCTATCCTTAATTTTCCACGTTAATGCGTGTATAATGGAAAATTATGAGCAGTTTTTTCTGTTATAAATGTTTCATTACGAGTCCATTAGGAGG
Organism: Erythroxylum panamense; assembly: GCA_027123425.1. NCBI lineage: Eukaryota > Viridiplantae > Streptophyta > Magnoliopsida > Malpighiales > Erythroxylaceae > Erythroxylum > Erythroxylum panamense. Next base: position 23,132,017 of record JAOTIZ010000203.1, read on the forward strand.
TGAGAAACCGAACCATGTGGTTCTTTACCTTCCTTTAGCTAAATTTCCTATTTAAGTCATGTTTTGTTTCCTTTTGAAAAGGAGAATTTTATGAATGAAAATCTTGAGTATTATTCTCAAATTTAGAGTCAATTTGCTCTTAGGTTGTCTATTTACCGAAAATAGATCAAGGGTTTGTTAGTTTTCCAAAAACTTCCACTCATTTTTTTTCAATTTTCTTCTTCATTTCCTGAAACAGTATCATTCCTGACCAATTTCACCATCTCGTCTATAACTTTTCACACACACATCAAAAGAAAAACTTCCTTCACCAAAGTTGTAGCTGACTTCTTGCTCTACAATTTTGCCTTTAGAACATCCCCAAATTCCTTGTAATTAGTTTGCAAATTAGAAAACAATCTGCTACTAATTCCTAATCTAAGAAACACAAAACTAGACCAAACTTTCACTTATCATCACCCATCACCTCCGACCAAATTCTGACCACCAAAATGACCACACGCCATCACATATGCTTACAATTAATTGATAGGTCAATCCATTAACCGAAAGGAATAATGAAAAATGAGTTGGTGAAGGTTAGAGGATTGATTCCATCCATTGACTTTGTGCTTTTAGATTTGGGGGAAATAAAGGAATAAGAGAAAGATCACACCATACTACTTGAAAGACCTTTTATGGCCACCGCCAACACTTTGATTGATGTAAAAAATGAGAAATTGACCATGACTATCTTAGGAGAAATAGTAGTTTTTTAAATCTTTAATGTTAAACCCATCCCAACTAATACTGTTTATGAGGAGTGTTCTCATATTGATCAGATTAATGATGTTGATTTTGATTTTGCCTTGTAGGAGGAAGAAACAAGGGAGTTAGACTTGGTTAAAGAGTTTGACAAGTACTGCCAGTTGTTAGACAATATTGCTACAGAAGAGTTTGGCAAATTCTTAGAGACAACCTCCAATGAAGAGAATAATGCAACCCCACCAAAAGTATAGTTGAAAGAGTTACCTGAAAATTTGAAATATGTGTTTTTAGGTGAAGGGGAAACATATCCGATCATTCTTACATCTACTTTAGATGTTGATCAAGAAGAAAGAACTCTGATTCAGATTGAGTGACATTAAGGGGATTTGTCCCTCCATATGCATGCATCGAATTATCCTAAAAGAGGGGATTAAACTAGTGAGAGAGACCCAAAGAAGATTCAGTCCTAATATATGGGAGGTAGGTAAGAAGGAAGTTTTGAAATTGCTTGATGAGGGAGTTATTTATTCAATTACGGATGGTGAGTGGGTGAGCCCAGTGCATCTAGTTCCAAATAAATTTGGCAGTACTAATGTTTTAAATGATAAGAATGAGTTAGTACCTACTAGGACTACCACTAGATGGAGAATGTGTATTGATTATAGGAAACTGAATACAGAAACCAAAAAGGACCATTTTTCTCTCCCATTTATTTATCAAATGTTGGATAAACTTCCTGGACACGAGTTTTATTATTTTCTTGATGGTCTTTTAGGTTATTATCAGATATCGATTACTCTTAAGGACTAAGTAAAGACGACATTCACTTGTCCATTTGGGATATTCACCTTTAGGAGGATGCCATTTCATGTTGTGTAATGCACCTGTAACATTTCAAAGGTGCATGTTTTCCATTTTCTCAGACATGATTGGGGACTTCATCGAGGTATTTATGGATGATTTCTCAATCTTTGGTACCTCTTTTGATGATTGCCTAAATAAACTGACTTGTGTGCTTGAAAGATGTATTGAATACAACTTGACTTTAAGTTAGGAAAGGATTCATTTTAGGGTGAAACAAGGAACATTCCTAGGTCACGTTGTATCAAAAAGAGGAATAGAGATTGATAAGGTTGATAAGGCTAAAAATGAAGTTATAAAAAAGCTTCTATCACCTACTTCGGTCAAAGTTATTAGAAGTTTTTAGGACATGCTCGATTTTATAGGAGGTTTATCAAAGATTTTTCTAAGTTAAGTCGTCCTTTATGCCAACTGTTAGCAAAAGATTTCCATTTTGATTTTAATGAGGAATGCCTTAATGCCTTTAATGTTCTTAAAGAAAAATTGATCTTTGCACCAATTATTGTGGCTTCTGATTGGTCTTTACCTTTTGAAATTATGTGTGATGCTTCTAATTTTGCTGTGGGAGCTATTTTGGGCCAAAAATTTGAGAAATCTTTGCGTGTGATTTATTATGCTAACTTAAATTTGAGTGATGCCTAACTAAATTACACAACCATTGAGAAAGAATTGTTGGCTGTGATTTTTATATTGGAAAAATTTGGACCTTATTTGTTAAGGTCAAATATCATAATCCATTCTGATTATACAACTCTTAAATATCTTTTGACTAAAATGCATGCAAAACCACAACTAATTAGATAAATTTTGTTATTAAAAGAGTTTGACATAGAAATAAAAGATAAAAAAGGGAGTGATAATGTTGTCGTGGGTCATTTATCTAAAATAGCTCCTAACTTGGAAACTCTTAAACAACCAAACAATTATGCAATTTCTGAGAACTTTCCTGATGAGCAGTTATTTGTTGTGAGTAAAATGCCTTGGTATGATGACTATGTGAATTATCTTGCATGGGCATTTTGAGACCTAACATGACTTCTCAGGAAAGGAAAAGATTCCTTCATTTAAGTAGGTACTACTTTTGGGATGATTCATACCTGTACTCGATCTGTAAGGATGAAATCATTAGAAGGTGCATTTTAGAGGATGAACAAGTAAGTGTCTTGACCTTTTGTTATGAACTCCATTATGGAGGCTATTTTGGAGGGAGGAAAACTACTTCTTAAATTCTTCAAAGCAGATTGTATTGGCCCACCTTGTTTAAGGTTGTTCATTTCTTCTGCTTGAAATGTGATAATGCCAATGAACTAGAAATATAAGTAGAAGGAATGAAATGCCGCTAACTAACTAATTAACTGTTGAATTATTCGATGTTGGGGTTAATGATTGTTTGGGCTTGTTTCCTAAATCTTGTGGATTTGAATATATAATTGTTGATGTTGATTTCTTGTCTAAATGGGTAGAAGCAATACCCAACCAAACTAATGATGCTAATGTTGTTGTTAAATTTGTGAAGGAAAATGTTTTTAGTAGGTTAGGGATTCCATGTACAATCATAAGCGATGGAGGAAGTCATTTCTTCAATAAGCTTTTTGAGAAGCTCATGAAGAAATATTCCATAAGTCACAAGGTGGTGAGTCTATACCATCCGCAAACTTATGGACAAATGGAAACAAGTAATGAAGAGAATAAGGGGATTTTGGAGAAGATTGTATGCCCATCATGGAAGGATTGGTCAACAATGTTAAATGATGCACTATGGACATATCGCACGGCTTACAAAATAGTCTTAGGAATGAACCCTTATCACCTTATTTTTAAGAAGGCCTGCCATTTGCCGATCGAGGTTGAACATAAGGCACTATGAGCAATTAAGATCGTGAACCTAAATATAAATGATGGAGGACGGGAGTGTTTGCTTCAAATTTCAGAATTGGAAGAACTCCGAAGTGAGGCTTATAAGAATTCCAAAATTTACAAGGAAATAACAGAAAGCCTTTATGATAAGAGTCTCACAGGTAAATTCCTAATACCTGGAATGAAAGTTCTGTTATATAATTCTTGGTTGCATTTATTTCCAGGTAAGTTGAAATCAAGGTGGAATGGGCCATTTGAAGTAATCAAGGTCTTTCCCTATGGACCAGTGGAATTGGAAAACCTGCAAACAAAAGAAACATTCAAGGTGAATGGTCATCGGGTGAAACCATATTTGAAAGGAGCAATTACTGTATAATCCATCAGTTTGAGCGATCCACATCAACAATGACTATTTGGAGTGTCTAGCTAAAAGACATTAAAGAAGCACTAAATAGGAGGCAACCTATATCACACCACATCAACATAACTACCACCACACTTTTGTATCGTTTTCCTTTCCCTATTCTTTTTGTTGTCTGTACTATATGCAATTTAATTTCTTTTAGTCTTTAATGTTTTTCCTCATTTGTGTTAATTTTTATCTTTTTCCCTAGACCCCTCTTTTACCTTGTTTTTGTGTCACATTAGGAATAATGTAATGTTTAAGGGTGGGGAGAATATTAATTGTGTATTCTGTTTGGTTTCCCATTTACTATTTAGAGATGCATGATTATTAAATGATCTCAATCGAGATTAGAAATGCATAATATGAGTGAATGAGTATACATGCATGTTTAGACTGATTAACTTGGATTTTAGTTAAAAGGACATTAGTTTGTTGTGATAGATGAATGACATTTTTCATTTGGTAAGAATTTAATCCTTTTGAATTATTAAACTCCAATTTCGAGTATTGTTTATTGAGGTGTTCTTTCATGATTAAGGAACTTTGGAACTTGCTTGCAAATACTAGTGAGATCACATAACCTTATGCAAAAGTTGAAATAATGAAGGCAATTAGGATTTACCCTGTTAACTTAAAAAGCCACCATAATGTCACCCATAGTGAACCCCCTTAAGCTTAAATGAATATGTTTCTTTCTTTAAACCTAAAATATAAGCCTTGACTTGATTCTTTATCCACTTCATTACACATACCATAAGGGCAAGTTAAACATTTGAAAAGGTATATTCAGGTTTAGGCAATAAGTGTGGGGGAATCATAGCTTACAGTTCGCTTTTGGGTAAGGGCTGGATGTGATTGTAGTAATTTTCTCTCCTCTATAATTTTCTTCCCTTAATTCCTTGTTTTAAATAAATAAATAAATAATAAAAAGAAAAAAGAAAAGAAAAAATAATGAAAAATGAATTGAAAAGAAATAAAGGAAAGAGAAGACGACCAGAAAATGAAGAAGAGGAGAGACAAAAAAATGGGGAGTGCTAACTTTATTATATGATAGGAAAGAATTGAGTGTTTTATTTGTCATTTTTTTGAGTTACTTTGAATGCTCAATTAGTTTGGTTGTTTTAAACTACAAATTTCCTTTTTTTTTCTACCCTTAGCCCATCCCTATTACAACCGAAATAATGACTTTCGAATTGATGTTTGTGTTTGATATGAGTGCTGGAGATTGGATTACTAAGCAAGCGTATGGTAAATAACTTACATGAAATGAACGATAAGTGAATATTTACTACCTTTGAATGTTTGAGAGGATGGAGAGTGGAGTAAGTGTCTATCACACTTGTTGATGGCTCTTAAATTGAAATGCTTGTTGATTTTGGCTAAATATGTGAAGAATTGCTTATTCATGGAGTATTATGAGTTTCAAGTTCTTATATTGTGTTTATTGGAATGATCGTTGATATCTTTGACTATTGTTTGCAAAATTTTTGTTTTCATTGTTTGTGTTTCTATAGTATAGTGCTCTTCATTATGATTGAGGACAAGCCTAGTTTAAGTGTAGGGAGATTGTTGTGCCTGATTTCTATTATTTTTAATTGCCTTCATATCTTGATTTTGGTTACAAATCCTCGAGTTTTGATACAAATGTGAGATTAATTGAGTGAAAATGATGTGAATATTGCATGAATGTTAATTGGGTTATTTTGTGAATTTTGCATTAAAACACCAAAGTCACGTAATTTTTGCATTAAATGTTATGTCACCACTATGTAAGGTGGTGATTTTATGTCAACCCCATGCATGGTTTGTTAAGTCAAAATGACTTTACTTAAGAATGATTTTGATGAATAACAAAGAGAGACAAAATAAAAATAGTTAGAAAAGCAGACGCAACAAAACAGATGATGAAAAGCAAAGAAGACGCAGAAGCAAAGCAGACGCAGACGCAAAGCAGACGCAAAGTAAAGCAGATGCAGACGTAGACGCAAAGCAGACGCAAACGCAAAGCAGACGCAAAATAAAGCAGACGAAGACAAGAATGGTAAAATAGACGCAGAAGAAGAAAAGAAAGCAGACGCAAGAGTCAGTTCGGGTTAGTTACAGAACTCAACTGATTAACCGTTTC
>JAOTIZ010000203.1:23138112-23151936 GCA_027123425.1 Erythroxylum panamense
GTTTGTTTCCTTTTGAAGGAGAATTTTTATGAATGAAAAATCTTGAGTATTATTCTCCAAATTAGAGTCAATTTGCTTTAGGGTTGTCTATTTACCGAAAATAGAAAGGGTTTGTTAGTTTTCCAAAAACTTCCACTCGTTTTTCTTTACATTTCTTCTTCATTTCCCGAAACCGTATCATTCCTGACCAGTTTCACCATCTCGTCCATAACTTTTCAACACATCAAAATACAAAGCTTCCTTCACCAAAGTTGTAGCTGACTTCTTGATCTACAATTTTTCCTTTAGAACCATCCCCAAATTCCTTGTAGTTTGCCCGCAAATGACAACGCAATCCACTGCTAATTCCTAATCCGAGAAACATTATCATTCCTGATCAGTTTCACCATCTCGTCCATAACTTTTCACACACATATCAAAATATAAAAGTTCCTTCACCAAAGTTGTAGCTGACTTCTTGCTCTACAATTTTGCCTTTAGAAACATCCCCAAATTCCCCGTAGTTTGCCCGCAAATGACAACGCAATCCACTGTTAATTCCTAATCCTAGAAACACAAAAACGAGACCAAACTTTCACCTATCATCACCCACCGACCACACGCCATCAAGAGGTCCTAGTGAACTCCAATTGTCACACCAAGACCATATGCTAAGTCCATTCCTAACAACGTTATTTTCATATGTATGCTAAATTTTTACCTCATCTAGTATTTAACTTGAGGTCCATAAGATAGTTGTAGAAGGCCTAGTTTTCTAAAAACCTGTTTCTCTCAAGAAATGTGGGTGTGCATCTATTCCACCCAAAGAGATTGTCATTGAATAGTGTCGAAATCCTCTTTGTTAGAAGCATAATGTTCATAGCTTTGATAGGAGTGATGCCAAGTCCACCTTCTTTAGGTGTGTATATTTCTGTCCATTTGACTTTGGATTCAAATGCATTGGTTACTACTATCCAAAGAAAGCTCTTAAGGACTTTATCAATGGCTTTTATCAAGTTTTAAGGGAGCATTAAGTGTGAGCATAAGTAAATATGAAAGTTATTGAGAATAAGATTACTAATTGGAGCTTGCCAGTATAAAAGAGGTGTTTACTAATCTAACTTCTAATCCTTTTATGGTTTGAGTCAAAGAGGAGTTGAAATTTTTTTAAGTGAATTTCTTGGTGGTTATTGGGATTCTTAGGTAAGTTAAGAGGGGTTCTTTGATTGGTAAACCTAATATTCTAGTGATGATACCAAATATATCTTGCTCCAACAATGTTGGCTTTTATTGAGATTGACTAAGAGGCTTGACAATTACTTGTAAGTGTGAAAGGAATTCATAAGAGATTCAACAAACAAAGCGTTTATTTAGAAGTACAAGATCATCTGCAAATGAGAGATTAAACAATTACATCTTCTTGCATTTGTCGTGATAGATGAAAATCCTACCTTGTGTTCTGATTAATAAGCCTTGCAAAGACTTTAATGCACAAGGTGAACAATTAGGGTAATAGAAGGTCACCTTATATGAAACCTTTTGTTCCCTTAATGACTTGTGTAGGCTCACTACTGATCAAAAAGATTAAATGAGGTGGTTGACACACATTATTTTATTCAATTATTGAAAGTTGGTGGAAGGCCAAAAACTTTAAGGCTATCAAAGAGAAAATCCCAGCTCATTGAGTCAAATGCCTTGTTAAAGTCTATTTTCATGGAACAACTTCTATTAGAAGACTTCCTATTGTAGCTTGTAAATAGCTCTTGTACAATAAAGATACTGTCAACTCTAGATCTACCGTATAAAAATGTACCTTAGCTTAGATTTTTTAGAGCTAATTTCACCTCCGAGGTAAGCAATTTCAAAATGATATGGTACAACATGTTGCAACAAGATATTGGTCTAAATTTAAAAAAGTGGGATTAGTCACTTTAGGGATCAAACTTACAAGGGTTTTGTTGATTTCCCTTAGCAATTTGTCACTATTGAAGAATTCCTGAGGCAAGTGACTTCATCCCCTACTAGATTCAAAATTTTTTGAGAGAAGAGTATATTTATTTCATCAAGTTCAAGAGCTTTGTGAAGGTTGATACTAAACTAACCTCTTTCAATATCTACTCTATTAAAGGGAATGCAAATGGCAACTGCTTGTTCATTAGGCATTGAATACTGAATGAAATCCTTTATACCCTACACAAATGATGAGCAAACATTATTAGATATACCTAATGTGTTCTTTAAGTAAGTCGAGTCCAACTTGGTTTCCTTCTAATTCAATGTGGTTTTACCATCTTGGTTAGTTATGGAGGAGATTTTATTTTGTTTTCTTCTACCTAAGATTGCATTAGGGAAGTAAGAGATCTTTCTTTTTAGCACAACTAATCCTTTTAAAATTCTAGGGAATTATTGAAATTGGGTTAGGGGTTTGAACATGATTAGAGGCCATAGATTTGGATTTCCTGCCAGCTCTCCTCTCTGTGGTTGATGGAACTCCTTCATTTGGGTTTTTGGTATTAGATTCTTTACTTATCATCTGGTATTTGATCTTCACTATCTTTACAATGACTTGGTCTTCTTCAATTTGAACACTAACTCCATTCTTCAGAGCATCATTGTTGTTTTCCTTAGCTATATCATTTCTATTTGGCTATAGCAATACCTTTGTACATCCTGTTTTCTGAATGTGTGGACCTTTGCTCATATCTTCTCTGACCAGGCTAAAAGTTATGTCTAATATTGGGTTCATTTTTGTTAACCTTTATCAGAGAAGCAACAACTGGAGTTTTAAGATTTTGTGTAGGATACATGGTATAAAGAGTTCCTTTTATATAATTGTTTCTAGTATTGTTGTTAAGGCATTTATGGGTCATTGATGATCACTAGTGAGCTTAGCTTAATAAATTCAGTGTAATCTCCTCTTAAGAACTTTTTGTTGTAGGTTTTCATGCTTTTGTTGGCTAAGAGTTAGTTTCCAATGATAACTGATTGACACTTCAACTTGTACTAGATTGCCATCTTCATCTAGTTTAGTAAGGGAATAGAGTATGGAAGCTTGATTCCATGCATACAATACTTAATTCTTGTCATTTCTTCAATGGCTTCATCAAGACAAATTGGTTTACCTAAGTAGCTTGCTATTGGAAGACTTCTATAGAGCAAATGACAGCAGAAGAATAATATGAATGGACGAAAGACAGAGGATGATAGAAATTAGTATTTTATTGATGAAGTAAAGATGACAGTAGATGACGGGGGCCAAATTTGAGAGGTGTTCGTCTCCCCCACACAACATCTAGACCAAGTACTCAACAGTTGCCCTCATGCTTCACTCATGACCCAGTTATACCCAACACCACTTTTAATAACCTTGCCACCTCACCTTTCTAGAAGGCACTAACACTCATAGAATAAAATTTGAGCCTTTAACCTCTAATGATGCAAGCTAATGAATCCTTCTTCTTCCTCCTTACAAGTGGATGGGAGGCTTAACAATACCTCTCCCTATGAGTTTAACCTTGTCCTTAAGATGGAAGGCGAGAAACTATTGAGAAATTGTATCATAAGGCTCCTATGATGCTTCAAAATCTGAAAGCTCGGCTCTACCTTCTACTCAAAATCGTCTTGCACAATTGGAGGAATGTCTTCATAAGGTTTGTTGGCCCTAATAATTGCCTTTAGTTGAGAGACATGAAACACTAGATAGCTCAAGTTTGTAGGATACTAACCCAAGTAGCAAGGAGACAACTTCTCATTAGCCTTCCCAGCAAATGACTTGCTTAGATAGGGGTGGATTTTTAAGTGCCCCAAGCCCCCAACTTGAAAATTCACGTGTCGGCAATGTTGGTCTATATATTTCTTCATACGAGGCTAAGCTAAATCTAGTTGTTCTCTCAACTCCTTGGGCATAATTGTTCATCCATTATTGAGTTAAAGATCCTAGACAGTTGGTAGTGGAACAAGGAAGGTTGGTCTCACCTATGCACCATGTTGAAGGAAGTAAGCTTAGTGAAAGTGTGGAAGGCTGTGTTATACCAATACTCACACTGTGGTAACCATTGCCTTCCAAGTTTTTGGTTGGGTATGCACAAATCAATGCAAATAATTCTTATGGCACCTATTAACAACTTCAATTTGGCCATTTGTTTGAGGATGGTATGTGATGTTGCAATATAATTTTATCTATTGTGGCTGGAATAATTCAGTCCAGAAAGCGTTCATAAAAACCTTATCCCTATTTGAAACAATGGACCTAGGAAATCCATGGAGTTTGACAATATTTTGTACAAAATAATCAGCAACCACAAGAGCAAAAATTATATATTTTAAGGTGACAAAGCAGGCATATTTATTGAATATGTCTACTATAACTAGGATGACAATAATCTTGGAAAAATTCGTTTTCGATCATTTGGAAAAATTTCCCCAACTTTAAATTCTTTTTTCATGACATATACTCGAGTTGTCCTTGTACAATCTATAAAAGTAACAAAACCACTTTGCCCTCGTAATGTTTGGAATTCTAGGACTCCATATATTGGAATGGATTAGTGAAAAAGGAACCAGTCTTCTAGTATTACTCAATGGATAAGAAACATGCTTGTATTTAGCAAGTTCACACATATCACAATGCAAAGTACTTATTCAACATTTTCAAATAATAATGGGAACATAGTTTTGAGCAAACTAAATGGTGGATGACCAAGACGATAATGGTGGAGCCAAATGTCTTCTTTACTGGAAGAATAACTAAATAGATAAGACTTTACAAGGGAGCATTTTTTGTCTTCCTTAGTATCAAGGATATAAAGACATAGATTAGTATCAAGGATATATAGATATAGAGCCCATTCCTTTCCTTAGCAAGCCCAATGGACCCGAACCTAGGTAATCTATCTATGATCAAAGTGAAGCATGGGTGAAACTGTAGAATTTCTTTATAGTATCAAGGATATAGGGCCCATTCCTTTCCTTAGCAAGCCCACATCTTCCCCGAGACTAGATCCTTCAAAATAAAGTGTGTGGGATAGAAAATCACTTCGCAATTCAGGTCACAAATAATTTGTTTCATGGACAAAAGATTGATAGCTAATTTAGGAACATGGAGGACATCTTTTAAAACAATTGTGGAAATAAGAGGATTAGTTTCCTGACCTACAATAGCAATAAAAGTTCCATCTACAATTTTGATCCAAGTACTGTTTTGGACAAGAAAAGAGGCACTAAGAGCATAAAAATTAGAGGACCTACTTGAATGAGCCAAAGAGCAAGAGCTTTCAGGCTTCTCAACTAGTGTCGACATGGATTTCAACTTTTCTATCTCTCCCCTAAGAGTTTGCAAATCATCTTGATTTGGTTGTTCACTGGGGACACCTTCAATATTTGTCATGTGCGCTTGTCCTCTAAATTATCCACCACGATTATCTCCCTTTCCCCCAACATTAGAAGGCTTTCCATGGAGTTTCCAACAAGTATCCTTGGTATGACATGCCTTTCTGTAATAAGTGCACCAGACCTGTTCTCGGCTGGGTTACTTCTCCCTTTTATTGGCCTCAATCATATAACCATCCCTAGTGAAATTCATAACTGATCCTTCATTTATTAGATTGTCAATCATCACTCCTTGACAATTCTCCTCATCACATATTATAGAAAAAACACCTTCAAGAGATGGGAGAACTCCTTTTTCGAGAACTTGAACTCAAAATTGATCAAAATCTAGGTTGAGGCTGCAAGAAATTCAAAGATTCTCTCTCTTTCCACAAACTTCCGCAACATTGTAGCATCTTATCCACACTTTATTTTAAAATTTTGATAATAATCCAATTCAAGCCACAAGCTTTTTATAGTACTATAGTACTCAGTGACCGAAAGTTTACCTTGCTTTATGGTGTTGATCTTGGTTCGGATCTTATAAATTACCGCAGTATCTTGCATTTTTTAATAGGTTTGATGAATGATTTCCCAAATTTCTCTTGCAATTGTTAAAAACATATCGGTTTGGCTCACTTTAGGTGTCATAGAGTTCCACAACCATGACTTGATCATGGAATTTTCTTCATCCCATTTTGCAGATGTGGCATCTTAAGTGGAAGGTCTAGTTCCCATAAGATGGCTCAATTTACCCTTTCCTTTGAGAAAAGCTTTAACCACTTGAGACCATTGAAGATAATTTCAGCCATTGAGCCTATAAGAAGATTGTATGTTCTAGAATTCTTCTTTTGATTGAACTAATGTCTTAGCCCCATTATTGGGTCTAATAATAGTAGATTGACACTCAAATGAATACAAGATTATGAGACAGGCAAAACAAAATTAAGTGAAGAAGAATTAAAAGAAGTTCGACAACTAGTACCTAAGATTTAAAGGAAGGTTTTTGGATTTGAAAGTGTCATAGAGAGGCTCTGATACCATGAAGAGAAACTAAAATTCTTCTCCCCTTTCTCCAAGTACACTAATATATACAAAGTCATTTACCCTATTTTAGAAAACAAACTAATTTTTATACCTCAGTCATTGACTAATAAAATTATAGTCAATATAAATTAATGAAAGATTACAATAAACCTAAATTAGTAAATCAAAATCCTAGCTAGTTACAACTATACCAAATCTTTTAGAAGATAAAATAGTCTAATTTTCTAACAAAACCTAGCCTTAAGTAACACTTTAGTTAGAATATCAACTTCTTGTGATCTAGTTGGCACATAGGACAACTTGATCTTCCCACTTTCTATCTCAGTCTTTATGAAATTCCTGTCAATCCAAACATGTTTCATGCGATCAAGTTGTATAAGATTATGAACAATTGCAATCGTTGACTTACTATTGATATAGCTTCGTAAAATGCTCCAATGGGAAATTTAAATTTGACAGTTGTCTCTCTGCCAAATTAATTCACAAATACTTTGTGCAATCACCCTACATTCTGCTTCAACACTACGTATAGCTACAACACTTTGTTTTTTACGTTACCAAGTAATAAGATTTCCCCAAAGTTTTGTACAATAGCCTATAGTGGACTTAGTATCTTCAATTGACCTTGCATAATACGCATCTACAAACCCTTTAATTTCTCGGCTGTCATTCTTTCTAAATAGATGGCCCTTTCCTGGTGTTCCTTTTAAGTACCTAAGAATTTGGTTAACTGCATCTTGGTGCCTCTTGGCGGGTGCATGCATAAATTAGCTGACTACACTAACACTGCAATGTTAGGCCCAGTAAGTGATAGGTAGATAAGTTTTCCAACCAAGCGTTGGCAGCTTTCTTTGTTTGTTGGAGGATTATCCTTAAAAATCTTATGCTCCCATTCTTTTCTAGTGGTATGCTTGTAGGTCAACAACCCAATTTTTCTATTTCGTCCAATAGATCAAAGGTGTAATTTCTTTGAGAAATGAAAACGCCTAACTTACTTCTGGCTATTTCCATTCTAAGAAAATATTGACACCTCCTAAGAGCTTTGACTTTGAATTAAGGTTGCAGTAGGTTCTTGAGATATGGTATCTTTTTATTGCCATTACCTATGATCATTGTATCGTCAACATAAACAATCAAGATCGATTTCTTCCCGTCTTTAGATTGCTTAAGTTCAGTTAGTTCAGTTAGTTTGTCAAAGTATTTTGTCACAAATTTTGTTCCTTGCTTTGTGTTTCGAAAAGTTGATCGAATTTTAGAACACTGAGAAGTATTTTTAAAATCTAGATAAATCTCCTGTGTTGCCCTCCAAATATCGTGTGCTATCTTATAGTATCAATAAGGGCATCCAATTTGAAGCTCCATTGAATTTATTAACCATGCGATGACAATAGAGTTTTCAGCTTCCCATAACTTAAAGCCAGCATTAGACTTGTCTATAGAGAAAAGTTCAACATTAAAATAACCTTCTTTCACTTTCCCTTTCCCTTTCCCTCGAACAACTAACAGCACAGATTGGAACCATTCATGAAAATTTGACCCATTTAATTTGTGTTGGGTAATTTTTAGTGAGTGATTCTAAAGAAGAAAAGGTTATACCACTAGTATTCCTTGAAAAAGCGTTGGAAGATTCTTCAGTTGATAGTGGTAGGCCAACTTCGAATTGATCTTAAAGCAGGAATCGTTATAAGGATAAAAGGGGGAAGCTAAAAGGAAAACCACTAAGAAAAGCACAACAATAGCTGAAAATTAAGAGAGAGACAGGAACTAAAAACCACTAGCTGAGATTAAAGAAATGGGAAAAGGACTAAGAGAGGAACTGGAACTAGAGAATGTATGGAAAAAAGGAGGTAGGTTCATTACTAGAAGCAGTGATCATGATCAATGAACAATAAGAATTTTCAACCGCCACTTAAAATCCTTAAGGGAAGCTAGAGCACCATCATTGAAATGAATTTATTCGTATCCTATACTTTATTATTCTTATCTATGTTCATTAAATTTTAGAGTGGATAATTTTGCATAATAGATTATGGGATTTTAAATTTGAACATGAGAAGCTTTCTATTTGCTAAGAGTGATTCTTTGATTAAAAGTGAGTCTTAAACCAAAGTGCAATTCCTACGACACCTATTGTTTCTTTTAATATCTTTTTTCTTAATTCCACCCCTAAATTTAAAGTTCCAACAATCTATAGTTTGAGTTTATACTTGTTTGGCTTTTCCTCTACTTATCCTATATCAAATCCACTACATACTCATGGAGATCAAGATCCAGAAAGACATCTTACTATCACTAATAAAGGACATCACCAGAAAGAGTATGAGGATCATCCTAGACAAATTCTTTCCTTTTCTTTTTGATTCAAGAGTCTAGATGTTTATTCTTTGATCTCTCATTTGAAAATTTTGGAACATTGCAAGGATTTCTCGACTTGAAATTGTAAGGACCAACAAAACCATGGTTTCCTGGCCATATGCAAGGACTTTTGATAGAAGGACCAATATAAATATTACATGACTCTGCTATGATTAGTAAATATTACTGCGAAGAATTGTACAGAAGTAAAGTGCATGATTGGACACATTCTAGGGTTTCCAAGCCATATGCAATGACTAGATAAAAGGATGGCAAGTATATTATAGTATTGAGTTGAAAAGGATCCAGATTGTAACCTTTGACACTGAATGTAATGCATTTCATTGTCACTGTTGTATGAAAATGCATATAGGTCATAACTGAGCATGATCAAAAGAACCTTGGCCTTCAAACAATAGCATTGTGAATTTATTTATATTATTGGAAATCCATGTTAAAGAGGACCTTTAAGGTTTTACGAGACAGTGCATCTTGACTATACAATGGACAGAACATAGCAGTAAATAACTACCTTCACCATAAAAATAATAGCCAATACCTTTAGTTTGAGTTGTCTGCAAATCAAATTTATCCTTGACCTGTACAATTAATCGTCAATGTGCATTGTGATATCAACATCTAGGAATTTGAAAATTCTAAGATATTTGATAGGGTAACTGTGGAAGATATCATTATTGCTAAACCATATCAATACCAAAAAATGAATTTCCATATACATTCCTCTTCAAACAAAACTATATTTCACTACGAGTTTGATGAAGTCTGAAAGATTTGTTTACCATCAAGTTGACATATCATCATTGAAGGAGGAGGATAGAAGACATTGATCTATTTTTTGAAAAACAAAATCTAGGGTATGCATTTAGCACAAAAGGATATGTTTGCAACATAAATGCCAGAAAAATCTCACATACTTATTCGTACTACAGTGCCTAACAAAGATGTTGCATGCAGACGAACATTCCAACAACAAAGAAAAGTTGCATGCATGTTAGAGGATGCTTTCCTAGGATTCAACAAAGCACAAACGGATCTTAAA
Source organism: Erythroxylum panamense (assembly GCA_027123425.1). Classification (NCBI taxonomy): domain Eukaryota; kingdom Viridiplantae; phylum Streptophyta; class Magnoliopsida; order Malpighiales; family Erythroxylaceae; genus Erythroxylum; species Erythroxylum panamense. The sequence continues at coordinate 23,147,921 of JAOTIZ010000203.1, forward strand.
ATTCAAACAAGTAATAAATTTTTTGGAAAGTTATTATATTTCACAGGTTAATCAAAACTTCTATTTCGACTTTCTAAAAGATGAACATTTCACTTCGTCGAAGTTCCTAAAGTTAATGTATAGTGTCACAAGAAAAGCAAGATAGAAGGGGTATAGTTGCCTGAGAATTGGGCCAATGCAAATACTAGTATTTGCTCAAGCATTCACTTTGTTTCAACTTCATCAAGGGAAGTTAGTGCATAAGAAAAAATTCTCTGATGTTTTCCAGGTAGATAAATGACATTTAAAAATAAGTCAATATTTTAGCTTGAGAAACTGCTAGTCCACTTTGATCTGGATGGCAAGGAATAGTAAGCTTAGTAGCATTTGAGGTATAGATGCATTTGGTGATTTACGGGTTATGTTTATGAGTTCCTTTTTTTGCACTACATGCTTCTCTATGTTTTGATATGTGTTAACACGTTCAGTCCATGCTCTTATCTAGATCATGTCTTGCATATACTTGTCACATAGATGTATTAGAAGTTTACCAATCCATGTTCTTCAATTCCTTTGTTGATTCTATTAGAGATGACCGAATCCTGCCAAAGTAAAAGGTAGACTATCACTTGCAGTTCAAAATTGCTAAGCATATGATAGTAGACTTTACGTTTTGAGAATTAAACCTGCTGCTGCAGCAATTTGGAGTTAATGTCATCAATAGTCTGCAAATAGTAAGCTCTGCTTTGGTACACATATATAAAGTGAGAAAGCCATGCTATGTTGCATAAGTGGTTCAATGATGTTTCTTGCTTTCAAGTACCTCTTCTCGACAAGTTTAGAAGATAAAATGAGTCTCTCTTGTTGAATAAGCACCTGTGACTGCATGTTTTAAGAAACCATGAGCCAATTTGCAACAAAGGGAATTGCTTACTGTGAAGTGACCAAAAGTTATATATGCACTCTAGAATAGTCATTCTTTATAGAAGACATGTTTGAATAAAACTATATCCATTTAATAGAAAACAACATTTATAATGTTTTCGTATTGACATTCAACATTAAAGGTGACATACTGTTCCATTCTTATAAAACCATGACGATCAAAAACATCATTCTACTGCCCCTCAAGACCAATAATTCGACAATGATTTTAGTTGATGCTAATTGAAGAGACTATGCAGAGAAGTATAAGAGAGAAGCTGCACTTGAAGAAGAGCATCTTCTTCATCAATCGCACAATTCCAACTTATGGTTTTACAACAATCAATGTACTTTTTATGAAAACAAATATACTTGCATAGTTATTGTAGCTCAAATGTAACCATTCTTTACATGGATAAAAGCAGAAAAAAAAACTATAATGATTTAATTATAATTATATACTTTAGCAAGTGTAGATGAGTCAAACTCTAAAGAGGCAATCTTTCTCTGTTTATCCAATATCTCTGAGCATAAGCTCCCCTTTTCCTTTATCATTCTATGAGTATCTTCTTTCACTCTATTTGTTTCAGATTTTGCTGCAAAATCAAAGAAAGCAGTAATGACCATTGGAAAAATCAAAGGTTACTCTTGAGTGCAAAATGATTTATGTTTCAAATTGGTTGCAAATGGCCACAGAATAACCATAGCTGGGAATGGGTGTTATCCACTTTTAAGTTAGTATAAACACTTAAATGACTCACCTTCCAACTGAAAAATAAAATGTAATGTCCCAACACTAATCGTCCCAACATGAATGCGATGAATAAAGCAGGTTACCATTCTGTTTTCACTTAGTTTATGTTTTTATTCTTCCAACTCAACCACAAACAATTAAGCTTTGAATTTACTGTTTCAGACTCAGTAGAATATTTCATCTCCTAACTCCCAAATCAGAACGGTATCCTTTTTATTTGATATCCATAAATCATAATCTTATTGTTTCCATTAAGAATTATTTACTCAAAAAGGAATCCTCCAGAAACTGAGAATGAAAGAAAAAGATATTTCTCTAGGTGAATAAGGAAACGGAGAAGAAAAAAAGAAGAGCACTTCATCAAACCTAAATGTAAAAAGAAAAAAGTGTGAAATAATTAGTAGAAAAAAAAGCTGGACAAATAATCAAGCTACAAACATGACAAAAGAACATCAATTAAAGAATTACTAAAACGAAAATTTTAGCTGAGTAGAGATACGTATACCAGAACTAAGATCACTAGACATGGCTTGGATTCTAGTCATGAGTGTCTGCTCTTCGGCGGTTATCTTCGCTGATTGATCCTCTACTTCTGCCGTTCCATTTCAAAATCAACAGTCCATATCACCAATTATAGTACTACGATAATATTTGATGCAAATAAACAAGGACACATAAAGAGAGATGGAATAGGAGAACGGTACCGTTTATTTGAGAACGCAAAGTCTTCATGCACTGCAAGTATTCCTCCATAACTAATTCTTTGGGTTCGATGGAGGGAAAGTTGAAGAAACTGAGGGGAGCGAGGGAAAATAGACAACCGAAATTTGACTTTTTAGTGGTTAAAATACAAGATTTTATTTTTCACTCCTCTCCTGAGTCCGGCTAGCCTTTCTATTCGTACATTTACTGCTTCGGATTAAGCAGAGGAGTGAGAATATGAGACATCTAAAACCTTCAACCAATTTATGCGGTTTTAAATATTTTTTGAGAATGTGTTGAATTAAAATGATATAGAGTTAAATACAAATGACTTAAAATGATATAAGCCATGTTTAGAATTAGCTGTTAGCTAATTGTATCAGCGGTTAGCTGATAGCTGATTATACCAGCTGATTTAATTAGCAGATTGCATTAATTGTTTGTCATTTTATATTTGATAAAATTAGTTGTTTATGTGTAAAATGACTTATAAGAACATGACTTTAAAAAAAATATAAGGGTATGAATATTATATATCTTATAAAACTGAGAAAAAGTTGAAGAAACTGAGGAGAGCGAGAGAAAATAGACAACCGAAATTTGACTTTTTAGTAGTAAAAATACAAGATTTTGGCCTCGATGAAGAGTTGATAAGTTCTTTTTTTAACTGATTGACCCATTTTAGCTTGTCGATTTTATAAAAAAACTAATTGGATTGTTTAGTAAAGATCTGGTTGGGTTCAAGAAGCTCCCACATAGGAGCATTTTAACGCAATTAGTTGATATTTATTTTTTGTTGTCGATTTTGCCCTCTTATGCTTTACTCTTTCACCGTCTCATTTTTTGTTTTCTTTGTAATCTTCTTCCTTTCCTCGGCTCTTTCCTCGCATCTTTCACATTTCTTGACTCTCCGTAGGATATGTTTGGATCTTAGACGTTCACGCTATCTGCTGTTTCAGTTTGTTTTGCAGCTTCTTTCAAGGGATTATTCGTCTCGTAAGTTTACCCAAAAGTAAGGCAAAAGCGATCTTGCTCAAATTGAGATTTTTTGGCTTCTGAAAAACTTTAAATGATTTTTTAAGATCATTTAGATGTGTTTATTTTCCTTCTTATGGTTCTGTGGATTTCAGTTTGCATGTGCTCAGTATTGACTATTGTTCTTATTTTTTGAGATGGGTCGAGCTCAATGGTGTTGTCATCGTTCACTCCCACACATCAACGAAGAATAGTAGACCAAATGGAGAGAATATTTGTAGTCGATTTCAATCACATTGAGAAGTTCAGTCCCAAAGTCGACTTGGTTTATATTGTTGTCAGTTATCTCCGACGCAGACAAGAATAGATATGAGTGAGTTTGATGAAGATTCTGATGGTTTTCTCCAAACTTATGTGTGAGTTTTTATACAACCATTAAATTTTAAATTCTTTTCTGCATTACAATACATATCATTTGTTGTGAGCTTACTTTTGGCTTCTCACATGTTAAATTTTAATGAATCAATAATTTGACAAGAAATGGAGGCATATATTTGAGGCCTCATCCCTAATTTAGCACAACTATGGGATATGCCTGCTGCATTTGTGTTAGAGTAGTGCCCTGAAGGCAATCGCCTTTAGCGCGTTTTGTACAAAGTTGTGTACAATCTTTATGAATAAA
>JAOTIZ010000203.1:23169815-23183409 GCA_027123425.1 Erythroxylum panamense
AAGTTACAAACCAAACATCATTTTTTATTTTTCATACCCATTCTCATTCCCTTCTACTATTATACCCATATCCATACTCAACCATGTGCTCAAACCAAACGCCCCCTTAATATAACATCAAGTGTAAAAACCAACATTCACTCACAATTGTGTACATCATCTATAATGAATGCAAAAACTATGTTTCATAGCTCAAATTCAAGCCTTCACACTATAAACCATATGATGCATAACCAATTAGAAGGAAACAATAATAAAAATTGATGATAACAATACATTAAAACTATAAGGAGTAATTGTTCAAAACAACATCTATCTCATATGCATCTTACTCAAATCACCCATTCTATATAACTTTAGGAGGATAAACTAATAATGAATAACTTCGCAAAACAAATGCATTTCCTCCTTGATACTTTTATTTAAGCAAAATTTTTTCTTTTCTTTTCTTTTTCTTTTTCTTTTGCTTTTGTTGTTCTCTTTTTCTTTAATTTTCTTTCTTCTTTTATTTTTGATAAAAATTGAAAGAGGCTACATCATGGAATTCATTGATAAAAGATAAAATGACATTTCAATCTTTATAACCAACCAACATATATGCATACCCCCGTACTTATACTTTTGTGCATGCACAATCATCAATAATTAATAAATGATCTACTAGCTTTAAGACTTGGATATGACATTCGATTAGGTTTAAAGCATGTAATATAGTTAGCACAAAAAGAATGGCTAATAAAACTCAAGAGGGCTTAACAAAGGAAAATTTCATATCAAAAAGTAGGCTATTTGGCTAATGTAACTTATGAAACAAAGAATGTCTATATCATTTCCAAGTTAATGAATGTAATAAAAATGTGATCTTAAATAGAAAATCAAAGTAAAGTTAGGATGCATATGTCATGAAAGATCATATAAAAATAAAAGACAATGAAACTGAAGAAAGTTTTTTTGGACTTTTTTTTAATATAGGCCTAAAGTGTCAACAAAAGAACCAAGAAGAATAATTGAAAACCCTAGTCAAAATAAGGAACAAGAAGAAAGATTAAAACCTTAGGTCGAAAGTTAATTCACACCCAAATTGATAAACCAACGATAATTTGATGGTGATGGGTGGTGGTTTCTTAAATTCCGATGAAGTTGAATAAGAATTATCCCACACCAATGCTCTGATGTCAAATAACGTGCACACACGGAAGGAGCGAAGATGGAATGCTCGAAACTCCTTAATATGATAATGAAAGTGTCGGCTTTGATGGAAAACCACGAAATTGAAGGATTGAAAATTTTGAATTTAAAGAAATAAGAAAATGGTAAATTTGAATTAACCAAAATTAAACTTGATACGCAGGATTTCAAATTTACCTACTAGACCTCACGAAGAACCTGTCTCAAGCAACCTAGATAATGGGTAAAGAACAAACCAAAAAAGTTGTTTAAGATCAAAATCACACCACAATCTGATTCAGTTGATAAGTGATGTTTAATTCCTAAGTTGAAAAGAACAAAAGGGGTCTCTCATTTCAATATGGTCGGCGGCACGCAAGAAAATAATATGATCAAAGTTGTGTTTCAAAATCCTAAAACATAAGTATTTATACCTAGGCTTAATATTAAAAGACTTGGGCTTAAAATACATAGAAGCCCAAAATATAAATAAGTCCAAAATAGATCATAAGCATGCGCCTAAAGGTCTAGTCTCAATGTGGCGCCAAATCTGGTCATAAGCGCGCCTCCTCTTAAACTTCAAGTGATAAAGAATAGCCTAACACAATGGTCTTCAAGCTCCAAGTGAATCCGATCCAAGGATTTGAAACAAGTGGATCAATTTTGGTTGTGATCCAACTAGCCCTCCTCCAATAGGCTTAGCTAGTTTCATCCTCTCCATAAGTTGGCCCACATGTACATATAAGGCCTCCTTAAGCCTATTGACCCTAACTCTGGTTATGGTCCTAGCTGGCATAGCTAGCTCTCTCCCTTGGGCTCCTTCTAAACCGCCCCCATCGTGGTGATCCATGGTCCTGCTCAAATCAATCCCTCCCTCCTCAAGAAGATTTGTCATCGAACATGAATCCTATCAAAAGGAAAAAGATTAGCAACATTAAAGTAGCAGAAACATTGTACTCACCTAGCAGATCAATCTTGTAGGTATTGTCATTGATCCACTCCAACACCTGAAATGGACCATCACACTTAGGATCTAACTTGGATTTCCTATGGGCAGAAAATCGTTCCTTCCTCATATGCATCCAAATCCAATCACCAGGTTCAAAAGTCACTAACTTGCGCCCCTTGTTGGCTTGCTTGGCATAGACCTTGTTTCTCTGCTCAATGTGTTGTCTTGCCTTCTCATGCAACTCCCTGACCATCTCAACTTTCCTCTTACCATCTGTACTAGACAACTTATGCAAGAGTAAAGACACCAAATCCAAAACAGTCAAATAATTAAAACCATAGACAAGCTCAAATGGTGAAAAACTCGTGGTAGAATGCACACACATATTATATGCAAACTTAATGAATGGCAAACAATCACCCCAAGTTTTTAAATTCTTGCCCACAATAAAGTACCCAAAGTCTTATTAACAACCTCAATTTGACCATCAATCTGTGCATGACAAGTAGTAGAATAAAACAGTTTGGTACCCAACTTATCCCACAACACACGCCAAAGATGGCTCAGAAACTTAGCATCTCTATCTGAAATAAAAGAACTAGACAAACCATGCAATCTAATAACAACCTTAAAGAATGAATTAGCAACATGCACGACATCATCAATCCTACGACATGTAATGAAATGTGTCATCTTATTAAATCGATCAACAACATCAAAGATGCTATCATACACTTTCTTTGTTCTAGGCAGTCCTAAAGCAAAATTTATAGAAATATCAACCCAAGGTTCAATAAGCACAGGTAAAAGGGTATACAATTCATGGGGTTTAACAGTAGATTTTGCCTGTCTACATGCAATGCATTTGGCATATATACGCTCAACATTCCTACACATACTAGGCCAATAGAAATATTCATGCAAAATGTCCAGCGTCTTAGTAACTCCAAAATGACCTATCAATCCACCATTATGGGCCTCATGCACAAATAAAGCACGCGATGAACAGTTAGGCACACGCAGTTGGCTACCCTTAAACAAATAGCCCTCATGCCTATAGAATTTCTAATAGGCAGCATGCTCACAAGCATTGCACACAGTAGCAAAATCATTATCAAAAGCATACATATCCTTAAGTTGCTCAAACTCGAACAGTTTAGAAGTAAGGGTAGAAACTAGGGAATACCTCCTAGATAGTGCATCAGTTATTACATTTTCCTTTCTTTACTTGTATTGCAAGACATAGGGGAATGTCTCCAGAAACTCCACCCAAGATGCATATCTCTTGCTCAACTTATCTTGTCCCTTCAAGTGCTTCAAGGACTCATGATTCATCCTGATGGCAAACTCTCTGAGATGGAGGTAGTATTGCCACATCTTCAATGCTTTCACAACAGAATACAACTCCTTGTTATAGGTCGGATAATTGAGTTATGCACCACTCAAGTTCTTGAGTCTAACGAAAAAGTTTCAATTATTAGATGTCGATAAAGAGGTGAGTGGGGAGCATCTCATTTTGTTATGTAGTTGGAACTTGATAAATTGAAATCTATTTATTTTTAATTTAAGAATAAAATAAAAAAATAAATTAAATTAAGGTTTAATATTATCATCTAATAATAAAATTATAAAACTAAAAACTTCTATTGTTTATTTTTTATTGTATTTTATTGACTATGCTTTTCTCGGGATACTGGAGTGAATTTAAATATCATTCAATCGATACAAATATGTAAAGAAAGCAAGGACAGTGATATTGTCGGATATGCTGCGGCTGTGATCCAACAGCCATGCCCACCTGACACAACCAGTCCACATCGTTACAAGTCAGGACAAAGCCCGGCCCAAAAAAGCAACCTCACTAACATACAATAACACGTTTGCTACTTGAGGAACATCACTACTGTGTCCTCCGAAAATTTCATATTTTCGTACAACATTGAAAGAAATCTTATTAATGATCACATGAAGTAAAACAGCCCACAAAAGATAAATCCTCCGTATTCAAAATTAACTTCCAAACAATTGAATGGAAGAGGAAAGTCCGTTCCAACTTCCAAGCACTGGCCTACAGTTAGTAGCTATGTATCATGAAGATCGAATGGACTCAACAATCCCGCTACTAAGTAACCTTTCCACATACTTTCCCAATATATCCACCTCCAAATTCACTTTCTGGCCAACTTTCTTCAAAGGAATAACCACCTTTTGCTGCGTATAAGCCACCAGCATGAAATTAAAGCATCCTTCATCATCAAATACATCAACTACGGTCAGACTTGTACCATCTACTGCAATAAAACCCTTTGGGACCACATACTTCAACAGCCTTTCATCCACCTTCACCTTTACCCACAACGAATCACCTTCTGCATCTTTCCCAACTATCTCCCCTGTACCATCGACATGACCTTGAACGAAATGCCCGCCCATTCTACTTGTGGGCTGCACTGCCCGCTCCAAATTCACCAATGAACCAGACTCCAATTCTATGAGAGACGTCTTCCTGAGGGTCTCTGGCGATAACCCAACAGTGAATTCTTGATCAGTGAAATTCGTCACAGTTAGGCAAGTGCCATTAACAGCAATGCTGTCTCCAAGATTAACACCTTCAAGAACAGTTTTAGCACGGATTTTTAGGTCAAACCCACCATCCTTGTTGGTGCCCACTTGTTTGACTTCACCCATTTCCTCAACGATGCCAGTGAAAAGAGAACGAATAGGATGGGTTTGCAAATTAGGTTTTAATTTAGGGTTGACAGGTGATTTAGCGGTAAATTGAGACAGAAATTGAGTTGAAATTCGATGAATACTGTCATGCGGTTTGATGGAGAGAATATTGAGTATTTTTGTTTTGGGGGTTTTTGAGGTACTGAGTTTTAGGGTAACAAACAACGAATTGCAAGATAGAGCAAGAGACATCTCTTTGTTTCTTGTTTCTTGAGAGAATTTGGGAACTAGTGGAAATGGAGAACTTGGAGGGATTGATTGACTGGAGAAGAAGACTGCAAAGGTAAAAAAAAAAAAGTTACAATTAGCGCAATCACAAGAAGTAGATTTCTACACATTTTAAAACATGATGTCAGTAAACAGACTCCTTACTAACCTAATACAAATTTGAACTTAATTCCACATTATAGCAAAGGCCAATCGAAGAAAAGATCAATCCCTATCAATTTGTCAAACTAATAAACATTTGATATAGCTTCAACCAAATTCTTCAATAAATTTGACCATTTCAATTGCAAATCAAAAGAAAGAAACCACCTCAACGGTGTATCTTTGTAATCAGATTATCTCCATTTACTTTCGCTTCATTTGTTTTGACATTATAAAACTTTTAAAAGATCAGTTGGAAAGAATCACGTCATTTTCCGAAATAAAGTAAATAAGAATCCTATCATTGTGAAATTAATTTGAAAAGTAAGATTAGCAACACAAAATACTAGATGCTCAAAGCAATCTAGTAGAACTTCTCAATTTTCTTAGTTCATACCAAAAAGAAATAATGATAAATGTATCAATAATATGCGGAAAACTATCATATAGAGCACATGCATATATCATATTAGTTATCATTCAATCTAATATTGGTATTCTATTTTTATATTAGAAAATGAAGTTATTACCTTATTCATCAACTGATTTGCATTTAATCAAATAGAATTCAACCAGTGGTAAGGGTCATTTATCACCTAAATGAGTTGTTTTCCTACAATATGGCCAAGTGAAGATGGAAATAAGTAAACACTGTACTAAGAAAACAATCGAGGCAACTAACAATTGTCTCAACACTTGTATACCATGCAAATTTAGAAAGTGAAGAAATCTCAACATTAAGAATTCAAAATGGAAAGCATACTCAATAATTTCTAATTAATGACACATTGCAGAAAATGGGCTTAAAATTCAAAAAACTAATACCAGAAACAATCAATTAGATCAATATTAAAATGAAGGACTAAATCAAACAAAATACTTATTTCTGCACCAAGTACTAGAGCCTATAGAAAATTTTCCACGACTAGTTCAACCTATATTTTCTAGGTAAACACAACATATGATACAAAGAGGCATCACAAATAGACAAACCTTTTCGAAAGCCAAAGATCATAAATAAGACAATTAAAGCTGGGAACCAATTTTAAATAGATTAATCCAGAGATACTTTCTCGGTTGTTGAGTTGTATATAGCTGTATGATGATAAAATAGGAAGGTATTTACTACTATTGATTGTATCTCCTATTCTAAGGTTAGGCATCAACTATTTACACATGTATTTTCATCAACGTATATGCGATAAGAATAAAAAATTTCTGTGAGTTCACATGGCATCAAAGCTAGGGTTTTAGGATTTTCTGATTCCTTTCCGATCAATTTCCAGCAAAATTCAGACTCCATTAATCTAGTGTTAGATCAAAAATCTAACATCACCAGTCTATTCCTCTCTCACTCACCAGCAGAACCCCAGAATTGTGTCGTCAGTAGCTGCACCACACACTGCTCATTACTTCAATGATCGGTTTTCCGATCTCCCTCTCCAGTGTGCATCTTATCTCACCATCACCACTCACCTGTTCAGACGACGCCGACTAGTCGTTTCCCATAGCCCACGACGGATTTCACCACCGGAAAAGGTCGTCAAAAGTTGACAGGAAGCGACCCTCTTACCAATCTCTCTCCAATGAGCGTGACTTATCACTGTCGGCGCCAACTCAGCAATCACTAGTGAGCTGATTTCCTTTAGTTTTCCTTTTGTTCACCATCAAGTCACCAAAAACTTAGCCACACAGTCACCGAAAAATTGGTGTAGAGGTTTTTCCATTCATGGTTCCTACAAATTTCAGGTCTCAATCAGGTGCTTTTCCCTTTACTTCTCTTCCCTCAATTATGAGAGATAAACTAGTAGGTAGTTCTAATTATACCTCATGGGCTACTTCTGTTGAATTGTGGTGTATGGGTCAAGACCTAGCCGATTACTTAACTACTAGGATTGAGGATATTGAAACAAATAAATCTGCTTGGGCTCAAATTGATGCATTATTATGTAGTATGTTATGACAAACAACTGATCCTCAACTCCGCCCTATTTATAAAGCATACAGAACTTGTGTTCAGACATGGAGTCAAGTAAAATTATTTTATACTAACGACATTCAGAGATTGTATTCTGTAGTATCAAACTTGGTTAATCTCAAACAACAAGATATGAACATGTCTGAATTTCTTGATAGAATGGCCTCCCTGGAAACAGGATTCAACCTATTATTGCCTACTGGTAAGTCTACAACAACAAATCTTGCATAGCGAGATAAATTTTTTATGGTTCTTACTCTTACTGCTATCAGTCCTGAACTTACTTCAGGACGAGAACAAATTTTGGCAAGTCCTATAGTTGCTTCTCTGGATGAAGTATTTGCTCGCTTATTGCATATTTCGTCACCTAGCATTATGATAGGAACTCCCTCAGTTAATTCTTCCGCTTTGGCCTCTCAGTCTCAGAGAACTAATAGAGTAGAGCAATGGGATCGTATTATTGTCATCAATAGGGACATACTAAGGATAAATGTTATAAATTGCATGATCGCCCTCGAGCTGATAATGTTGTTCATACTGATCAGTCTGACCTTCAATCGGAGTACTCTACTTAGCCATCATTGACTCTGACTCTGACTACTACTGATTATGAAGAGCATCTCAAGTATCAAGCAGATAAGTAGTCTTCCTCTGTCGTTGCTTCAATAGCTCATCCGGGTAATTCCGTAGCATGCCTTACTAAGTCTTTCCCTTGGGTACTTGATTCTGGTGCTTCTAACCATATCTTTGATAACCCACATTTACTCTCTTACTTTACTAACCCTACATCTTTTCCTCCTTTTACTTTAGCTAATGGGACTCAAACAATTGTTAAAGTTGTAGATTCTGCACAACCACTTCCATCCTTGCATTTAGAACATGTTCTTTATATTCCTAATTGCCCTTTTAACCTTGTATCTCTTCGGTAAACTTACACGATCTTTAAATTGTTCTATCACTTCTAATAAAAATTATGTTGTTGCAGACGGGACGAATGATTGGCATAAGGCATGAGTCGCAGGGCCTTTATCATTTAAATATATCTCCTTCACCTATAACATACACTATTTCAAAATCTCCGGTTCTAGTTCATAATCGTTTAGGTAATCCTAGTTTGTTGAAACTCCAAAAGATGGTGCCTAGTTTACCTACCTTATCTTCCTTAGATTGTAAATCTTGTTAGCTTAAAAAACATTTTCAAAGTTCATTTCCAAAGTGTGTCAATAAACGGGCTACATCCCCTTTTGAGTTAGCTCATTCAGACATTTGTGGTCCTTTCTCGTGTCTCTTCTATTTTGGGATTTCAATATTTTGTTACATTTATTGACGATTATTCTCGTTGCACTTGGTTATTTTTAATGCAAGGTCGTTCAAAATTATTTCCATTTTTTAAATATTTCTATGCAAAGACCAAGATACAATTTAACACTAATATTCATGTGTTGAGAAGTAATAATGCTTGTGAATATTTGTCCATTCCCTTCACTCAATTCATGTCTTCCCAAGGAATTCTTCATCAAACCTCATATGCTTATACTCCACAACAAAATGAGACTGTTGAATGCAAGAATAGACATCTCATAGAAATTGCTCATACACAATCGAGTTCCATCACAATATTGGGCAGATATTGCCATAACTGCATGCTTCTCGATTAATCACATGCCTTCATCCAGTATACAAAATCAAGTATCCCATTCCATCCTATTTCCTAATCAACCATTATTCTCCCTTCTACCACAAGTCTTTGACTGCATATGTTTTGTTCATACCTCTTCCCCTATTTAGGATAAACTGTCAGCTAAATCCACCAAATGTATTTTTTAGGTTCCTCACATCTTCAAAAAGGTTATATGTGTTATTCTCTATCAAAACATCGATATTTTGTTTCCGTTGATGTTACATTCTTTGAATCTTCTCCATTCTACTCATCATCTCCAACAGATATCACATTTCTCAGTGAGGCCCTTCCAACTCCTTCCATTACACCTATTCCTTATGTTGATCCTCTTTCTAATCCTCTTTTAAAGTCTGGCCAGTGTTCACCTCTTACTGAATACTCCTCTCGTGAGAATGGTACTCTTTCACATCATACAATGATCATGATTCTGATCTTGACCCTGATCCTAATGATGAGACCCCTGTAGAGGCTCCAGTTGATTTAGTTCATGTTCCAAATTCCTCACCTGTTGTGGTTCTACGTCTTAAAGATCAGTTTCCCATTTCCATCCACAAAGGTACATGGTCCACTCGCAACCCTCATCCTATTTATAATTTTCTTAGTTATCATCGTTTACCACTCATCATATTCTACTTTCGTATACACCCTCTCTTCCATCTCTGTTCCTTCTAATGTTCATGAGGTATTTAATGATCCCAGGTGGCATCAAGCAATGGTTGAAGAAATGACTGCTCTACATACTAATGATACTTGGGAGTTAGTTCCGTTGCCCCCAAGCCATTCCACTATTGGTTGTCGTTGGATATATACCGTCAAAGTTGGTCTAGATGGGTAAGTTGATCAACTAAAGGCACGTTTGGTGGATAAAGGGTATACACAGATGTATGGGTTGGATTATTATGAAACTTCCTCTCCTGTGGCCAAAATGTCTTCCGTTCGATTGTTGTTATCCATGGCTGCCATTCACCAATGGCCTCTCTATCAATTGGACATTAAAAATACCCTTTTACATGGTGAGCTTAAGGAATAGATTTATATGGAGCAACCATTTGGATTTGTTGCTTAGGGGGAGTCTACCTTAGTGTGTAACCTTTGTTGCTCTTTATATGGTTTGAAACAATCTCCTCGTGCCTAGTTTGGACAATTTAGTCATTTTCAAGATGTTGGTATGATTCGATGTGAGTCTGATCACTTTGTCTTCTATAAATATACATCATCAAAACAGTGTATCTATCTGATTGTTTATATGGATGATATTGTCATTACTGGAAGTGATCAAGGTGGGATTGAACAATTGAAGACACATTTGTTCCGTCATTTTCAAACGAAAGATTTGGGTTTACTCCGATATTTCCTTGGTATAGAAGTTGCTCAATCCAAATCTAATATTGTACTCTCTCAGAGAAAGTATGCATTGAACATTTTAGAAGAAACAAGGACGTCAGACTGTAGACCAACAGACTCTCCTATGGATCCTAATTCAAAGCTTTTACCGGATCAGGGGAGTCACTTGTTGATCCTGGCCGATATTGAAGATTAGTGGGAAAACTTAGTTATCTCACCATCACACAACCTAATATTTCTTTCTTGGTTAGTGTTGATAGTCAATTCCTACAAGCTCCATGTGATAGTCATTGGGGTACAGTTATTCGAAATTTGAGGTATATTAAGGGTGCACCCGGAAAGGATTATTATATGAAGACTGGGGTCACTCACAAATTATTGGATACTCTGATGTTGATTGCGTAGGTTCTCCATCTGATAGGCGTTCTACTTCAAGCTTTTGTGTTCTTGTTGGAGGAAATTATGTATTTTGGGAAAGTAGGAAGCAAGATGTTGTTGTCAAGTCGGAAGCAGAATATCATGCAATGGCTCTAGCAACTAGTAAGCTTATTTGGTTGAAGCAATTAGTTCAAGAGTTAAAATTTGCAGAAGTATCAATATAGATGAAGTTATTGTGTGATAATCAAGTTGCTCTCCATATTGCTTCTAACTCAGTATTTCATGAAAGAACCTACCATAGATAAATTGACTGTCACTTTATTCGAGAGAAAGTTTTGTCTGGTTGCATCACTACTAATCATGTCAATTCAACCGATCAACTAGCAAATATCTTGACCAAATCTCTGATAGGTTCTCTTATTAAATTTATATGTAACAAGCTTGGTGCATATGATTTATATGCTCCAGCTTGAGGGGAAGTGTTGAGTTGTATATAGCTATATAGTGATAAAATAGTAAGGTATTTACTACTATTGATTGTATTTCCTATTCTAGGGCTAAGCATCAACTATTTATACATGCATTTTCATCAACGTATACACGATAAGAATAAAAGATTTCTCTGAGTTTCACACAGGTACATACAAATAATGATAAGAAGAGGCAGCAAGTATAGAGAACCTTTTAGAGAGCCAAAAGATCATAAATAACACAATAAAAGATGGGAAAGAATGTCAATAAAAAAAACAATAACAAAGTAGGAGATCAAATGGGGATCTGACAAAACAATTGACCAAGATGGATATGATAAAGAGGAGACAAAGATCAACATGAAATACCACAGACTTGACTAGAATGCAGAAAATCAAATCAGTACCATGGCATGAACCAGAACAGATGCTAGGATGATAATGTAGACAACCGGCAAACCAGAACAAAGATGTAAGAGAGAGTGATGCAAGAAACCATAGTGCTTTATGTTTCTTACTTAGGGAAGACACACTTCTGTTGAAAAATTCTTCAATATATTGTTTCCTGAAAGTTTTTAAAATGTTGGCACTCTCCAAACTGTGCATATATTCTCAAACTTGTGGCATTCTCATTTTGGTTATTTACCTATTCACCCTATTAATGAATGTGAATAATAGTCATAGTGAAAGATGGGTTCACATCATCGAAAAATAAAACAAACTACGAGATGCAAGATGGCTTCACATCACGAATAATAAAACAAACTATGAGATGCGAGGTACAAGCAATAATACCAAGATGACATGTGTCACTATGTAAAAAGTTTACAAGTTTCTAGTTACAATACCCTATGAAATAATATCAGGCAAGCTCTTTATATGGGTTTTAGGTCATTAGAGAGAACCCTTCTATCTCTTAAGAAAAGGAATTATGAAAATAAAATATGCTTATTTTATTCCCAGCTTTGAAAAGCTTAAACAAACTCCTCTTGACAACCTATCCACTTTTCTCTCTCTTTTTCCCCAAGTGAATCTCTTATAGACATGGTAAAAAAGGACTATCCCAACAATTTCCCTTTACGCAACTAGATTGCTTGTTGTCACTGACTTGCAATATTACTCATCCTCTCAAGTATGCACTTGACCTCAAGTGCGAAAGAGGATAGCACTATAGAATAGTTGAAACTTGTTCTCAGGAAGCTTCAACTAGTGAGAGACCTTTCTTGTGCGAAAGAGGATAGCACTATAGAATAGTTGAAACTTGTTCTCAGAAATCTTGTGTTTACTACCAAGCATCAAATTTCCATATGATGAAGGACAAATTTCTTATACTAATGATTAATAAATTATTGAAAGAATTACATGTAGCTTGTTTTTACCTCATTGGACCTGCATTTTGGGTATCATCAAGTTAGAATGAGAGAGGCGAATGTGGAAAAGACTACTTTTTGCACCCATCATGACCACTTCAAATTTTTGTTCACGTCCTTGTGTCTTTCCATTGCCTCATCTACTTTTCAAGCTATCATCAATCATGTATTCAAGTAGTACACGAGGAATTTTGTATTGTAATCTATAGGCATACATGGACAAAACTCATTTAGCAACTTTGAATTGTCTTCACATTGCTAAAACAACATTGTTTATATCTAAAACAATCTAAATGCTTGTTTTGGGTGGACCCAAACTATTTGGGGCATTTAATTTCCTCCCAAGGAGTGTAGCTAACCCACAAAAATTGCAGCCATAATTCAATGGCCGAAACAAGGTACTGTCATGCTTTACAAGAATTTTTGGGCCATTACGGAAAATTTTTTAGAAATTACGAAATCACCACAGCTCCCTTGAAGGCCATGTTGAAGAAAAAATCTTTTTCTTGGAACTTGGAGTCTTCGAAAACTTTTGAAGCTGTAGTTAATCAACCCTAGTATTTGCTCTTCTTGACTTTAGCAAGTTTTTTATGGTCGAATGTGATGCTTTTGACTCAATCATCGCGGTTGTTCTCCAACAAGAAGGCTGTCCAATTGCATTTTTCAATTGCCCCTATCTTAGACGACATCAACACTTGCCCATATATGAAAAAGAGCTACGTTAGCGAAAGTAGTCAACTATTGGAGGTCTTACCAATGAGGTTATCCTTAGTTGATGCTTATTGTGTCATATGCAATCATTTTATGCTGTTCATTAAGCAAAATCTAACTTATTTGATGCTTTGGTTCAACTAGATTTGGTTCTAGGCTACTAAGTAGTAATTTCTGTATATTTTCTTCTATCATATTATTTCTGTTATTGTTATGGGGATTTTCTTTTATTTAAACTCAAATATTAACTATACTATGATGACTAGATTATTGTGATACTCACTGATTCTTAAATTAATACTTTATGATTGTTTCAAGTAAAATTATGAACAGTGGCTTTTGCATGTCTTGTACAGCCTGCATTCTTCAGTGTTAGGGCATATATAAGCTTCATCAAACCTGATCAGACTATGTGGTATCGAGCTTGCAAGACATGCAACAGAAAAG
>JAOTIZ010000203.1:23211512-23227963 GCA_027123425.1 Erythroxylum panamense
TAAACAAATAATAATTAAAATTTAGAGCAAATCAGGGTTCGACAGCTTATGCTTATAATGATTCCACAACAAACGACTCGAGGGTTTCGTGAGACATAATAAGGATACCTAAATCTACCCCATGAACAAAATGAGTCCATTTTTCAGAGCTCATATGCCACAAACGGGCAGTCGGGAGAAGGCTCTTGTCAACGTGCACGTGACAAATAGAATGGTTCCACTCTCGCCCAAATAGAAGGACATAAACATGCTCAAATCATTGTATCAAATGCTTTCATACTTTTCATTCTCTTTCCTTTCTTTTCATTTATACAAAATGCCATGACAAATATGAAGGCATAACATTGATCAAAAACACAAATTATTTTTATCACATATCATACTTCTTCCACAATATGACAAAATTAAAAAAGTAATCATATATTTTCTTGAAGTCAATTTAATTTCAAACAATTTAACACATATTCACACATAGGCAAGAATTTTCCCAATCACACAATAACTACAAATATATTACCCACCTTGATTTACTTGCTTATAGCCTTATTCAAATATGCCTCTTCTCTTGTTCCTCTTGCCTCTTTGATCCATTTATACAATATTAAAAATCCCACTCAGTAAGGTTTTCAATTGAAAATTCCTCAAAGCACAATCACTAAAATTGCTTCTAGAATTGTTAGGTCCCAAATTGTTTTATTGATATTATTAAGCATAAATTGATTAAATTTTGTGGTTTTGCTAGATAAATTATTTTGTTTGAAGTTTAATTAGCATGTCTATTATTTGAGGATTTATTGCTTGGATTGAGGTAATTAGAAGTGTTAAGTGGAGAAATTAAGAATAAGTTAGAGAATATTATGGTGTAAGTTAAATTGAAGAAGTAAAGGTGTATAAGGGAAACAATGGAAGATCACTTAAGTTTGAGAGGCTAAGGCATTACATGGAAGGGAAAAATGGAATTTTCTCAAGCATTTGGAGTATAGGTGATAGAAGTAAATTGTAGTCTTGTATGTTAAAGAAGCAAAATCATGGAAGAGAGGAAGAAGAAGAGAAAAGGAGAAAAACCTAGGGTTTTGGAAAATCTTGAAGAACTTGAAGACTTTGAGGCTAAAACAAGTAAGTATAAGCATTAACCTTTCTTGATTGTTGTATGAAGCATAGTTAGGGTTAGTTAGAAGTGAAAACATGGTTAAATGTGTGTAGGAAGTTGTGGATGAGTAGTTGTAAAAATGTTTAATCTTTTCATTGACGATTAAGAGTAGATTATGAATTGGTTTTTGAATGATTTTAGGTTGAACATGAGGTAGAAAAGATGGGTTAGTGTTAAGATGGGTTGTATAAGAAAGGGGGGAAGTGAAAGGATGGAAAATGTAGCAAAATTGGTCATCGGTATGGGTTTCTGGAGACTTTCGACGTAGCGAAACCCTAACTTGATGTAATTTGGTGTAAACTAGAGACATAGGGATAAAAGTTATATGAAGTAATCAAGTCTAAAATTAGTCTCTAATAATCTCAAAGTTTGGAGGGAAGTTAAGTATATATTTTTTTGTTTCAACTGTAGAAATAGTCCAGATTGATAAAGTATAACTTTCCGATTTCTAAACCAAATTGAATGGAATTATGGTTTTTGTTTAAAGAAATCAAGTGGGGCAAGGGAGACAAGTGTTGGATTGCGTACAGTCCGAGTATTCACAATACACTGCGGAAAAGACCACACAACAACATGACGTATAATCGAAAATACTAAGGATGTACGAAAATACCTTATTGTCGTGGATAGGTTGCTTCTTTTTCGAATTCCAAGACACTGCAAATGCGAATGCCCTTTACCGATATCCACACTAGTATACCGATATCCACACGAGTATGCACGCTATGGTTTATTTATTTGTTCATTACCAATAAGCCGTTCCCTTATGCCAAAACTGTGTGTTCATTGACTAATTGTGTCCGTGTATACTGCCTCAACAAGATAGGACCTAGCACCTCTTTTAGGAACTAGCCGTATTATCAGAGAAGCTCTGTCATTAGTTTGGTCCTTTATATTTAAATTAAGGTTTTCTTTTATTGTTAATCACTTGATTTGCAGCAGCTTCTAAATACCGTAGGCTGCCTTATAATCTCAATCCAATCCATACCATCAGCCTGTGTTGGGGTTGGGCGGGGCCGAGGCATCTGGATTTGGTGTGTCAATATCTAATCTATTGATTGATTCTCCCAACAGTTGTCCAATTGTAGCTCATCTCGCAACAATTGACACGTCTAGCTCGATGTTGCTCTGGCCTGTAGGCCTTCCTTCATGTCTGGATGATTAATTCCAAATTTGACTTCCATAACTTCGATTTGTTAATTGAATGATTCATTAACAATTAACCTATTTTAAAGGTAATATAGAATAAACTGACTTGAAATTTGGTTTTTTAATTTATTTCTAATACATTTATGAGTAGTATGATTTTGTTAACTCTCTAATTTGGAGGTTTAGTACATGAATTAATAGGCATTGTTAGATAAATCCAACACTTGCGTTTTTGATAATTGATTCATTTTCTTATAAAGTCAAATCGTAGACGGGAGTGAATAACGCTAATCCTCAGCATAACTTGTTAGCAACTAAAAGTTTTCTCACACCTTTGCTATCCACTTACAGTGATAGGTCATGGACATGGCACATGCACAAAGACGTACGGACAATGGAAAGGTTTCCTTATCCATCCAGCCAGTGTATCTGTGTCTTTGAATTGTGGGTTCTTGACGCACCGCCTCATAAAACTCTTTTGTTCATGTTGGAGAGATTAAATCCACATCATGTGCTTGGCTACCGTAGGACAATGGTACAATGCTGGTATTATTTTTTCTTTTGGTAATTCAGCAATCAATACCCAAAGAAAGAAGAGTTAAAATTTAACATAAAAGAGTTAAATTCAAAGACTCTCACAAAGTTCTCAAGAGGCTGTAAAATACAACAACAAGAGGAAACAAGGCTCGCCTAAAATATAAAGCCCTAGATTCGATGTGTCCTACTCATAATAACATAGAACAAGAAAAAGGGGACACGACTATGCCAAAGGTCACAGTCTGCCCGTGTAACGCTCCTAGATGCGAGACAAAAAATTACAGGGGCAACATGAATCTGTCTTGAGGCACGACCACTCCATGTCCATGTTCTGGAGCCACAACCTATTGTACAGCAATGAATGGAAAGAACTCACGAGTACAATGAGCCAAGAACAACATCAACGAGAGTGGGAAGAGGGAATTGAGTCACACCCCAAGAAACCTCCATCTTAACCTTATGCTTATGTAACTCTCATATAAGTAACTAAGAATAATATAACTTGGGACATAGTTATGTCTTAACTAGCATCTGCCACTAGAATTCTATGTAAATACATATGGAAACCATAAAAAAGAAAATAAGTTTATATTCCTTTTAGTTTTAAAATTAGGTTACCCATCAAGAATAAAAAGTACATTAGAGAGATCGAGATGTTGTTTTCAAAGAAGAAGAAGATTGGAGTTCATTTCAATTAAGCAGATCATATTAGAATATTGAGATCAAGTTTAGCATTAGGTTCAAATCTTTCATAAATTTTTCTTGAATCATAATGCCTTCCTAAGAGTTTTAATTGGATAGATATAACGGTTAATCAACTTCAAAATAAGTAGTTGTGATTAAGAGAGTAATTTTATAAGTTAGAAAATTTTTCAAATCTAGTCAAGAAAACTTTCTTGATTTTTTGAATAAGAAATACAAAGATAATGTTAAGGAAATCTTATCCAAATGTTTATTCATAATTTTTTCTCTTGATCATTTAATTTTTTATTTCTAATGGTTCTTTCTCTATTTAGATTTTTTTTAACTTTAATATTAATTAACAAACTAATCTTTTTATTTAATTACGTAGGTAATAGTAGGAGATTGTTTTAAGTCTTCATTATGGTAGATTAGCACTTTATTCACCATTGTATTACTAGTAAATAATAGGTGTACTTACATCTTCACAATCTAAAGACCCCAAAAATGAGGGCACATTTTCTATTGTAATTTGAATGCCATAGGCTAAAAGTGGTTCTTTTCCTTATCTTTTAAAACTTTACAACTTCTCTAGAGTTTAATCTTAAACCAAATGATGTGCTTGAATTTTGTCATAGACTTGTACCTTTTATTAATGAACTGTGTGACACTTGATTATTATTCAACTTAACCAAGTTATCTTTACTAAAAAATGCTAGGTATGAACTAGCACAATGAACAAAGAATAAGAAAGACTAAAGGAGAGCTTGGAGAATGATTAGAGAATATTTCTCTCTTTATATCTTGTTGGATATTTACAAATGATGTCCTTAAGGCTATTTATAGTCTTTCATCCTGTAAATGGATGGCTAGGATCTTCTTGATCTAATGGGACACAATGCTCCTATAAAATGTTCTACACTATTATTTATACATCAAGTACTTCATACAACTATCTACAATGTTCTACAATCTTCCATAAATGTTCTATAAATTTCTATAAGATTCCGTAATGTTACATAAGGTTCTAGAGACTACTTTCTTCTTCTAGTATTTTGTAGAGAATTCTAGATGATTCTTTGGATAAATCTCTTCTTGTGGGCTATAAAATATGTAGAGAAATTCTCCCCCACTCAATTTGGCAATGTCCTCATCGTATGCTCGATATATGCCTTGATCTTATCTTTATAACTCCACAATGTGAGCTCATATTCCTTGCTTGCCTCATTATTAGGCAACCCCTTCCATTTTAAAATAATACTTAACATAACCTCTCTTTGGAATAATACAATGCATCAGTATATCTTTAACATCTAGTTCAGGCATCATAGTAATGGTTGTAGGGGCTCTCTTTAATTTACCCCAGTTAGGCTCGTCTTTATCTTTATGGTAAGGTTTAAAAAGAACTATATGAAACGCAAGGTGCTTCTCTAGATGAGAGGTAATGCCAAACGATAAGCTACTTTTCCAATCCATTTCTTTATGGCAAAAGATCCCTCGTAGCGTGTTACTAGTCTTTTGTTCACCTTAACAAATCTTCAAATTTGGTATGGAAAAAGCTTCAGTAATAATAGGCCCTCTTCACTAAGCTCCAAGTGTCTAAACTTTGCATTGGCCCATTTCTTCATCCTTTTTATGGAATTTTCTAAATATGCTTGCACCATATTGACCTTCTCATTCCAATCATTGGAAAACTTGAAAACGACAAGACTTGGTCCTTTATAGAAAGTAGTAAGAGTGTGTGAGTTCATTAGTTGTTGGCCTGTTGCAATCTCAAATAAGTTGGCTCGTATTGACTCATTTTTTTGCAAGTTATATAAGAATTGGGTAACATTAAGCAACTTCACCCAATCGCTTTGATTGACACCGTATAGTGCCTCAAGTAAAAGTCCAATAGTGCATTCACTCTCTTGGTTTACCCATCCATTTTGGGATGAAAATGGTTAGAGAAGTTGAGTTTGGACCCATTAGTTTGAACAACTCCATCCAAAATCTCCCCTTGAAGCGAGTATCTCTATCACCCACAATTGTCTTTGATATGCCCTAGTCTTCACTAGATGCTTGAAGAATAGAAGTGCATCATCTTCAGCTATAAATTTTATCAGTACAGGGAAGGAAACTCCATATTTATTGAACCAATCTACCATTACAATAATGTTATAGCATCCTTCAAATTTTGGTATGTATATGATGAAATCCAAATAGACACTCTCCCAAGGGTTCTCCGAAATGAGTAATGGCTTTAGCAAACCCACAAATTGGCATTGATCCATCTTGTCTTAATGACACACAAGACATGTCTTCAAGTTGAACTCGATGTTATTGCACATCTAGGGCCAATAATAGATGCTCTCTATAAGTTTCAATACACGATTTACTCCTGAGTGACTTGCCCACTTAAATTAATGACACTCTTTAATGATTTCCTTTCATAGTCCTTTCCATTTAGGCCTATATATTTGATGAAATTTGGTTATAGTCACTCCTCATTTATCTAATCCACTAGAGGAAAACTTAGGCTTATGATGGCAACAAGCTCCCCTTTTTTGTTAAGGGCATCACCAACCAAGTTAGGCTTTATGAGCTTATGCTCTATCAGAAAGCTAAACTTTTCCAAAAAATGCTTCCTATCTAATTTCTTTTGCTTCATCTTCTTTTATGTGAGGAAGTGGCTAGTGGTGCCATTATCCACATTCACCACAAACTTAGAACACAACAAGTAATGCCTCTAAGTTCGCAAACAATGCACTACCATAATTATCTACTTCTCTTGGACTACATGATGAAGCTCAACCTCTTTTAGCTTACAACTCTTATTGATAAATGGATGCTTATCTTACATCAAAACACTACCAAGTGTAAAATTGAAAGTAGTAGTGTGTACCTCATATGGCTTGGTGTAATCGAGAATGGACAATACATGTTCTTCTATCACTTTTTGCTTCAGGGCTTTAAATGCCATCTTGTAACTTGCATTCTATCTTTTTTCAATAGATTTGGTAACTAAATAAGAAAGGGAGGAATAGCCTTTGATGAACTTTTGATAGTAATTGATGAGGCCAAGGAAGGAACACAATTATGATACCTTCTTTGGTGGTTCCCATTCATATATGGCTTGCAATTTGGACTTATCTATCCACAACTTGGCACATGTTATGTAAATGCACACTACCTGTTATGTAAATGCAATTTGGACTTATCTATCCCCAAAAATAGACTTAATGTTATGTAAATGCACACTTCTTCTTCTTCACATGTGGTTCATTTTCCCTTAAGACTTGGAAAATTTGTCTTAAGTGCATAACATACTCTTTTACTTTTTCATTACACACTGCAATGTCATTCAATTACACCGCAACAAATTTACCTAAGAAGGGTTGCAATACTTGATTCATGAGGGTACAAAATGTAGTAATCATATTAGTAAGTCCAAATGGCATTACTAGAATCTCAAAGGAATTGTACCTTGTAACACAAATAGTCTTAAGCACCTCTCCCTTTAAAATCCTTACTTAATAGTACACTGATCTTAGGTCAAGCTTAATAAACTAACTAGCTTTACCAAGTTAATAAAATATGTTAGCAATCAATGGAATGAGATACTTATTCTTCACCGTGATATTATTAAGTGCTTAATAATCAATACACAACAAAAAGAACCATTGTGCTTCTTTTGGAAAAGCATTAGTGTGTTGTATGGAGCCTATGATGGTTAGATATAGCCCATGTCCAATAACTCCTTAAGTTGTCTACTTAACTCTTCAAGTATAGGAGAAGTTATAAAGTAAGGTAATGCTACAAGAAGGCTAGCCCTTTGCACCAACTTGATCTTGTGATCCATATCCCATTTTAGTGGTAGCTTCTCTGGTAATTTTGGAGGCATAACATCCTTGAACTCCTCTCAAGTACATGAAAGATTCTACTTCTTTTTCCTTTAACACCACCAAATAAGTAGGTTGCTTTCTTTATGCCTCTAGAGAGTTGCATAGCAATTAGTTTTTGGATATGCCTCCTTCAAACGAGAAAGGTACCATAGATGCATTTCCTTCATCTAAGATACATATCGTATTGGAAAAAGGAATAGGTATGGCCTTAACACTATTTTTATGGTATATTGTTTGTGTCTTGGATGATTTTGAAGGATTTTAAACTTAATTTAAGAACTTTTGTCATTTCAATTCTTATTTTTGTCTATATAAGGAAAAGAAGCAAGAATGAAGAAGAATTAGATTGAAATAAATAAATTTTAGAAGATTTAGAGAAGCATTATAGAACATTATATCATACACATTCCTATGTTAAAGGTTATATTACAAGATGCTTTTTTTTTTCGTGTCTCTAATGTAACCTACATCCTCTATATGTTTCTCCCTGAAAGAAGAACACAGTACCCTATATGGTCTTGTAAAGGTGTTTGTTTAGTTATTTTATAATATAATTAACATCACTCCCATAAAGATTGTTATTAGACACCTAACTTTTTTGTAATGCATTGTTTAAGGTAAACAATATAATAAATGTAACTAGAAAATAAACTAAGCAAGAGAAAATTGACAATCGAACAATTAATAAAGCAGTAGTGAACTTATGATTAATCCTTGACAACAACTTAGGAATTATTTGTTTTCACCTCATCTTCTTGATTTAATAATACTTGAACCTAGATATTTAATAGTTATGATTAGCCTCTCTTAAGATCTAACCAAGCCTCTCTTGAGATCCAATCAAGTAATCCCAATTAAACTAGATAACAATTGAATTATGACCTCTCAATCTCTTACAACTCTTCTTATCCAATTGGATTTGAAGTAATTCTATAGGTTACTAACAAACAATTAAGATCTCTCTTCAATTGCCTGCTAATATGATATTTATAAGTCTATTATGGTACTAGCTCTCGTTGTGTAACATAAAAAAATATTTCAACCTAATCTCTCAATTCATATCAAAGGTTAAAATAATAACCACATCAAAGTATGTTTCTATTAAATCAAGAACATAAAAGTTTGATAAAACAATTCAAAAGTAATTTTTGAAAGAAATTTAGCAATCTATAGCTGCAATAATTCCACAATTGTTCATAATCAACATTCAAGAACAAGGAAAGAAAAGAAAAGAGTCAAAGATTGAATCTTGGATGTATTCTTCTTCTTATCTTTGAGTTAGAAAATTCTATAGCTTTGTCCTTTTTGGGATTTTTGCCTCTTTAATCTCTTTATGAGATGCTATAGCCCTCTTCTTGTGTTTTTTTTTACCTAAAATATTTCTTAGTCCTCCTATGGCGCCTTTTAGGATTTCCTCACTTGTCTATATTCCAAAAATAACCCAAATCTTTAAAAATACAAAAAACTCGCAACCTAGAAATTTTGCCTTTGCATGACCATGTATGTGCACTATCTCTTATCTTCATGCATGTGCACATTTTAGGCTTCCTTGTTGCGTCAACTTCAATCTTACATGATCATGACACAAAAGTTAGGGTTTCGAGTTTTAGTTAAAAGCGAAGGCAAACATGAGAGGTTCTTTGGCCAAAGTAAAAATTCCAAAAGTCACTTTGAATTTGGATTACGTCATCTTGAGCAAGAGTTCGCCATTCTTTAAAGATAAAGGTAAATTTCAACAATTCTTTAAAGATTTCAAGAATTAAGAACATAACTTTATTTTTTTATATTGTTTTTATGTTGATATTCTTGATGTGGTTATGAACTAATGGCGAAACATATTTAGGTAAGAAGAACGTAGGATGTAATAACTCTAATGCACTCTTTGGTCTAATGAAATTATAATTTTTGTATGATTTATTCATGCTTTTATATTAATTGAATTAAAGGAGTGGAATTGGTTCAAATTTTCATTTATGCATCGATATTTGAGAGATGAGATGTATATTTATGTCATAACATGAATAAAGAGGGTTAAGTATAAGCTATTTGAGAGAAAATCATAAGATCTTCCTAAGTTAGGGTACCTTTCAAGAGAGTTTATAGAGTAAATTAAAGCATTATTGGGTTAACTAGATTTGAAAGGAATTTTGGTTAATTAAATAAGGTTTGCATGCCTTGAGATGTGATATGATCTAAGTTAGGAACTCTTACTAGTCTAAGAACTAGAATAATTCATTAATACAAAGATGAAATTGAATATAATAAAGTCCTAGAGAAACTTGGCTAGTAAATGGGCTTTCTAACTCTCATCAGAGCCATCAAAATGAGTATAGATTTTTAAAACTCAGTTGCAGGAGTAGGTGTCTTATTAGAAGGAAGATTGACTAAGTCCTAAGTATGAGTTTTCTTTAAGGCTTGAAGATATTCATTCATAGCTTTCTATCAGAGAGGGTCAACACTCGCCTCATGACAAGAGTAGAGTTACAAGAGCATAATAATAGTTTAAATTAGTAATATAATGAGGATATTGTTTTAGGTGGAACAACAAACAGATGTGTGAAGGTCAAATTTAGGTATAGGTGCAGGATCAACAACTATTACCTAGTGTAAATTCAATAGGAGAATATAGGTTTAGGCTAATATTAAGCACAATAAAATTGTATGTATCAAAACTTGGAAATAACTCAATTGAGGAATTAGTGAAAAATAAAGACTTAGAATTGGTACAGAATCTGCCATTTGGTCATAGAAGGCATTTTGGATAATGTTCAAGAATATGGCTAAAATTGTGCATTGTATAGTAAGATAATTTGCAAAAGTACGAGTAGTTTGATAACAATTTTTATAAAGTTGACTGTCAAATCCCTAATCAAGTGGTTGCAAAAGCAATTTTAGAATGTAGAACTTTGTCTAGATTATTTAAGGTAAGTCTATAAAAAACCTCGGATGGATAGGGCAGATTTCAACAACTTCATATTCAAGTCAAAGAGCATTTAGAACTTGAATGAGATGAAGATGAAGTATTTGACTCCAAATTGGTTGAATTTGCAAAAATCAATCAACCATATTCATGTTCTAAATTATAAAGAGTAGTCCATAACTAGTAATAGAAGAAATCCTATATTTTTGTTTTGTAGTATCGTAATCAACAAATTGAATATGAATAGATGAAATAAAGGTGTTAGCAATACTATTTGTTGATCAAATGATTTTGATTAAGCTGTGGATGGGTGGAAGACCGATAGTTGGGTGACTGGGAAGTGCAGCCTGAGCAGAAGGAACAACGTCAAAGATTGTCGTGTTGAGATTTGTAAAAAGTATTAATTTATTAGTTTATGTGAATATATTTTTATTTTTATATAAACACATTCAAACGAACTTGAAACGTTGGGAAAATAATAAATGGCACGTTTTCTGTATTTTTACAAAAGAAAAGCCAAGTTTGCTTACAAAACTCCAAGTTTTAGCAGCAATTTCATGTGTTGAATAAAATTCTAGTATCAGTATCAATCAATCACTTTCGTCTTGGTGACTGCTTCCTTGTGAAATGGCATCTGGATCTTCGGGCCGGGGTAATTCTGGGTCTAAGGGATTCGACTTCGGTTCAGACGACATACTCTGCTCCTATGAAGACTACGGGAACAACCAGGACTCTTCCAGTGGCACCCATGCTGATCCTGTGATGGCTATTTCTGATTCCACCAAGGTAAAATTAATCCTTTTGCTCCTAATGCCCATCTGAATTGTTCTTTTTAATTGAGTGCAATGGAAGTTACTTTTTATAGTTTGTTTTAGTCGTCAAACCCTAGCAGCTAATCTCAGGGGAGTTCGTAAAACCAATTACCTTTTGCTGCGGAAAGTTGTTCTTATGCTTTAAACTTGAAGTCTTATCTATTATCACTCTAGCGTTGGTCCACTGAAGTGAAAAACTATATTAGTAGACTATTAATATGTGATAATCAAATATCTGATATTCAGCTTCAAGGAATCCACCACTCCGGCCATATGGATTTGGCACTAGGAAAATTTAGTTGATGTTTTTGGCCGCAAACACTAAGCTTGTTCTTCTATATTTGATCTTTTTTCCTTACTGCTTCATTCAAATACATAAAATAGCCGAAAGACATTGGATACTTGGGATGATGCAGCGATTGAATTGCTTGAAACGTCCCTGACCATTCTATCTCAATGCCATAAAGATTGAGTGACATGTTCCTTTTTTCTTATGCAATCTGTTTGGAATTAATCTTTATCAAAATACTTGGACAATTAATGTATTGTTTAACTTTAACCTGTCAAACAAATGATAAATTTGGAAAGTCCTGCCTTTTCTTCATAGGAGTCAGTAATTTTTGATGGTAGACAAATAGAACAACTTCTAAATGGGAATTGCTCCAAATTTGTATTTTAGTGTTAAGTTTGAACTGATTTTTGATTGCAGGAGCGAAATGTTGAATGCTGCACTTTCCTGCCATGGAAAGCAATTGAAAGTTGCTTTTACTTTTTCTCACCTCTCACTTCTTGAAGCATAACCCTGGTTTATGGGTTTATATTTTTTGTTCTGTTCTATATATAACATAATTTGTATTCCTATCATCGTCCACTATCATTTATTATGATTGCTTGCTTTAAAGCAGGATTTGCTCAAAAACAGAATGGCAAGATCATCTGTGTTTCCTGTTACTTCCTATAGTCAGCCAGAAGATTCTTTTTCCCATGATGTGATTTCTAATGTTGAGAAAAGTGTGAAAAAGCATACTGACATCCTCATGCATTTCCTTGAGGGGATCAGTTCACGCTTGTCCCAACTGGAATTGTATTGCTACAACCTAGATAAATCAATTGGAGAGATGCGATCTGATTTAGTTCGTGACAACAGGGATGCCGACTCGAAGCTTAAATCTCTCGAGAAACATCTTCATGAGGTGAGTTACTATGAATTTATGTTTATGTAGAAAGCTGTTACCTTTTCTTCCAAGCATAACGATTGCTTTCTTTATGATTTTAGAACTTTCTGATGTTTGATTGTCGAATCTTAATTGTCCTGTGATTGCAAAACTATGTTCGAAGTGATTTCATTTATTCACATATTTTAATCTAAATTCCCAAGCAAGCACGAAAATCATTTTTCAGAGGACTAATGTGTCATTCAAAATGGAATTTTATGTACTGTCTACTACTTCTATACATTCTTCAGTTTCAAAGTAATTAGGGGTGTAATGATATGAAGACTGCAATGCAATTAATTTGTAATTTCTGGATGAATTATTTATTTTTTGAAATACTGGATTAAACGCTCAATTTTCGCTTTTAAATATGAGTTTAAGATTTTATTTTATTACAACTAAATCCAAAATGCCCATGGGCAATTTTTCTGGAGAGACAAAACTTTTCCTTTTGTCTTCAGGCACGTGTTCTACCACTGCGGCCTTAAATTATTATCTTGTAACCCATTGTCACAGCGCCTTAATTTTCTATGGTGAGTATTTTCCATGGCCACTGTGTGAAAGGGATGAAGGGAATAAGGAAAACTGTGTTCATAACTTTCCTGTTGGCTCTCCATTGAGGTGTTGTATGTTTCAGATGAAACATTTGTTTGCCAGCTATGACGTAAATAGTTTGTGATGTCCTGCTTACCTAGTCAATTTTAGGAGATGTTTTATGCATTATGAAATTAGAAATGGAGGTGAAACTGAAGAAAGCAAAAGCTGGAGGTTTTGAGCCACTAGCAATAACAAGGCTTCATGACATATTTTATCGCTAATTTTATGTGCTAGCTATAACACTTTTCCTTGATAAAATGAGCACTTGGGGTCCAATTTCTCACTGCAGGTGTAGTATTATTTATCCTCTACTTTATAGCTCAAATAGGAGTTGCTTATTGGCTAATCCTTGCTCTATATAGTCAGTACAGCCTGTTTGGGGCAAGTGTGCTAATTTGCCTGTGCCATTGGTAAGGCAATGCATGCTTGCCAATGCCATCCCAACCCTTCAATGGAAACATAGCAGCTGACCAGAGCCATTAGATGCCATTATAAACTCTAAAGATAGGCAACAAAGACAAAGAAAAGAGCAGAAAAGGATTTTTAAAAAGAGGATATGTTGACGTAGCTGTCCTAGTTTTACGATTCTAAATTTTTGGATACAATTGATTGTTTCATATGTCTAGAAAGTTTACGTTTTCTTTTGAATTTAGTTTGCTGGTTTTTATTTTTATTCTTTGTGGCCTTATACATTCCTCTAACTTTTAGTCTTTCTTTGCTGCCGTGTTATCTGTATTGATAAGATGTTTGAAGTACAAGGCAGCCATATTTGGTGTAGATAAACCTCTTGAATATCAATGGGACAAAAGATGTTGAAAAGCCCCATACGTCTCTCTCACTTCTGATAATTCTGATTGGTGTGACTTTGAATGCATATGATTGGTTTTGCATTTGTGCGATGGGACCCTTTACCATGGATCATCGTCTCAAACTTTGTGAGATATGTGCCCATCCTTTATCCCCCCGGCAGAACACTCATGTATGCACACATACCAAAACAGAATCACATAAAGAAGAGAAAAGTAATGGACCTCTTATTTGAAGTCACTGGATTTTTCCTCCAATTTCTGGTGTTTGCACTTTGTCATTATGTACAGACAGTGAGGTTATTAAGAGTGAATTTTAATGCTAGCTTTGAGGTCCAGGAAACTGATTTTGTTTATATATGTGTAAATTTGTGTGAAAAAATAGAAATAGAGAGTGGGATGACCAAAAGTTACTGTGATGGGAGAGGAGAAAGTGTATAAAGGTGGGAGTAAAGGCAAATTATTAGAAGGCCTGGGAATGTAGTGCATTGGGTTGAATAAGTGGTTTTGGTATGAAATGTAACTCTTGATTCTGAATTCTTGATGGAGGGAAGATTGCATGTCAGAATAGGTCAAACGTGTGGTTTGATTAGCGAAGCAGAATTGCAACTGTCTGTCTCAAATTTGAACCTAAAGAATCAACATATGGTTAACAATGCTTTCTCATTTCTTGATTACACTAAATTCTTTTACTTTTCTTGTGGTTTGAATTTTTGAGCTGTTTGGTACATTTCGATCTTCTGTTGCTTGGTCCAGGTGCATAGGTCTGTCCAGATATTAAGAGACAAGCATGAACTTGCTGAGACTCAAAAAGAACTAGCCAAGCTTCAGCTTGTGCAGAAAGAATCCACATCAAGCCATTCTCAACCTGATGAAGAGAAAGCTGCACCAGCTGTTTCTGATATCAAAAGCGCTAACAATACATCTGAAGTGCATAACCATCGGTTAGCTCTGGCTCTTTCCCACCAGATTGTGCCTCAGCAAAAACAATCGACTTTTCCTACTCTGCCTCAAATTCCAGCTCAGAATGCTACACGTCTGTCAAACTACTATATGCCTCCTCCCCATTTACCTGTTCCCACAGTCGAAGCCCCACACCGTCCATCACAGTATACACCTGCTGATACTCAATACCGCACACCCCAAGTGCAAGATATTTCCAGAGTGGCACAACAGGTACTGCAGACACAGGTGAATCAGGCACCAGTTGGCCATCAATTTTCTCAGTATCAGCAGCAGTGGCCCCAGCAATTACCTCAACAACTACAGCCACAGCAGCAGACAATTCAGTCCCAGGTTAGGCCCTCTTCTACAGCAGTTTATCCCACGTATACTCCGCCAGGTCAACAAATGAATTCATCTCCATCAGAGACACTTCCAAACAGCATGCCTATTCAAGTCCCATTATCAGCCCATCCTCAGCCTTTAGGCAGCCATGCAGATGCCATGCCTTATGGATATGCTGCTGGGAGAACGGTTTCACAACAGCCTCAACCTCAATCTCAACGTCAACCTCAGCAACTTAAAGGAGCTTTTGGAGCACAACAAGGTGATGTGTATGCAGCTCAAGGGCCCCACTCTACTCTTCCCCCAGGCCCTTACATGATGTATGATACTGAAGGTGGGAGAGTACATCATCCACCGCAACAATCACAATTTCAACAGGGTGGGTGTCCTCCAACAAATCTCTCACTGCAGAACCCAAGGCCAGCCACACCAGGCACAACTATGTTGTCTAATCCAAGTCAATCGAACTTCCCTCGCAGCCACCAGTATAATGAGTTGATTGACAAGTTGGTAAGCATGGGGTTTAGGGGCGATCGTGTTATCAGTGTTATTCAACGGATGGAGGACGGTGGACAGCCTGTGGATTTCAACGTTGTGCTTGATAGGTTGAATGTGCATCCCTCGGGGGGTTCTCAAAGAGGATGGTGAGGGAAAAGCCATTTGCTCGTGATTCATCAATTGCATGTTCATGACAGTTACATCGATGCTATCTTTAATTGAATATAGGTTGTCGAATGCTGGTCATTTTGTAGTACTCTTACGTTTTGTTCTAGTACGTCCTTTGTTATTAGGAGTATATTGGACTTCTCCCTGTGATTTTAACGAAGGGAATCCAGTTGCTCTTTGAGCCGCATAATGGTTATGGGTTTGTCAGAATCGCAGGCTTGTTGGAGATAGGGATGTCAATGGCACGAGCCAATGGGTGGCCAAATGGTCGACTCATTCTTACTTTTTTAAAAACAAATTTACAAAATGATGTTATTTTTGTTGTTTTGATCGGGCCACGGATTGAACAGTTAGGTTGAACTATTTTAGCTTGTGATTTGATCAACTTGGGCTAAAATCGGGTCGGATCGGGTCGATTGAGTCAAAATTGACATCCCTAGTTGGAGCTAGTGTTAGGCCTTGTTTGGTTGTTATAGATTCTTACTTAGAAAAGTAATATTTTTTCTAAAATTTATATTATCACGTTTGATTCATTTTTTGACTAGTTAGAAAAGTAAAAACTTTTTCAATCTAAGAAAAATAGTAGCATTTTACTTGGATTCTAAATTACAGCATCCTTTTAGTATTTATATTATTTTCTTTAAGAATTTAATCTAAAAAATACACTAGATAATTTAATCCTTCTTTCTATCTTAATTCTATGACTTTAAAATATATAAATTTCAAATAAATTTTAATTTAATAATTA
>JAOTIZ010000203.1:23314540-23329114 GCA_027123425.1 Erythroxylum panamense
CAACCGAAAACAAGATAGAAAGAAGCTAAACTTACCGGGTAACGCTCCAAACTGTCGGAAAACCCGAGAAATCGAAATCCCCAAACTCTTCTTCCTCTTCTCCCTACGACGGCTTCTCTTCTCTCTTCTTCTTTTCTTTTCTTTCTTTTTCCTCTTTCTTTCTATTTTCTTCTTTTAAACCTAAGGGCATGGACAATGTCCACAATGCCCTTCCTAATAAGCCTAAGCCCATTACAATTTAAGTGGTATTCCCAAAATACCCTTACACAATTTAATCATCTAATTCCTTATTTAAACCCTAATTCATCTCAATTATACTCCAATTAACCATTGATGTATCCAATTTAATCAAACTAAGCCATAAACACATAATTATCAAAATTCATGCTTAAAGACATCATTAAAAAAAAATTCGAGGTCTAACACTCTCCCAAGCTTCCACCTCTCTATTGTTTTGCCCTTCTTCCCAGCTCACTCTGTTTTCTTTCTCTATTTATCTTCTTTTTTTCTATCTCTCTGCACCTCCCATGTCTGTAGTGTCTCTATGCGAGTGAACGAATGAAACGGTGAATGAAAGATGATTTTCTCTTCGCTG
This sequence comes from Erythroxylum panamense, assembly GCA_027123425.1. Classification (NCBI taxonomy): domain Eukaryota; kingdom Viridiplantae; phylum Streptophyta; class Magnoliopsida; order Malpighiales; family Erythroxylaceae; genus Erythroxylum; species Erythroxylum panamense. Next base: position 23,315,136 of record JAOTIZ010000203.1, read on the forward strand.
CCACCCTCTCTTCTTTATTAGACTCTCTTTTTTTCTAAGGTTTCGTGCTTAAACGCTTTCAGCTACCACGTCTTAAACCTACGAATAAAAATTAAAACATTTCACAGTAAGTCATAGGTTTGACTTACATGTCACACTTGTCCATGCATGTAAGTCACAACTGTGACTTACATGTCATGCCTTTGTATTGTTAAACAACATGCACTGTTGTAACTTAAATTTCACAACCGTGACATGTTCAAGACAATTTCTAGGTGTGGATTGATGCAAAACTGTGGACATGGCTAGTGAAACATGGCTAGATGAAAGAAACGTTAAGCATGCATGGTGATGAAGAGAGCTATGGAGTAAGCAACTGGTAAGAGAATGACAGTTGGTGTTTCATGCAATTAACGTGAATGATTAAACATATGTATTAATGCATGTTGCTTGGAGTATGATCATGTATGCATGGCTATGGGAATGGAATTAACATGAAGATTGCATGGTGAGATGAGAACATTGCAGCTGGAAAAATGAACATGTGTGTGTGTGTGGAATGAACATATGTATGTGTTTGGAATTAACGTGTGTGTGTATGGAATTAACATGTGTATGTGTACAATTAAACCATGTGTGTATATAGAATTAATGTGTTGTGTGCATTTAAACCATGTGTGTGTGTATGGAATTAATGTCTTTGTCTTCATGTAATTAACTGGAATTAATGTCTATGACATGCAATTAACGCGTCACACCCATTTTCATGCAAAATTTTTCTAATTTCCATACAACATTCACAAGATAACCAAATTAACATTCATGCAATATTTATAGCATTTTTACTCAATTGTTGAGAATTTAGACCTCCCGAACCCACACCCAAGGATATTTTATAGACAAAAATATCAGAAAATAACAACACAAGAGAATTTACATGAAAACTCCTGACCAAAAAATAAGACGAATAATGATGAGGAGACTTGCACTAATGAAAAGTGATAAGGAGGACATAAAGATTGTTAAAATCAAATTCAAGAACTTCTTAAAAAATAAGAGTGATAAACAAATAAAGAAATAAATAAATTCTAATAGATTGACACTACTAGTTTAGAGAGCGAGGAATCTGTAAACATGGTAGCAAGTATATATTTTATGACTAATAATGATACAGTACCCTTTTACTCAAGTTATTGTGATGATAATTTATTATATGATAAGTGTATTGAGTATTTATAAAGGTTTTAAGTATGAAAAGAAAGATAGTCTCTTCCAATCATATAAATGCTATAAAACTTTTAATTACTTGTATAGTTAATACTAAAAAATTGGAAAGTAAAATACATGATATGATAGATTCTAAGAGTGTATTTGTTACCAAAGATAACAACATGATTTATTGCATGAGAATAAAGCATTAAATAAGATAAATTCCTTCAAAACTTCATTAACTAAGTTAACTTTAGGGAATGAAAAACTAGAATGCATGTTTAGATCATAAAAGAGCTCAAATAATAGGCATAACATTGGTTACACATTTAAAAGTACATCTAATACCAAGTCTACATTTGTAAAAGAAAACCATGTGCAAAATGATGAACTATTACTTAAGTCAACACAATGAGCATAGGCTCCAATTCTCCATATTAAAATTTAAATGCTCAGGCATAATCATTAAAGTCCTAGATATCAAAAGAAATAACTCTAAAGGAAAATTATACATACTTTTTTTTATGCAAGATAACATCAAAGAGAACACAACATTTTCCTTATTTATATAGGTCTCTTTATCATCAAAGTGGCATGAAACAAGAACACAATTATCATAAGTCACTATAAAAGTGTATGAAATATTTTCACTCGTACAACATATTTATATTAGAACTTGTGCGACTTTGATTTTTGATTTAAAAGTTTTCTCTTCCTTAATAATAACACTCACAATCTAAGGTAACTATACTTATTGTTCGGTGGTAATAAAACATGAATATGGTGTCGATTTTACATTGAAGTTGTAGAAATTTAAAACACTTTATTATTATTACCTAGATAACTAAACAAAAATGATTGGTTTGATGATTGAATTTAACAATATTGACAAAAAATTAACCATTAGAATCAGCACAAAGCAAATAATCAAAGAAAAAACAAATATGGATGAACACCTTACTAAGACTCCTTATAGCATTATCTTTGTAATCATGATTCAATATATAAGAAAGGTTTTATTAATTAGATAAGGAAAATTTACTAACTTATGAAATCAAAAAAGTTTTATTAACTAGATTGGGAAAATTTACTAATTTATGAAATTACTCTTTATTGAATTATAACTAAAAGAAATTAGCCATTAGAATCAACATAAAGAAAATAATCGAAAAAGAAAAAAATTTTGAACGAACATCTAATTAAGACTCTCTATAGTATTATTGTTGTACTTATGAAATAACTCTTTATTAAGTTGTATGTACCTATTCTCAAGTTAATTCACAGATATCTCTATATCATTAAGGCCCTAAAAATACACTAATATTTATGGACCTATAGTGATTGCATAGTTTATATTATTAATGTTAACAAAGTTTTTACCATTATAAATCTATTACTTACTAATTTAAGCAAGTATACCTATCATTATTAAGAAATATAATAGTAAGGTATTGATCCTAGGAGAAAGCAGTATGGATAGAAAAGCTTAACAATATTAAATAATCTAAAGGTAATAGAAAAAGAAATGTTTTTTAATTGTTCCTATTAAGAAGAAGGAATGACGGTGGTACCCAATAAGAATAATAAGTTGATTCCTATAAGAACCATCACTAGGCGGAGAGTATGTATAGATTACAGGAAGCTAAATGACGTGACAATGAAAGATCACTTCCCTTTACCTTTTATAGACCAAATGTTGGAAAGGCTAGCTGGGCGTATGTACTAATGTTTCTTGGATGGACTTTTGGGCAACCTTCAAATTCTAATTGCCCCGAAAGATCAAAAGAAAACAACATTCATATGTCCTTATGGTATATTCACTAATAGGAGGATGCCTTATGGATTGTATAATGCACCTTCTACGCTTTAGAGCTGCATGATGGTCATCATTGATGATCTAGTCGAGAATATAATGGAGATATTTATAGATTTTTTTGGCGATACTTTTTTATTTTATGCCTCTATAATTTATAAAAAATTGTTAGAAAGAAGTGAGAAAACAAATATGGTGTAAAATAAAAAATTTAATTCCATGGTATAAAGGGCCATTGTTTTAGATCATAAAATTTATTGCAGGAGTATTGAGGTAGATCAGGCAAAAATTGAAGTTATAGAGAAATTACTATCCCCTTTCTCAGTTAAGACTATAAGAAGTTTTTTAAGTCATGTGAGCTTTTATTAGAACTTTCATCAAGGATTTTTATAAAATTGCTAGGCCTTTAACCAAGTTATTAAAGAAAGATATGCCTTTCAGATTTACTAAAGAATGTTTAAATGCTTTTAACAATCTTAAGGAAAAGTTAACGGATGCCCTGATTATGGTTACATCAAATTGGAATTTACCATTTGAGCTAAGGTGTGATGAAAGTGATTTTGCAGTAAATGTAGTACTTAGACAATGAAAGGACAAACATTTTCAACCAATTTATTATGCTAGCAAGACTTTGATTGATGCCAAGGAGAATTACACTACGACAGAGAAAGAATTGCTATTAGTGGTTTTTACATTCGATAAATTTAGATCTTTTCTAGTTTTTTTTATACATTTGTTGTTTATATTGACCATTCTATATTGAGATACTTGTTGAATAAACTAGATGCTAAGCCTAGATTAATTAGATGGATTTTGTTTGTTGTAGTAGTTTGATCTATATAACTTTAGGTTATAAATCGGGAGCTTTAATCTATAAATATGGCCGAAATCACTTTAGGCCTTTGATTAGAAGATAACCCAAAGATCTAAGAGTTTCTCTAACATCTACATAGGATGAAAATAAATGACATCATCCTATGCGCTTATAAGATAGTATACTAAGCAAACACTATTTTCAAGAATGGAGGTTCCTTTTATACTAATTATCTTGCCAAATATTATATTATATCTTTAATTTTTACTGCCTTGATAAAGGCCAAACGTTAGGAAATATTCCCACGCTTGATTTTGAAAACAAGCCTGTGAAGAAAAATGATTAAGCCTAATATCATATTGCAATATTCCAATTGATACTCTTGTTGAATATTTTTGTAATACAAGATTTATCAAATTTTGAATTAATTGAGTTATGGTTTATTACAATTACAATTACAATTAAAATTAAGTAAATGTTATATATACAAAAAATAATTTTTTAATTTACCAAATCCTTAAGGGCCTATTTGGTTAACGGTAATCGGTATTATATTACTCATCTATTCCAAATAATTAGAAATTCTTTGTTTGGTTAACAAAAAGCTTACAGAATAACTATTCCTAGTGTTAGTAATTCTTAGATATCAAAGAATAGATAAAAATAACTAACCTTTGTCTTTACTTATTCCGCACACATCCGAAATAGGTAAACACAACAAATTATTCAAGTTGACAATTTCGTCATCTCCTCCCACAATACTTTCTCACTTACGCAACAGCAAGTTCATCCTCTCCTCCCACAATTCTTTCTCACTCACGCAGCATCAACATCTCGTCTGGTTTCACTCACGCCCAATGACTCTCTCTCCCAAGCTTGACTCTTTTCTCCACTTTCTGGTCTGGTCTCACTCACGCTCATGTTTGGCCTGGTCTCACTCACGCACGCCGTGACTAGCATTTAAGTCACTTGCTAGTCATTGTCATGCATGGTGGTGACTTAAACTAGCATTTAAGTCACCTGCTAGTCATTGTCATGCACGGCGGTGACCGTGCATGACTAACATTTATTAAGTTCTCGAGTAGCTTCTATCTACTTGAATCTCAATATGTTTTATGTTCGTTTTATTCTTATATTTTGATAATTTCTGGTTGCATTATTTTAACTCTTTTTATCTCCATTTTGTATGCAATATACACCAGAAAATCAACCAAAGAAATGCTAAAAAAACAGCATAATAGCTACAAAGGAAGGGAGAAGACATTATTCTTAAGAAAAAAGCATGAAAGCGAACAAATAATAAAAATGTTATTTAAAAAGACACTTACGTCCTTTGCTTCAATTTTGGTAAATGAAATATTGAAATTTTGAAAGTGGCATAGTTTTTTTTTAAATTTCAATAATATATACTTATGATATTAATAGTTCACCATATACACAACTGTTTTTATGACAATAAAACCTTAGTTAATTCAAATAGATAGATTTCCAATAATTCTTAAAATTTAGGCCAATTCTAAAATTATGAGATAGAATTAATCAAAACTTAGGCTGAAATGCTTAAGGTTGTAAAATTACGCAAACTTGTTAAAATCTGTATCTCTTGTTTTACAACCAAAGTTAATACTTCAACCATTTTAAGTTAATAATAATAAGAATAATAAAATTATTTTTTTTAAATAATGAATAATTTAATAATAATAAAATTAAATATAATTAATAATAATAAGGAATTTAATAATAATAATAAATTAATAAAATTAATAATAATAATAATATTTTAATTTTTTATTAGTTATTCTTTTGTCATTCCAAGTTTATATTTTCAAATCAAATATTAACATAGAAATTCTTTAGTATTAAGTTAAATAAAGTAATACTTATTCTATTATCTTTCTTATTTTTTTTATTTCTAAAAATAATTATTCAATTTCTTATTTATTCCGACGGTTAAACCAAACAGGCCGTAATTATTCATAGAATTGGATAGTTACATAGGAATATCATGGAGTCTTCAAGTTGCCTGATACCTTTAAATTACTATAGTAGAATTTAACTTAGACAGAAACACTGTTATCTGAAGATAAATATAAATACAACCAGAAGGAAGTCCGCTCCTGAAAGCCAATATTTTTTTGTTTTTACATTCAAGGTATAATTATAACTCCAATTTACCGTAATGTTAAGGGATGCCATTAAAGTTGCAAGCGTTAGGGTGCCCTCTCTAAACGCGTGGCAGGTTCAGTTGCCTAAAGGCCCGAAATAAAGTTAGCCCAACTCGCAAGAGTTAACTTGTCCTATTTATAAACAAATTTATTAAAGCCTAATCTCGTTTTGGCGGACGGAATCGGAAACTGTAGATTGCTGACATCCTATCCAAAACCATCGATAGGGTATCTCTCTCTTCCTCCGCTGCAATGGCGTCTTCTCTCTCAACTTCTTACAATGTCGGGTTATCTCTCTCTTGTTGGCCTTCATCTTCATCTTCTTTTTATGACATCAGTTGCAACAATAACATCAACCTTAAGCTCTCCTCTTCGCTTTTTGCCTCTCCCATTACTCTGTCTTCAAATCCAAACATCTCCTTGCAATTTATGAGTAATAGAACCTCTTCAATTCTTCCCACCTCCGCACGGCGCCTCTCAGTAGTCGCAATGGCTCCCCCAAAACAAGCTGGCAAGTCCAAGAAAGGTGAATTTGGCTGCTTTTTGTTATTCAATTGTGTTTCTTGCCTTGAATTATTAATTTTGTTTTTTTCTTCATCCGTGCAATGATTATGGTCATACGTGTGTTGTCGTTGCAGTGATCGGATTGATAAAGCTTGCTCTCGAGGCAGGGAAGGCCACTCCTGCACCACCAGTTGGGCCAGCGCTTGGCTCGAAGGGAGTTAACATTATGGCTTTTTGCAAGGATTACAATGCTCGAACTGCTGACAAAGCCGGTTATGTCATTCCTGTCGAAATCACCGTCTATGATGTCAGTTTCTGCTTTATCCTTGTTGGGTTTTGGCTTCTGTTCCATGTATTCTGGTTTTAATCTTGTTTTATGTTATTTTCAGGATAAGAGTTTCACTTTCATTTTGAAGACACCACCTGCTTCTGTTTTACTACTTAAGGCCGCAGGTATTCATGCACTGTAGGACTGAGCAGTCACCAATTGTTTTATTTATTGTCTCATGTTCCTCTTTTTTGTATAATTTGTTTCTGATGTTATTCTTATGGTCAAATGACCTGCATAGTATTCCGTATATGCGATTAGGCTTTGTGATACTAATAACATGGTTTTTGTATTTGGGTTTTGGATCTCTAACTGAATTCTATCTAAGGGATCCAATTACATGTGATTTCAAACTGTATATTGAACATTTTTCATGATTTTTGACTGCCACAGCTCAATTGTTTTGTTTCCTAATAATTTATTAATTCACAAGTTACACCAGTGGCTGGTGATTTGAATCAGTTGTCTATAGGAGGAAGAAGAGAGAAAATTTCAGGAAAAGTGATAACAGAAAGGAAATAATATTGAAATTAGAGTGATGGTTTGGCTTTCAACAGAATAAGTCATTACATATGTATTCACTTCTCGACTGAAATCCAGGCTCTTTGAATAGCTCCTGATCTTCGTCATATATCTTTTTATAAACAATCCATTTATATGCTTCCCGTGCAAAGTGATATGGGAATAGATCTGTAAATTCTATTACCCATTCATATCTTATGGATCTTAGATTTTGGTTGCCAGGAAAATGTATTCAAAATTTATATTTACTCTAAGATCTCATTGACTGATTATTGTGGGGTTTGCAGCCAACGACGTTGCTGCATGCCTGCCACTTGTCGAGGCAGTTTTTGGATTATTAAAATTTGCACTTCATTCTAATAGGCTTTTTTCTTACTTCTTTCATCCTTAGTTTTGTTTATGTTTACTGTCTAAGTTCTTCATTGCTTTTCTTTTTTTCTGAAATGTAACTCACTCGGGAGTTTACTGCTGCCTCTAGTGTTGATATCACTGTTGGAAGTTGCTACTGAAAGGTTTTTAAGTTAAATGGACTTTCTTCTGTGATATCTGTTCAACTTTTTTATGGTGCTAATTTGGCTGCCAATTATATTTTCCCTGAGTAGCTGTCTCTGGTGTTGAAATTTGCTATTTTGATATGATCGAAGTAATTTTTGTCCAGTGAGATTTTATAAGCATGACAAGTACTGAGTAGGAAAAGAAATATGTGATTAATAAAATTTAAATATTAAAGCATTCTTGTCAGCAATGTCTCTGGTGAATTTGATCTCATATATATATGTGCAGGAATGAGATAATGATTCATAAACTCGATTTTATTTGTGGAACAATTGGTAAAGAGGGCAAACCTTAGAGCAATCGGTAAAGTTGCTCCCTTGTAACTATAAGATTATGTTTTTAAGTCACGGAAATAGCCTATTTGTAAAAATACAAAGGGAATATTGCATACATCATAACCATTCCCAAACTCCTGCAAAGCAGGGAGTTTTGTGCACTGGATAGTTTTATTTTATTTGTGGACCAACTTCTAAAGCTTCAAGTGGACATCTGCCTGTTGGTTGCTACAATATGCATTTAAAATTTATAGCTGAAGGAGAGTGTTATATGACGGTTTTGAGGTTTTAATTAGGAGTGGAGAAAGGGTCTAAGGATCCAAAGAGAGAGAAAGTGGGTAAGGTTACAATTGATCAACTGCGGGAAATAGCTACTGAGAAGCTGCCTGACTTGAATTGCTCCACCATTGAATCAGCAATGCGAATTATAGCAGGAACTGCAGCTAATATGGGGATTGATGTTGATCCTCCTGTCCTTGACCCCAAGAAGAAGGTTCTTCTGTAATTATATTAGCTATTTTGATGTTTGATTTTGCTGTTTCTGTACTTAGGATAATCTTTTGATAAATTAATGTTGAGAAGATTCTTTTTCCTTCTTTTCACAAATGCTACGGTAATGTGTAATTGCCATAGCACGAGGGAAAAATATGTATTGAAGATTGGATGAGTTGAAGGCATGATATTAATAAATATGACATGAGGGATATTTCATTGCACTACATTTTATTTTCTTTCCCGGTGTTATAATTTTTTTTTTAAAATTGAATTAATTTCATTCCAATAAGAGTATGGTGAAACAACGTATAATTACCTTGGAAATCAATTGGCCAGATATACAATGGCTGAGTTTGTTTCCAACCCCCACAAAAGGAAACAATAGTGTGATGTGAACATCAGGGTGATTTCATTGCACTACGTTTTCTTTTCTTTTCGGGTATCACAATTTTTATACATAATAGAAGAAAAGGAATCAATATTGTGATGTAATAATCTGTTGCGTTATCATAAAGACAGATCTCTTTTAGTTGATCTTCATATGTCAAGGTTCTATGTAAGAGATTGGCTGTCTAAAGTTAATCAAATATTTGGGTGCTTGCTTTGACATCTAACTTGTCTTCTCGTATATGGAATTGAATGGTAACGATGAGACATACCTTGGTAGGCAAACTATAAAACTTCCTAGACTATAGGTGATAATGGATATGTTAGAAAATTGGGACGCGATCCGATTCGAAGTAATTGACTAATTATATATAAAAAATTATTTTGATTTTCCAAACATCAATATAACTTTAATCTATAAAATGATTAACACATTAATCAATAATAAAGCATAAATCATAATTCGTATCTTATTCCGAAGCTGAATCATTTCTTTTCTTATCCCTCGAATTGTTTCTAAAATTAGTCTATTTTCGTAACTACATAAGTATTCGACCTTTAAGGATATCCACGAAATAGGTTAAAAGAACTTCATAACTCTTACAAAGATGGTTAAGTAAGAAGTGTTAGCTCCGCTAGAGCTTAGGTTTATTCATAATAAAGTTTGAATATTTTAGTACTTTAATTGAAATTAAACTATAATTTCAATTAAACTTTAATTAAAATTACAAATAATTCTAATTAAATATCAATTATACCCAAATAGGATCCAATATCTCAAATTGATTAAATATCTTGTATTTAATCATAAAGTTTCTCAAACTTTATATTCAAGTTCAGCTTGACTAAAATAACTTTGCTTTCTACAATCAGTTTTTTATATGTAATTCATTATGTTCCTAAATATGTTGACAATGATTATAAATTATATATCTAATTCAAAATTAAAATAAGATAAATTAAAACTTCTTTTAATTTATTTTTAATTATCTAATTAAATAATTTATAATCATAGATCAAGATTAATGTCTAACAATAAATTATGACTGGCCAAATATTTAAGAATATTAAATTAGTTTTGACTAACCTTTCTATGTATGATTTTTCTATATAATTCAATCATTTTATCATACAATGTTCCAATTAGACATAGAGTATTAAATTAATCTCTACTCTATTTTGAGTTCAATCATGTTTGTTCTCCGTCATTATCTATTGATTCAATTAATGATATTTGTAAAATATTTACAAATGGTAATTTTACCTCGACCAAGGATTTCTCAAATCAATACTAATCGAGAACAACAAATTATTCTCCCTACTTACTTTAGATAACTATTTACAAAGGGAATTTTACCTTAATCAAGGATTTCCTGAATCAATATTAATTGAGAACAATAAAATATTCTCTCTACTTACTTTAGGGAACTATTGACAAAGGGTCATGTCACCTTGATCAAGGATTTTCCGAATCAATATTAATCTACTCAACTACCTTCATATAGTTCATGCTATATCCAATGACTACCAACTAAATAACTCATAATTAGAATATGTCATAAGTAGTATCAAAATATAGCAATTCCTGTATAAGATAACTTTGGATACCTCAAGTCAAATGATTACTTATACAATCATCACAATGATAATTTTTATAGACATACAAGTAACATTTCAAATGTATTTCTCGTTTTGGGTTAGTTCAGTGAACTTGCTCTCTCTAACAAGCACCAATACGTTTGTTTAAGTATCTCCATACTTTAGTCTATGAGATTGACTATTTTCTTCATAAGGCAAAACATAACATTTGCTAGTTTTTTTACGTTATATTAATGTCCAGTCTTAATAGAACAATGACTAGGAACAATTTAAGGATAATATATAAATACAATATGAATCCAATAATTACAATCTCATTATAATTTTATTTGCAATGCATAATTATCTCATATGCTTTATCATATACATCTAAATATTTACATGATAAATAATGTCTTTAAATAATTGTCACTAAACTATAACCAAACTAATTAGTTGTACGACACAAACTAACAAAATAAGCACACTTGTTTCGTTAATTATAAATATGAGATAATATTTATTTTGAAAGACCTAATTAGTTATTTAATTAATGATACATATATTTTTAAAAGGTACTTTGTCTCAATGTTAGGTAATATTTTTTATCTCAATATTATAACATGTTTTATATGTATCTTAATCATAAATTTTATCTTCATAAAATTGAAATTGTAATTTAGTTAAATTAATAATTGATTATCATTACCAATGTGTCCTACATAAGAATTGTGTGAATTATAGATATGCATTATTCGGTATGTATCATATGTCTTAAGGATACGTTAGTATTAAACAACATTTTCATTATGGATGAGAAATATGTAGTTTATTTATGGGATGTTTCGAAACAAATTCGAACCCTACATGACAACAAACACTTTAGAGATTATTATTCAAATACTACACACATAGCTATCTAAGGGCATTCTATGGTAAACAATTACCATAGATATTAATAGTCATGATCCAAGAGAGGGCAAATCCTTTCGGGACCTTACAACATCAAAGGGAGAGGATTCATTTCTCCTATAGCTCTACTAGTCGAATTTAACATGCCAAGTTATCTAAAGAGATGAAATCTCAATTTATATAAGCTAACATAGAAATGAAAAAATTCAATGAAAACATAAAAGTCATGAGAACTTCAAAAAAAGATGTTGCCACCTTCCACAAAACCCAAATTCATCATCGGTGAGACAATAATTAGAACACCCATAAGGAGGAGTGCTCAATGCGGTAGCAATACGAGCAACCTTCGTCCTTAAAGGTTATGGGCACTACATCGTTAGTGGAATATAGGATGATGCCAATGATGTTTCGATATGCAGTGGCAAGTAGTGTTGTAGATTCTCCCTCTCTATTGGCACTACTTCCCTTGGCTGAAATCAAAGTTGACCAGAATAAAGAAAAGATAAGGGTTGGCTTTATGAATGGAAGGACATTCCAAAAAGAGCTTCCTGAAGAAGAAGACAAAGAAACCTCCATCAAAGAAGTGAAAGTAAAGAAGTGGCAGGAGATAATACAAGAAGATAAGCCAGAAACTTCTTTCCAAGAAAAAGAAGAAGAGTGGACAGAGATAGTTAAGGAAGAATTGGTAGAGTAGCCAAGCAAAGAAAATACTAACAAGGTGTTGGTATTGACCATAAGAAAGAAGGGTTCTCACTTCCTCCAAGACAAGTTGTTTGAGCAAATTGACAATTCAAGAAGTTTTGCTATTTTCTATTTTATTAACAGTTTTTCATTAAAAAAGGTATTAATGCATGCAATTGGATTATTTAATTTGATAAATTACCCCCTGTCATTATCTTACAACAAATGGCTTACTTACAAGCTACAAAACCTTTAAGTGGAGAAGAAACATATAGAGTGCTACCGACATTAAAGAAGCACTACATAGGAGGAAACCTATGAGTTAATTTTAATTTTATTTCAATATCAATATTATCTTGTTTTTGAATTCGTGTTATTATAGGTTTTAATTGATTAATTTTTATTTGATGTACTTTAGGATTAGAATATTAAGCATCTTTATAAGATCATGTATAATTAATGTTTTAGGGTATGTGTGTTAAAGGTTTATAACTCTAAAGTGCAAAATTTTAAGTTTGTTGATAAATTGTTAAAGTTGCATATGTTTACGGAGAGTTGGATGCTCTAAAAAAAAAGTGACTTACACGATTTGATACATGTCTGTGTACTAAATCATGAAAGTTTGCAAAATGTGAAATTATTTGACTTACACGGTTTGATACATGACCGTATATCGAATCGTGTAAGTCTGCAATATAGGTTTAAGATTCCCTAATTCCTTTATTTTTCTCACTTATTTCATCTCTCACTCACTGTCATTGTTTCCTCCAACTTCTTTCAACCCAATTCTCGCAATATTAAATTAGGGACATCTAAGTAAGTTTTCTTGTTTCTTTAACTTGTTTATGCATAATTCATTAGATGTTTTTTTGTTGTTTGTAGGTTGTTCAACAAAAAACGTTAATTCCTTGAATTCAGGACTTTTGGAGGATTTATGTGATTTTATGCTTAATTGTGGTTTAATAGTTGAATAATAACTTTACCTATTTGTTTGAATGATTCAATTCGATTAATTGCATGTGAATTGGGTGAAACTTCAGCTTGAATTATGTCATTGTGCAATTACGACTCACTAATTTTTAACTTGTGATGTTTTTCCATGAAATTAATGTTAACAGGTTGTTTTTGGAGTTAATTGAAGATTGGGTTTATGATTAATTGCATGAATTTAGTGTTCAATTTCGTCAATTTTGCATAATTGCAAAGTTAGGGTTTTCAATTTCAATTTTAGAGTTTGTAATTAATCAGTTAGGTTAACTTAATTCGTTAATTACAATATTCTTAATTTTAATTATGTTATTAATTAGGTTGTTGATTATTTTTTATTTTTCTTACTAAAATATTTTTGTATTTATTTATCCGTGTTAATTGATTTTTATGTGTTTTATTCTTTGTTGTCCTTGTGCTTTTGTATTTAATAATTTAATGAACGTAGTAAATTTTAAGTTTGGGGAAAATGATAGTCACATAATTTATCTGTAAGTTCTCACACTTGTCATAAGTTATAGGAACAATGACGAGATCACAACGAGCATAGAAGACCCCCAGTTAGAGAAATCGAGGAGAAAGTGTAGGAAAATCCCGGTGAGTACATCACATGTACCCGGTGCGGAAAACAAATTTTTTTTTGCCCCGGGACTTTCCCGAAATCCAGGATCGTTGTGTCTATATAACTAGGTCAAACTATAACGACCTACGTAGCCCGTCTCTAACGGTATCCACGCAGAGGTCGGAAAACCTAACCGGGACAAACCCTTTGACC
>JAOTIZ010000203.1:23329214-23344870 GCA_027123425.1 Erythroxylum panamense
TACAAAACGCGCTAAAGGGGATTGTCTTTAGGGCACTACTCTAACACTCTTACAATGCATAAGTCGACTTACACTTATAGAAAGCTCCTCATCCACAGCCCAACCACCAAACCGACCATGGATGTTATTGTTCAATGCTGGAGTTTAGGAGGAACAATACTAGTGGTTGTAGAACAAAAAGTTTGTTACTGGCTAATTTATTGATTGGGAGGCACTGGAGCATGTGGACTTAGCCCAGTAAGTTCAAGACCTTGTAGACCTTAATGTGTGATCTCAATTGTTTGAGATTGTGGAGTCCTCCTATAGGGAGTTGACATTAAAGGTGCTCTATGTTTTTCATAGAGAAAGGTTGCTATGACATGGATTTGTCCTAACATGCTCGAGTTCCAATTGATGAGAGAAATAATTTAGATGAGCTTCACGTAATTCTCCATCACGATGTGACTTTACGATTAGGAGTTTGTTGGGACATTGGAGTTTATTACGCTATAGACAAACTTTCCATATAGACTGTCTTTACAACACTTCTGACAGACAATCAACATTGAAGACGAATACGACCCAAGCAAGTCTAAAGCTTCTACATTATCTTGTACAATTAGAATATTGTCTCCAATTTGCCTGTTGCATATAAAGGCACTTTGATTATCATTAATGAGTGGAGGGATTACCTTCTTTAATATAGAAGCATGTAACTTGGAAATTATTTTGGTATAGTTGGTTGAGCCTTTTGAATTCCTTCTTTATAGCTTATAATTTCTTATGAAATTTGAAGGATGCGTACCCTTGCTCCCTATTCTCTAAATCGTGAAGTACCTTCTTCAAACCCCTCTTTACTATCAATTAGTTGAAGAATTTGAAAGGAGTTTTCCTCACCTTATGGAATTGGAACCCATGAAGTTAAATAAGACTATGATTAGAGCACTAAAGACTCACTAAATTTCATGAAGAAATTTTGGTGTTTTGTTAGTGATAGAGTTTCAAGGAGATTGGAGTGATTGGAGTGGCTAAGAGGTCACTGGAGTAGTTTGGTAGAATTTGGCTAAGTGATGGTGGTGGAGGTGTTTTGGACGTAGACTGTATTCTGGGCAATTTTGTGGAGAAATAAGGACGAACTAGGATAAACAGTAAGAAGTGGAATTGAAGGATATGAGTCAGTTTTCCAATGGTTTAAGTTTGACTCAATTTGGATGTGTGGTTTGGAAGATATGATTAATTTAGTATGGGTTCGTTAGATTGGGTGGTATAATGAAATGTGTGTAGAAATTGAGTGTTTTTGGAAAACAATAAACCCAAATTATAGCTATTGGTTTACTATGAACCCAAAAGAAATTAACAAGTAAAAAAAAGATTTGAGGTGCAAAAACTTGAAAGGAAACTCTCACTCTTTTATTAATTTCCAATCCTACATATGGAAAGAAACTTGACTTAAATAAGCAAACAAAAGCTAGAAGAATGTGGATGACCATATGCAGTCTGACCACACATTCTTTGTGACTTTAAATAGCTTTAAACATACTTAATATGGCTCATAACGTCTATCATTAACTTATCATTAAAAAAATAGCTAATTAAAAGTGACACTAAATGAACGTTAAGTTGCTCTTATTCAATGCAAATTTAATGATAAATAAGTTAGTTGAAACTTGGATAATAAGTCACTCTATTAGGTAGCAAGTTGACATTTTGTGGCCAGCCTTGGACTCTTTAATGGGTTGGGAATGAGCTTCAATTAAATCAGATTGGACCAAGGCTTTATAGTTCTCAAATGGTTTCCATAAGGCCTAAAACTTCATAAAACAAATTAGCCCAATTTCTTCTTCGATTTCTTAATCAGCGACTTCCTTTTCTACTCCAAGGCCTATTGTTTCAATATCTTCGATGGGTAACCTGGATGGTCCTCCATCATCCTCCCCATCTTCAAAGGCTTGAACATATTCATTTGGAACCATTGTATCTTTGATATTGCTAAGTCACTTACATTGAATGAATTTGAAATTCCGTAGTGGCTTGGCAAATATATTTGGTAGGCATTTTGGTTGATCTTCTTCAAAACCTTGAATGGGCCTTCGGCCCTTGGTATGAGCTTGGATCTTCTTTTGGCTAGAAATCTTTCCTTCCTTAAGTAAACCCAAACTAAGTCAGCTTCTTTAAATTCCACGAGCTTCTGCAACTTGGACCTGAACTTGTATTCTTCATTCTTCTTCACGATATGGGCCTTGACTTTTTCATGTAGTTTAGCAATTTCCTGGGGCCTATTTTAAGCTTAAGTGTTTGATGGAAGACTAAAGGTGGCTTGATTCAATGTAATACGCACAAGAGGGCTAACCATAAACAACTTCAAATGGAGATATATTTGTAGTCTTATTCTTGGAACAATTGTAGGCAAACTTGGCATGTGCTAGCACGTTATCCCAATTCTTGATTCTTCCTTTTAGTAGGATCCTTAGAATATTCCCAAGAGTCCTATTTACTATTTCGGTTTGTCCATCAATTTGTGGATGGAAAGAATTACTAAATTTGAGTTTTGTTCCTAATCTACCCCACAAATGTCTCCAAAAATGGCTTACAAATTTTACATCCCTATCACTTACAATGCTTTTTAGAATTCCATGCAATTTTACAATATTTTCAAAGTATAAATTCATGATATGGGATGTATCATTAGTCCTACTACAAGCTACAAAATAGGCCATTTTACTAAACCTATCAACCACAACCATTAGGGAATCAAAGTTTCTCCTTGTTCTAGGAAGACCAAGGATAAAATAAATACTTACATCCTCCTATGGTGCATTAGGAGTTGGCAAGGGCATGTATGGGCTATAGGCTTGACTTGTCATCTTTGGTTGTTGGCAAGTGTTGCATCCTCCTACAAGCTTAGCCATATCTTTTTGAATTTTGGGCTAAAAAATTTTACAATGTGCCAATTCGTAAGTCTTTTCTCTACCAAAGTGGCCGACTAGACCACCTCCATGAACTTCTATCAAAATTACTTCTCTAAGAGAGCATTTTGGAATATAACAAGCATCAAGTTTAAACAAATAACCATTGTGAAGCACATAATCTTGAAAACTACCTCCGGTTAATTTTCACTTCTAAAAAATTTGCCCAAAATCATCATCTTTCTCATACATCTCCCTAATATTATCAAAACCTATGACATGAGTATGCATGGGACTTAACAAATGATATTTCCTAGAAAGTGTATCTGCTACAACATTAGTGTGGCCAGACTTATGCTTGATCACAAAGTCAAAAGATTGCAAATATTCCATCCAACTAGCTTGTCCTATTCAATTGTGATTGTGTTTGTATATATTTCAAAGACTCATGATCAATATACAACACAAATGAATTAGCAAGCAAATAGGAACTCTAATGTCTAAGAGCTCTAACCAATGCATAAAATTCTTGCTCATAAGTAGAATACTTCTTTCTAGCATCACACAACTTTTCACTAAAAAATGTAATCGGTTTTTCTCCTTGACTTAAAATAGCTCCTATTCCAACACCACTAGCATCACATTCTAATTTAAATGGAACATTAAAATTAGGCTGGGCAAGAACTGGTGCCTTTGTCATCAGATTCTTATGAGTATTAAAGGCAATTTAAGGTTGACTTGTCTAATTAAACACACCTTTTTTTTCATGCAATCAGTAATGGGACTTGTAATTAAACTAAAATCCTTTGTAAACCTCCTACAGAATGAACAAGACACATGAAAACTCCTAACATAAAACAAACTCCTAGGGGTTGGCCAATCAGCAATGGCTTGTAGCTTAAAAAGATCCATACTTATTCCATCACTAGAAACAATGTAGCTAAGAAATGAAATAGATGAATCACAAAAATGGCACTTCTCCACATTATCATACAATTTCTCATTACTAAGCACTTCAAAAACTAACCTCAAATGCATGACATACTCATGTAAAATACCACTATACACCAGAATGTCATCAAAATAAACCACATCAAACTTAGTAAGAAATGGCTTTAAAACCTAATTCAATAATCTCATAAAAGTGTAAGGAGAGTTAGAAAGTCCCATTGGCATAACCAACCATTCATATAAACCATCCCTAGTTTTAAAAGTCGTTTTCCGTACATCACCCTCTTTCATTCTAATTTGACGAAACCCATTAGCAAGATCAAGTCTAGAAAATACTTTAGCTCCATGAAGCTGATCAAGCATGTCATCCAACCTTGGGATTGGAAATCTATATTTGATGGTTATCTTGTTGATGACTCTTGAATCAATGGCCATCCTCCATTTGCCATTCTTTTTAGGAGCAACAAAAGCAGGAACAACACATGGAGAAGTACTTGGTTGAATGAAACCTCTCTCTAAAAACTCATCAACTTGTTTTTGTGACTTATCAAGCTCTCTTGGGTTCATTCTATAAGATTGGTTATGGGGTATGATAGCATTTTGGACAAAGTTTATTTCATGTTGGATTTTCCTTAAAGGAGGGAGTCCTTTAGGAGGCTCTTTTAGGAAAACTATACTAAAGCCAAGAATTGAGGATTGTACCTCATGGGAAAGTGGCTTTTGGGGGCTCGGTTTGACTTTTTCAAGGTCAAAGGGTATCTGTGACAGTAGGCTTTGGATAACCTCTTCCTTTTCTTCATTTGTCATCAAGGCTAAAGTTTGATCACCTTGACTTTTCTTCTTTCTTGCTCCTGGTGGCATAGGATTGAGTGTGAACTTTTGTCCTTTAAAGAACAAAGAATAAGTATTGGCTCTTCCTTGGTGTTGCACATCTCTATCACATAACCATGGACAACCTAAAAGCACATGACAAGCACTCATAGGGATTATATGACATCATATCTTATCAACATATTTACCAATTCAAAATGGTACTAGACTTCTCCTATCAACCTTAATCTCATGCTTATTGTCTAACCATGCCAACTTATAAGGACTTGGAAGAGGTTCGGCCCTTAAAGCTTTTTTTT
Source organism: Erythroxylum panamense (assembly GCA_027123425.1). NCBI lineage: Eukaryota > Viridiplantae > Streptophyta > Magnoliopsida > Malpighiales > Erythroxylaceae > Erythroxylum > Erythroxylum panamense. Next base: position 23,334,181 of record JAOTIZ010000203.1, read on the forward strand.
TTCTGCCATTTCATTTGACACAACATTTTCTTATCTATTACAAGTTCACACAACTTCCCTTTTGACAAACACCTAGAATAAAACAAAGACTTTCTTTTCCAATCACTCTCATCATTTTCTCCACTCAACATTCTAATAATCACAAGCATGTCTCCTTCTAACTCACCATCACATTCCATAATTTTACAAGACTAAAAAACTTCATTATCATTGGCCTCATCACAAACAAGCATTTTATTATGAATTTCTTCAATTTTTTCAATGATCATAATATTTCTATTTGGACATTCAAATTGGAAGTGTCCAAATCCTTAGCATTTGAAGCATCTCATTTGAGTTTTAGGTGATTTAGTATTTGGTGAAGGCAAGGTTCAGTTTGGTGTTGAATTTTGGCTAAAGGTTAATTTTTGTGGTGGAGTCGAATTGGTCAGTTTTGGTGGTGGAAATGAGGGTGGTTTGTAATTTGGTGTAATGGCATATGGTGGAAGAAATCTTTTGGTGGACAAATGTTTCGGGGTTAGTTTCACATTGCAACACAAGCTTCTTAAGCTCATAGAAATGAATGTAAGGGAATAGACTTACCATGTTTCTAATCTCAATGTTGAGGCCTTTGAGAAATCTTGCATTGAAAATAACGTTTTCTTCTCTTAAATCACATTTTAACATGATCTGCTCAATCTCATCGTATATTCTTTAACCAATTTTATGCCTTATGTCAAGCTCATCATGTTGTCCATCTTTTACCTATAATGTGGAGGCAAAAATGTCCCATCCATCATCTATTTCATTTTAGACCAAGTTATGATTTTCGGTCTACCCTCTCTCAATCTCATCTTTTGTACATTATCCCACCAAAGGGATGTATAACCTCTCAATTTTAATTGCACTAACTTCAGCTTATTTTCTTCACTCATCTCTTTCAACTCAAAGTTCTCTTAATTGTGCACACCCACTCTAGATAAACATCACTATCAATTTTTCCATGAAATTCTGAGAACTCAATCTTGAAATTGAAAAGTTCATCTCTAAGTGGAGGGGTGTTTTGAGAGACATTTCTCATAGGGAACCGTAGGGGTGCCCCTATGTTTAGTTGTAGGAAAGTTGATTTTTGGAATGTGGTGGTTAGTTGTGATGGGTTTGATGAAACGTTTAGAGGAAATTGTGGAGGATGTTGGGAGAATGGATAGGTGGTTGGTTGTACAGTGGAAGAAAAAGAAAAGGGCAAATTGAAACTTTCTTCTTCTAAGTCTTGTCTTAGATTTTTAGGGATAAACGAAGAAGAAGAAGGTGTTACCCTAACTCCTATAAACTCATAGGCTTCTTGTTTGGCTTTTAGAGTAAGATTTTTAAGCCTTAACAACTTCATTTGGAGAAGGAGTTCTTCATGAGAACGTTGCGGTGTAGGGCACAACTCTTGAGAAACCATGGTGGAAGATGATGTGGATGATGAAACAGGGGGTTGAACCATGTCTCTGATACCAATATGATAGCATTTCAAGGAGGATTGGGGTGGCTAAAAGGTCACTGGAGTAGTTTGGTAGAATTTGGCTAAGTGATGAAGGTGGAAGTATTTTGCGCATAGCCTGTATTCTAGGTGATTGTGTGGATAAATAAGGACAAACTAGGTTAAACGGTAAGAAGTGGAATTAAAGGAATGTGAGTCAAATTTCCACTGGTTCAAGTTTGACTCAATTTGGATATGTGGTTTCGAAGATATGATTGATTTAGTACAGGTTGGTCAGACTGGGTAGTATAATAAAATGTGTTTAGAAATTGAGCGTTTTCGGAAAACAATCAAACCCAACTTATAGCAATTGGTTTACTATGAACCCAAATGAAATTAACAGGTAAAAAAAAGATTTGAGTTGCAAAAACTTGTAAGGAAACTCTCACTCTTTTATTAATTTCTCAATCTTCTATATGGAAAGAAACTTGACTTAATTAAGTAAATAAAAGCTAGAATAATATGGATGACCACATGTAGTCTGGCCACACATTCTTTGTGACTTTAAATGGATTTAAATCATAATTAATATGGCTCATAACATCTGCCATTAACTTATCATTAAAATAAAAAAAACAACTAATAAAAAATGACACTAATTGAGTGTTAAGTAGCTTTTATTCAATGCAAATTTAATGATGGTTAAAACCTGGCCAATAAGTCACTCTATTAGGCAGCAAGTTGACTTCTTGTGGCCTACCTTGGATTCTTTAATGAGCTAGGAATGAGCTTCAATTAAATCAGATTGGACCAAGGCTTTATAGTCCTCAAATGGTTTCCATAAGGCATGAAACTTCATAAAACAACTCAGCCTAATTTCTTCTTTGATTTCTTGATCAGCAACTTCCTTTTATACTCCAAGGCCTATTCCTTCAATATCTTTGATGGCTAACCTGGATGGTCCGCCATCAGTTAGCCAGTCCTCGTTCTTTAACACCCTATCTAACATCCTTCGAGTAATACAAAGATTTTGCTACATGTTACTCCATGTAAAATGGTATCCAAGTGCATTTGATGTTAGCCAATTTTGTCAATTCCCATAAAGTTAGACAACTATTAATGGCATTTTTAGGTTTTTAAATAAATTATCAGTTAAGTTACATAATTTGATCTACATAAAGATAATAAAGTAGCTCAATAAATGATCTAGATTAATGGGTCAAAGTTCGGGTAAAAAATGTGTCCCAATTAGTATGGATCAGACCCATATCAGCCTTGTGATAAGGAAGCCCCATATGGAAGCTATATAAAGGTTAAGGTCTCCTACAGTTACTCATACCAATCGTAAGCATAAGGAATCTTTGACTTGTTAGGAGAGCTTACGTATTGAGAAAATTATAGAAAGACCTAGCCCGTGTCTCAATAAACACTTTCTATAAACGTCCCGGAAGGTTTGTTATAGTTTGGAGCTCGAAATTAACATCGAAATTAGAGATGGAACCGAAATCAGGTATTCTGCATTACCTTCATTTTTAATCCTTTCATGTAGATCATGGGTATGTATTAAGGAGTATACTACGTATTACATGTGGTATCAGAGCAGTTATATGTCGGATTGTCAGAAATGAAGGTTTTTTATCATCTTATATGATTTTTCTCTTTTTTGATTTGTTTTTTAATTTTTTATGTATATAATTATGTAAAGTGGTATATATAAGGCTAACTATAAAAAATGGGTGAAAAATGGGCCGAATGGAGCAAAAAAGGGATCCCGCGATGCTAAAAATTGCCTCCAACATTGGGAGATGATGGAGACATCAGGCGTGTCTGTTACAGTAATGCGATGAGTCGGCATATGGCAGGCGTGTCAACACGTCTCTCCAACTAGAGATGGTGTGTGATTGGAGCGTATGCCGCAAATGTGAGACGGCGTGCGATTGGCGCGTGTGTAGAGGGTGGGACGGCGGGTGCGTTCCTCAAATGTGCCCATCCGAACTGTGCACGTGGCACTAGGCAGTGGAAGAAACGTGGCGGCACGTGCGTGTTAAGTTGTCATTTTGCATTTGGTATATAAATCTCTCTCATGTGTTGAAATTTTTATTCAAAATTGATGGATTTGTCTCTTACTTGTTCTTAGATGATTTTCAACACTGAAGAAATGAAATTGAGTTAAAAATATGCAAATGAAACAAAGAAAACCTGAAAATTCTAAATTGGTAGCAAATTCAGTGACTAAGCGTGGGCATATGCAAGGATGGAAACTATCTGCAGATTTGTTTTCAAATTCAAATCTAATTCATTTGAGATTTTCATAATCTTGGAAGAACAGATTACTGGATATTTGCAGCTGAGTACATGGGAGGTGTGATCTGCTGAAGATGATGGAGAAAGAAGGGATCGAAAAGACAAAAAAGAAGAAAAACGTTACTGTTCACAGCAATCATTAGATTAACATAGTTTTAGAATTTCTACATTATTTTTTCCTTCAGTTCAGCTTGCATTTTTGCACTATTCTTCTAAATATTTTCGAATTCTTTAGGAAAAGACCATGGATGGAAAGTATGTGTTTTGTTATTTCCTTGATTTTCACTTCTGTTATGAGTAGCTAAATCCCTTTTCTTGGTTAAGGGAACTATGTTATCATCTATTATGTATGAGATGTTTCAATAAAGTTTGTTTATGAGATGTTTCAATAAAGTTTGTTTTGTTGATGAACATTGAGTGTCTTCCGAATTACTATTTCTAATTGAATTGATTGATTTCGAGTGCGTAACTAGAAATTAATTCGTTTAATAGATAAATTAATGAAATATGACGTTCAGTTTTATTAATCACAAGTAGCAAGTATGATTATCTTCTTTACGTTAGAGTAGCTAAGAAAATACTTATCTTGTTTAAAAGCATGTCGTACATGTGTTACCTTGTTCATTGGTTTCTTAGCTCTTAAAAGTATTATTCAATTGAACCTACGATCGTATCTAAGTTATTGATTAATAGGACTACTTAGAATACATGTTTGTATGCATTTACACTTAAGAGAAAACAACTCCCAATGAATGTTTATTGATGAACTGAATTTTATATCAAGGATCCATTTTAGTATGATAACATTGGTGACCCAAAACCAAGGTTTGTCTATTAAATTTTCAGATCTAATTACTTTTGTTAATTTCAAAATTTTGTTATTTCTACATTCTTAATTTTACGTGAATTGCAACCCCCCCTTTTGTTACTTTATTTTAGTTTTGAACTCGTAAACTCTTTACTGTTAAAATTCCTCGTGGGAACGATATCTACTTATTACTACTACATTAATTTGTATTAATGAAAGTTGGTTTCTTTTTTAATTTGGTTGCAGGCAACAGTAGCACCAAATTTTGTACATGTGTTATCTTGTTCATTGGTTTCTTAGTTCTTAAAGCTATTATTCAATTGAACTTACAATTGTAGCTAGGTTGTTGATTAGTAAGAATGCTTAGAATACATGTTTCTATTCATTTACACTTAAGAGAAAACAACCCCCTAGTGAATGTTTATTGATGAACTAAATTTTATATCAAGGATCTATTTTAGTATGATAACATCGGTGACCCGAAACTAAGGTTTGTTTATTAAATTTTTAGATCCAATTACTTTTGTTAATTTCAATTTTTTGTTATTTCTATATTCTTGATTTTACGTGAATTGCAAAAGCACCCCCTTCATTACTTTATTTTAGTTTTGAACTCGTAAACTCTTTACCATTAAAATTTCTCGTGGGAACGATATCCACTTACCATTTCTACTTTAATTTGTATTAATAGAAGTTAGTTTCTTTTTGAATTTGGTTGCAGGCGACAGCAGTACCAAATTTTGGCACTATTATCGGGGAATTTCTCAATGATATATGTATGTTATACAAGTAGAGAAAACAAATTATTTGATTCAGAGATCGAGAAGGTAGCAAAGAGGCTACGGAAATAGACGAAATAGCAACATCAAACATAGAAAACAGAACAGATGGCAACAAACCACACCCTTTGTAAACTAGCCGAGCCCACGGACGCTCAATAGCCCCACTGCATCAACTTTCTGAATTTAGGTGATCACAATACTTTTGAATTAAAATATGTGTTGATTCATTCATTACCTTTTTTCAAGGGTTTACCAGGAGAAGATCCGTACAAACACTTGAAGGAATTTGGCGTAGTTTGAATGGGAATGAAGCCGACGAATACGATGAAAGATCAGATTAAGCTAAGAGCCTTCCCATTTTCCCTCAAGGATGTTGCTCAAGATTGGTTGTACTATTCAGCTGGAGAAAATGTGCAAACATGGGCTGAAATGAAGAGGTTGTTCTTTGAGAAATATTTTCCATAAATATTTTCTGACATCGAGAGTAGCCAATATCTGAAAGAAAATATGTGGAATTCGACAACATACGGCAGAAACCCTATACGTGTATTGGGAAAGATTCAAGAAACTTTGTGCTAGTTGTCCACACCATCAAATAATTGACCAGCTATTGATTCAATATTTCTATAAAGTTCTTTTGCTTTCGGATAGGAGTATGATTGACGCTGCAAGCGGAGAAGCATTAGTTGATAAAACACTGACGATCGCAAGGGGCCTGATCATGAACATGGCTTCCAACACTCAACAATTCGAAATAAGTACTAGGCATGGAATAAAAACTGTGAATGAAGTAAATATGACCGCTTTAGAGAAAAGATTGGATGACTTTACTTCTTTGGTGCAACAAATTGTGGTTACAAAAAAAGAAGAAGCAAAGGTATATGGAATATGTTCAATGTTAGGACATTTTACTAATGCATTTCTAGTTTTGCAGGAGGAAAACGCAGAACAGGTGAATGCTGTGGGAGGCTTTGCTGGATAGAATCAAAGGAAGTACGACCATTTTTCCAACACCTACAATTCGGGGTGATGCGATCACCTGAATTTGTAATATAGGAATCCTCAAGGGCAGTAAGCGACCACAAATTTCCAGCAGTATAGACAACCGTATATACCTCAGCAAAATCAAGATACAATATCCAATTCCGAAGGTAAGAATTCTTTAAAAGGTATAATGCAATCTTTGGCCACTAATACTTTGACGTTTCAGTGGAGTACTGAAGTAAGTATCCGAAATATTGAAAATCAAAAAAGGAATATTGAAAATCAAAAAAGAAATATTGAAAATCAAATAAGCCAAATGGCAACTATCATAAATCGAATGGAAACATGAACTTTTGAAAATTTTCCAGCACAACCGAAGATCAATCCCAAATAAAGTGCGGAGGCTATCACGTTGTGGAGTGGTAAGGAATTTTAGGAAGACTTTTTGAAAAATTCCAGAAGAGAGGTAGAAGAAGTCACGCAAAAGGCACCTACATAACCAAAAAAATGCAAACTAACCTGCAGAATATGGTGATTCCGCCCCCTTTTCTGAGTCGATTTGCCAAAGCAAAGAAGGAAGAGCAAGAGAAGGAAACTTGGGAGACTTTTTGAAAATTTCAGGTAAATATTCCTCTCCTTGACGCAATTAAATAGATTCCATGCTACGCAAAATTCCTTAAGAAGCTTTGCACTTTAAAGAGGAAATTAAAATTTGATGAGAAAGTGCAATTGGGGGAAAACATTTCATCGATTTTGGAAAAGAAAAAGCTTCCACACAAATGTAAAGACCCAGGTATGTTTACTATCCCATGTCAAATTGGTGATTTACGGATTGAAAGAGCTATGTTAGATTTAGGTGCATCCATAAATGTCATGCCACATGATGTTTATAAATCTTTAAATGTTGGACCACTTAAAGAAACTAATGTAGTGACTCAATTAGTCGATCACTCAAATGCTTATCTGAAGGGTATATTAGAAGACATTTTGGTTCAAGTAGGAGATATGCTTTTTTTTGGCTGATTTTATATTTTACAGATGGGCACTGATGATACATCTTCTTCCATTCTGATTTTATTCGGAAGGCCATTCTCGAAAACCACTAGAACAAAAATTGATGATCATGATGGATCTTTAATAATGGAATTTGATGGTGAATTAATTAAGTTCAATATATACATGTTTATGTGGATTTTATTAACACATGTGTGCAAGAGAATTTGAATTTGAAGGACAAAGATGAGGTTGAAATGATCTTGGAAGTGGAAAATACATCATGTTGGCAAGGAATTAGGGAATCGGTATTATCCAGTGAACAAATGGAGACATCATTGTGTGTGGAGACCATCAAACCAATATTCCATTAGCTGTCATATGTCAAAATGTCTAGAAGTGTAGACAAGTTGCTGTTGTCGCTGGCCCATCCACCAAAGTTGGAATTGAAAAGCTTTCCTAGTCATTTGAAGTACATCTTTTTAGGTGAGCAAGATACATTGATTCTTATTATCTCTAATCAACTTACAGTTTTGCAGGAAAGCCAGCTGATTAACATGTTAAAGGAGAATAAAGAAACTTTTTCTTGGACAGTGGCTGATTTGAAGGGTATTAGTCCCACTATTTTCATGCACCGAAGTTTGATGGAAGATTAAGTGAATGAGGTGAGGCAACCCCAACGTCATCTAATTCCACCCATGATGGAAGTGGTTAAGAAAGAAATTTTAAAGCTTCTTGATGCTGGCATTATTTATCCAATTTCGGGTAGCAATTGGGTAAGTCCAGTCTAGGTAGTTTCAAAGAAAACTGGTGTAACTGTGATTAAAAATAACGATGATGAGTTAATACTAACTCATGTTCAAAATGGTTGAAGAATATGCATAGATTATAGGATGCTTAATTTAGTTGCTAGAAAAGATCATTTATCGCTTCCATTTATTAATCAAATGCTTGAAAGAATTGCAGGTAAATCTCACTATTGTTATTTAGAAGGCTATTCAGGATACCGCCAGATTTTGGTAGCACCCAAGGATTAAGAGAAGACAACCTTCACATGTCCATTCGACACCTTTGCTTACTGAAGAATGCCATTTGATTGTGTAATGCACCCGCGATATTTCAAAGGTGTATGGTAAGTAATTTCTCTAATCTTGTGGAAAACTGCATGGAAATTTTTATGGATGATTTCACGATCTATGAAGAATCTTTTCAAACATGCATTGTCAACCTTGAAAAAGTGCTTAAACGTTGCATTGAAACTAATTTGGTTTTAAATTATGAAAAAGGTCATTTCATGGTTGATCAAGGCATTATTTTGGGTCATACTATTTCTTCGAAGGGAATTGAAGTTGATAGGGCTAAGACAGATGTTATTCGATCTTTATCTTACCCCACGAATGTGTAGGAAGTTCGTTCTTTTCTTGGTCATGCAAGATTTTATTGGCGATTTATCAAGAACTTCTCCAAAATTGCTCAACCCATATGTAGGTTGCTCCAAAAAGACGTGAAGTTTGATTTTGATGAGCCATGCAAAAGTGCATTTGATGAACTCAAGGAGCGACTCACTACAGCACTGATTATTCAGCCACCAAAATGGGACATGCCATTCGAGTTGATGTGCGATGCTTCAGATTATGTAGTTGGCATCGTGTTGAGCCAAAAAGTAGATAAGGTACCTCATATTATTTATTATACGTCCATGACACTTAATGATGCCTAGAAAAATTATTTTACAATGGAGGAGGAGTTTTTAGCAGTAGTCTTTGGATTGGAGAAGTTTTGATCGTACTTGTTGGGGATGAAGGTGATCATCTATTCAGACCATGCAACTCTGAATTATTTGGTGAATAAGAAAGAAGCCAAGACAAGATTGATTCGATGGATTTTATTGCTCCAAGAATTTGACTTGGAACTCCACGAAAAGAAAGGAGTGAAAATTTTGTGGGTCGATCACCTAAGCAGGGTCACTCCGAGTACCGCATCTGATGTTCTTCACGACAAATTCTCGGATGAAAGTCTCTTCGCAATTCAACAAGTAATTACATAGTATGCAGACATAGTAAACTTTTTAGTAACTTAAGTCTTTACCTAGTGATTAATCTAGAGCTGAGAGAGATAAAATTAAGCGAGAGGCTAAATACCAAATTTGGGATGAGCCTCACCTTTGAAAATTTTGTTCTGACCAGATTATGAGGAGATGTGTCACGGATGATGAAATTCCTTCTATTTTACATTTTTTTCATTCATTTGTGTGTGGGGAAAACTTTGGTCCCAAAAGAACTGCCCGAAAAATTCTTGAATGAGGACTATTTTGGCCTAAGTTGTTTTATGACTCTTACATATTTTGCAAGTCTTGCAATCATTGTCAAAGAATAGGTAACTTAGGATTGAGAAATCAAATGCCACTCGCGAATATGTGTTATCTTGTTCATTGGTTTCTTAGTTCTTAAAGCTGTTATTCAATTAAACCTATGATCATATCTAGGTTGTTGAGTAATAAAAATGCTTATAATACATGTTTCTATTCAATTACACTTAAGAGAAAACAAACCCCGGTGAATGTTTATTAATGAACTGAATTTTATATCAAAGATCCATTTAGTATGCTAACATTGGTGACCCGAAACTAAGGTTTGTCTATTAAATTTTCAGATCTAATTAATTTTGTTAATTTTAGATTTTTTTATTTCTACATTCTTAATTTTACGTGAATTGCAAACTCCCCTTCATTACTTAATTTTAGTTTTGAATTCATAAACTCTTTACCATTAAAATTCCTCGTGGGAACGATATCCACCTACCACTACTACATTAATTTGTATTAAAGGAAGTTTTTGAATTTGGTTGTAGGCGACAATAATACCAGTGCGTTTGCACACGCCATACAGTAGCCGTAAGTCGGTGCTGGCGTATGCCGTACACACGTGCTGACGTGGCACAACTGACGTCAACCATATGGAGCTATAGTAAATTCTGAAAAAACACACAAAAATTCTAAATTTCTTGTAAGGGTATCCCGGGATGTTTTGGGTTAGTTTCCGAGTCCGAAAAAGTTATAAAGTCAAAATTTTCATTTTTCTGGATTTATTACATTAGTAATAAATTAAAGTTTAACTCCAAAAAAAGGAATTAAGGTATTCTGGATCCGATTTCAAGTGAATTTTCATGCTTTGAACATCGTATGGGGGAGATACATAAGATTCTCGTGTCTTAAGTCTCATGTTTCGTGCTCAGGATGGCATGATAATCAATCGAAAAAGGAATTAAGACATTCTGAAGCCATTTTTGAGTGAATTTTTGTGCAACAAACTTGTCATAAGGGAGATACATGTGGTTTTAGTGATTCAGGTGGTCGATTCAGTATCTAGTGATGCA
>JAOTIZ010000203.1:23356869-23367291 GCA_027123425.1 Erythroxylum panamense
GGCTTGGGTGAATCTGAAGCCGAGACGTCGACGTTAGTTTTAGTTAAAACGTCGACGTTTTAATTTTGGCACAGAATAGGTACATAATTAGTGGTACAGACGATCTGAAGCCTGGGAAGAGTGTATCCGCCAAATTACATTTCATAAGCTGTTGGGAGAATAGTACCCGACACGTAAACTTGTCATAACAATAATGAAATCTAAATTCAAACCAAACCATAATTTGTGTTATAAAATCACTTAACATATTAGCATTAGTCTGCCAATGCTATGACCTATAGATCAGTCATGCCTATTTAATACCGAAGAAAAGGAAACCAAAAAAAATGCATCGATTTCAATTATTTTCTGATAAATAGAACTACCATTTATTATATAATTTAATTATGGTTATTATTTCCGTAGTTTTTAAAGGCTTAAACTACTAGCGTATATTACAAAATGGTTAATAATATACAAGAATAATTTACTTAATATGAATCATTAAAATAATTATTTTATTTTATTTTATTGAGAATTTAAAAAAATCATTAATAAATTAGAGGATGACATCAAAAAAGTTCTCAGTGATATCGACCACTTGAATCTTTGAGTAAGCCTAGGTAAAAACATACGGCAATGTTTAAATGTAAAATACAAAGTATTATATTTTATAAAGTCATTTTACCATTCAGGTATAACGACTTGCTACTTTCTCGAATCTTCTACCTCTTACTTGATTAGGTTAGATGATTGCAATCTCTCTGCCAACGATTCAAACGAGTGTTCCATGGATTATCAATCCCTTGGTTCTTCGCACAGAAATCAACTTAGGTAGTAAATCACTTCATGTTTCTTTTGCAGTCTACAAAATCTTTTTCGATTGGGTCTTGATTTTTGTCTTTCAACTTTCTAGATCTTGCGATGTCGAAGGAAGAGGAGTCTCTCTAGGGCTCGGCTTTTTTGATAACCGATAAGGGAGATTTTGGTTCTAGTAAGTGTCATCATTTCAGATGTTGGGTTTTTCTTAATGTCTTTTCTCAAAACCTTTCTCTAAACTTTTATGTGCTTCTTAGTTTGGAAGGAGATGTTTCTAGCTAATCAATATGTGGTTCTGTCTACTCCCACTTTGTACTTCATCCAAGAATCTCAACTCAGGTATCAAACTTAGACCGATCTCTATTAAAGATTTGGGCATGTCTATTTTTAGGTTGGATTTAATTTTTTTACAGGATTTCGGGGCTAGCCAAAGGAGGCTTAGAGTAGCTTTCATCCATGAACAGGTAAACCTCCTCAATGCCTTTCTTTATCTTAAAGACCCCCACTAATCCCCATTGATTTAATAAATGTTTGATTATGGGGGAAAAGAGAAGACAGCATGGCTCTTCAACAAAAGACAGCATGGCTCTTAAACAATGCTCAACCCAAAATAGTGAATACTAGATAAGTCTATATCTGATTAACCTCTGTTATTCCTTAGATACTATAGATGAATAATCTGCTTTGTGGTGGGCTGTAACCAAATAACATTTCTGCTGTGAGAATTGAGTAGTTAGAAATTTGGAAAGTTCTGATAGGCTAGTTCTAAATTCTCCATATAAGTGTCATTCTCCTACTGCAGTGTAGGTTTAACTGATTAATAATCAGTTGCTCCCTTATGCTAGCAATAGTGAATTCTATAAGAGATAGTAGTAAATTTGATTTGGCTTTAAACCTTCTACTATTCCTCTCAATCTAGATTACTTGAACACATGTAGCCACCGAGAGTAGAATGATAGCCCTATCATAATTAGAAATCTGCAAATTTGGTAAAACCCACAGGATATCAGTGAGTCTGCCATAGTTGAAATCAGGGGCACATAGAGTAGAGATCTTTGTCCAAACCTCTCTTGAGTAATTACAGTCAAAGAAAAAGATGATCCCTACTTTCATTATCTAGGTTGCATAGGATACAATTCTTATAGGAGTTTAGGAATTTCAGACTATTTAAAGTACTTAATCTATCCCACAAAGCTAGTTAGAGCAAAAAGCTTACATTAGGTCTAAGGACCTTATTCCATATTAAGGTATCCCATCCTACTTGATTAACAGTCCCCTCCCTCATCCTTCTGACTTCCTAGTAGTAATCTTAGAAATAGGAATACCCTTCCACAGATATATATCTCTCTCCCCTAGGCTTCTAAATTGAGGAAGGAGCAAAAGTCTAGTCTCTTCTAAAGAAAGTGATCAGTTCCCATTCCTTACTATTTCTTGGAGCTTAGTATCCTTAGGGAATCGATTTAATAGGTATCTTGCCATCTGATTTTGTATTAAAGGTCCAGTCTGTATTCAATTATCATCCTATAAGGAAATTCATTCCCCTATCCCAATCTGGCATGAAATGTACTAGTACATATCTTCCCTCAATCTAAGGAGTTGGTTAAAGAACTAGATATAGTTGTTTTTAGGTTTTAGAGCCCAAAAACTCCCTCCTTTTAATAGGTAAGAGTGAATCCATTTGGACCATATGGATTGTTCTTCACTTAGAATTCTCCAAATCCTCTTGGATGTAAGAAATCTGTTTTTACTGGCTATTGATTCCAGTCCTAGCCCTCCTTCCTCTCTCGGTTGACATATTTTCTTCCAACTAACTTTGGACATTCCTTGCTCTCCATTCCCTTTTCCCCTATAGTAATTGCTTCATCAATTTTTCTATCATTTTAGTAAGCCCTTTTGAGAGAAAAATATATAAGCACTATTAAGTATTCATAAACTTGATTACTGATTTTAGTAGCTGAATTTTCCCTCCATATGATAGTTTTCTATTTGACCATGTCCTCAATCTTTTCTGGATCTTTTCAATTAAAGGAATGCATTCAAAAAATCTAAGCCTCCTTGATGAGATAGGAATCCCTAAAGGAGAGGACGGTCTTTAATTTCCATCCCAGTAGTTTAAGCTAAAGCATTTGAGAGGTGGGAAGCAATTTTGGAGAGAATGATAAATCTCTTGTGATGATTGACACACAGACCCAAGATCTCCTTAAATAAATTGAGAGCAGAAGAGTGACTGAGTGAACATTAGCCTTGCTTAGGAGAATAAGGTCATCTATAAAACATAAACTAGTTAGGAAAATTTTCTTACGTTTGGAATGGAATCTGAATTTAGGATCTGATGAAGTGTTGTGCTTCAACAACTAAGTGAGAACCTCCATACAAATTAGGAATAGATAAGGGAATAGAGGATCCCCTTACCTAAGACCTTTTTTGCCTTTAAACATCTCCGTGGGGCTTCCATTTATCAAAATCCCATAGGAAGCAGTAGATATGCATTCTCGAATCCATCTTATGAACCTTAGGGGAAAGTTCATTATCTCTACAGTTTTTAGTAGGAAATCCTAATTTACACTATCAAAAGCTTTCTGTAAGTCAATTTTAATAGTGCAATTATGGGAACTTATCCTTCGATTATACCCTTTTAAAAGCTCCTGCACTATAAGGATATTGTCCCCAATATCTCAGTTAGCCATAAAAGCTCTTTGATTCTCACTAATGAGAAATTTCCTATAAGCCAAAATCTTGGTAATGATCTTGTAGAGGAAGTTTGTACATGAAATAGGTTTGTAATCACTCTAAGTATTTGGGCTGGAATTTTTTTGGATTAAATAAAGAAAGGTCTTATTAATTTCTTTTAGTAGAACACCCTTTAGGAAAAATTCATGCATCTCCTCCTTGACTATCCCACCAAAACTATTCTAACTTTTCTAGTAGACAAAACCAGTCAAACCATCAAATGCTAAAGCTTTAAAACTATTCATGTTGAAAACAACCTTTTCGATTTCTTGATCTGTAATAGGTCTTGATAACCAAGTAACTTCATGATCAGGAATTTTAGAAGTTACCACTTGTCTTAGATCATAATCCGTCTCTTACGGGGTAGTTTCTAAGCCTAGTAGTTTTTTTGCAGTAGGTTATTGCTTCTTTAGCTAAGTTTTCTTGTTCAAAAACTTCCACACTAGCTTCAGTTTTAATGGAGGAGATTCTGTTAACATTCTTTCAGGCTGGCATAGAATTGAAAAAGAACTTAGTACATAGTACATCTATCTCCATTTTTTATCCAATTAATTCTAGCTCTCTACTTCAATAAAGAACTTTAATTGTCCACCACTTCCAAGTACTTTTTAGAGCTTCCTTCTCTTCTGTAGCTAGAGCACCATCCATGGGATTTTCTGCCAATGATTTTTGAATAAAGGAGAGTTTATCCCTGGTTTTTTCAATCTCCTTAGAAAGATTCAGACCTCTCTTGCTATTAAGAATCTTCAGCTCCTGTTTTATAGCTTTGAGCTTTTAGATGCATATATACTGCTTAGTTCCATAGCAGCCATGCTGTACACCCTTCTCTATTGCTTCTTGAAATCCTTCCATGTTATCTAGAAAGTTGTTAAATTTGAAAGGATGCTGGACTCTGGAGGTTGTGAACAAGTTATCAATCTTTATAGGAGTGTGGTCAGAGATGCTAGGCTCTAGGAATTTCGCAGTGCTTCTTAAAAAAGTGTGTGGCCATTCCAAACCAAAGCCATGTCCAATTTTTTTTCCTGATGTGCCAAATAGAACTTTGCTTATTAGTCCAAGTAAACTTATGAATTTCAGTTTTTAGATCTATAAGTTCCACCTCCTGCATACAATCAAACAAATAAGAGAAATAGTTAAGTAGAATGCAATTACCTTTAGCCTCTGATCTTAACAATACGGTATTAAAATCTCCACACACCACCCAATGGACATTTAGTGAATTCTTAATCCTTCTTAGATCATTTCAGAGGTCTGATCTTTGGAACATAGTGTTGAATCCATAGACAAAGGTAGCTAAGACCCAAGTATTTTCCATTATAAAATGAATTTTAGTGTGAATATGTTGCTACCTTGATTCCGGAATCTCCACTTCCAATGAATCACCATTATAAGCTAGAATAATCCTTCCATATACATAAATTTGGTGGTTAGTGATGAACTGCTAGTTGCTACCTAGGCATACCAATTTATTTAGATTCACTTCCCTGATTTTGGTCTCCAACATAAAGAAAACTCTTGGCTTTTTTTCTTTAGACAAAATCCCTTAAAGCATTAAGCTTTGAAGGATTATTTATTCCTCGCACATTCCATATAATCAAAGTCATAGGCAATTTGTTTTCCTTTTGGTGCTTTTCCTATTACTCCTAATACTTTTCCGAAAGGTGACCTGATCAAACTGCCCCTCTTAATTACTACCATTTTGCAAATCAACCTTGGATAGGCTTTGTTTAATCTGTTGACTAGTTGAGGCTCCTTCTTCTGGATTAGTACCACTAGTTTCCAATACATTTTCTTCTTTGTTCATTATAGGCTTGCATACTTCTTCTGATGGAATGTGTTAAGCTTCTTTCTGCTTTACCGAATCATATCTATTCTCCCTTGGATTGCACTTCCTTATTTTTAGGGAAACATTATCTGACTGAACCATTTCTTGGTTTTTTGCTACTTGTTATGCATCCTCAATCTCTTTGATTTTTTCAAACTCATTATTTTCCATACCCATCAAATGGTTTTTTGCTACTTGTTATGCATCCTCAATCTCTTTGATTTTTTCAAACTCATTATTTTCCATACCCATCACTTCCCAATAATCTCCCTTAATGAAGACTCTACCCGTCAATTTCCATTCCTTACCTTGAACTTTAAGAGACGGTTTCCATTGGTTAGTCACCAATACTTTGTCTTCTTTAAGAGAATTTTCATCCACCAATCTTAGGATAGGGATGCTATCATTCATTTCCTTATAAATGTCCATACCTACACATAGTCAAGCAAAACCTACTCTTTTCCTCAATGCAGTATTTTCATCCATGCATATAGGTTTTCCCAAGTAGCTCGCAAGCATACTCAACCCCATTGTAGTCCAATACTCTAAAGGGATATTGTGGATATTCACCCATAGGGGAATGCTCTTCATTCTAATTTTTTCTAACTCCATTCTTGATTGCCAATTTTGAAGAAATAAAGGAAGTTGAGAGATGTCATGGACCCTTTTCTATTACCTTTTAAGATTCCGATTTGGAAGAAAAGGTAAAGATTATATTATCCCCTTCATTTAGCATTACCTCCAATAGACCTCTTCCTTTCCAATTTCTTGAAGCCCATGCTTGTATAACAAGAAAAGTAGGCCTTTTATCTATGAAAAAACCAATAAGGGTAGCTTCCTATATCCTAGCTCTCTACTGTAAAATATCTAGGCAAGGAGCCACTATAAGCTTACCATCAATCACTGCCGAAGGGCTAAACACAAGAGAGGAGTCTGAATTATCTCCCACAACCTACTTCCCTGTTTTCCTAGGTGCTCTAACCATGTTTCCAACAATAGCTAGGTAACACCCTTGGGAGGAGCTGTAGTGTTATGGAGAGCCTTAGTTAAAGAGAAGGACAAGGAAAATGGGGGTGTTGTAGTAAGTTTAGAGGGGGAGGTAGGAATAGGGTTAGGGATAAGGCTTCGTAAGATTCCATGCCAATACTAATCTGATAACTGTTGTTATAAGCAAACTCTATCAGAGCAAGATATTTATCCCAACTTCTTGAGAATTCTAACACACAAGCCTGAAGCATATCTTTCAACAGCTGCACATTTAGCATTGAATTACTAAATTAAAGATGATTTTTATCATGTTTTATCATCATTAAATGGAGTAATGATATTATCATTAAATGGCTTAATGGTTGTCTTTTAATGATGTCATGTAATTTAACCTTTTAGCATTCATTTGATTAAAGAAAGGAAGGGGTGCATTTGATGTACTATCTCTTCCTTTTTTTATCCATAGTCTCATTTATTGGCTTTTTTATGATTGATTAAAGAATGAAGTAATGCATTGGATTCACATCACTTCTTTCTTTCATGTTAACCGAAATTGAGAGGGTATGTAGAAGTGGTTCTTGCATTTTTTGACTCACTCTCTCCTCTCTTGCATAGCAAGGAATCGGTATATTTCTACCAACTTGTTCTTATGCTAATTATGTTCCTTATACTGTATCATGTATGGCTTATACATGTTGATTTGGTTATGTTGTTTCTGTTGCGTTTTGATTTAAGAAAAAGTATTGAAATATACCATTTTAGCCAAATCTTGCAAGCTTTTGTTTTTCAGTCCAGCAACTACATAAAAGGAATATTAACTATGTTTGAATTTAATGTTATATGTGTAGCTGGCTTGGAGTTTCAAAGATGCAAGCTCCGGGAGGATGTTGGAGGTATCCATTCCATAATGAAAATACCTTAGCTTCTATTAGTGATCTGAAATGTTTCCTTTATCCTAATAAGGTTGAAGGTAACAGAATAAGGCTAAGATGAATAGATAAGGAATTGGAGTAAGATGTAATTCAACTATAAGTTGTGGCTTTGAGATTTATAAGGAACCTATTTATATAGGATAATAGGTAGAAAGAGATTAGTTCATTAGGAAAAAATGGATAGGGTCATGGTATTACCAATGCCCAATCAATCCTTTTCCTAAAGAACCAAATCCCTTTCTGCTATTAATTGACTTATTTTGAGTTAGTTAATATTGTAATAATCGTAAATGCACGGTATAGTTGCAGCTAGTATCAATAAGTACGAGTTGATCCCATAAAGATGATAAATACTAGTAATTAACCTTCCTGTATTATCTAGCCTTAAGATTAAGTTTAGGTTTTTAATTAAAAGAAACTAAAAATAAGGCAAGTTAAAAAAATAATTAATGAAATTGAAAAAAGAATTCAGGAAGTGAAATTATTGAAATTGAGAATTAGTATCTAGATTTTAAATCCCCCTAAATCCTTAATAGATTGATTTTTATGATGTAATTATTCTATTGATTTATTAAACGGTGGAGACTCTTATGGTATGCTAATAGTTGATCTTAAGACTCCTATGGTATGCTAATAGCTTATAGGATTGCTTTTATGGATCCCTATATTAGGTTTGACCATAATCTCGATGATTTTTGTCATCCTATCTATAAAGTTGCAATAAACTTCGTCCAATTATAATAGATCTTTTCAAACCTAGGATTTCTCAATCTGTACGTATGAAATCAGATTATGTTCTAATATTCCTGAGTTTATTAGAACATAAAGAAAACACATAATTGGATCACAATAATCAATCAAACTAATTGCATTAATAAAAGAATCAAATCACATCAAAGTATAACATAAGGTTCATCTAATCTAAATACTAACTAGGTGTTTAATTACACATTATTGAAACTAATATCAAACATAAACTGAAAGAAAAATGAAGATAAAAAGTTCATAATTCTAAATTTTCCTTTATCTCCTATTGAATGTTCTTACAAGACAAAGGTTTGATCTAGTATTATACTGAATTTTTCAATTATTTTTTTGTGTTTCCCACGTTTTTGGGTCGATATCAACCCTTCTAGATGTTCTCCATATTTGGACTCATCTCTAAAAGGTTGCTCCCCTTTATCTTCCCCTAAAGGCATCTTTTTATGGCAAAATTTATGGTTTTGGGTGGTGCACGGGCTGACGCATGACCTTGCATCAAACTATCCATAACCAAAATGCCCAAAAATCTGAAATTGCACAGCCTGAGCGAAGTGCATAGGCTGTTGCATAGCCCTGCATCACTTCTATTCTTCAATTCTTTGTTTTATGTTGCATTTTCATCCAAATTCTTCTCCTTTGAGTTCATGAAGGCAATTATCAACCATGAATGCACTTGGAGCAAATTAAGTACCAAATATACAATAAAAGTCTAAAATGTCAAGCAAAATATATCAAATATAAGTGTAAAAATATATTCAAATATGCATCTATCAAACATCCCCGCACTTAAGCTTTTACTTTCCTCATGCAAACCATAATCAAAATTATAAATTTCACAACATCAATCGATTATCAATCCCAATTTGTCAATTCATACTATACATCATCATATTTTATCGAATCAAATTAATATATAAGCATAATTGAATTGTCCTAAAATTAACTCTTCTAAGCGATATTAATAGTAATCACATCAATAATCGCATTAAAATCAAAGGCATATATCTTTATGCCCTCATCAAGATATCATTCAATGCACTAATGTGTTTAGGGTGAAAGGTATCAAAAGTCTCAATCAATGTATAGTAGAATTCTTACCATATGCTTGCAGTAAAATTACATCTTCATAACTAGAAACAAAAATCAAAAGATCTTTGAGTAAGTTCTAATGGGGTTTAGTTAAGGTATGATTGGTTAATATAAAGGTTTAAATTAAAGAAAATTTACTACATAATATATTTCAAAACTTGCTTACAAGTATACCTAGGTCCTTTCATTGCACAACTAATGGTAATATAAATTTATTCGTTTATTCATTTTTTAATGTCTCTTTTTTTCTTTTTTCTTTTTTTATGCTTCTATCTTTTTTTCACAATATAATTAGTGCCATATTTAAACAAATTTTAGACCTTCCATAAATTTCAAGTCTCAACAAGTAAATAATGTAAATAACCTTCAAGATTCAAAACAATAAAAAAGTATTCAAATAAAAATAGGATAAGTGATATGTGTTTAAATGTTGATTCATTTGATTTACCGCACTTAGTGATTAATGTTTTAGAAATGCTTAGGATACTTACTTTAGCTCATATTTGATTTTAGGTACATTTAAGAAGTGAAGGAGCTAAAGAGACCTGAAAGCATATTCATTAAAGCCATCCTATTAATGACCATACTCTATTGATTCATCTAGTAAGAAGAAGAAGAAGTGAATTGAAAGAACAAGCAAGGAAGGAACTGGGAAGACCACTCACGATTTGCTGGAAATTGCCACAATTATGATTGATGTCTCACGGTTTTGACAGCCAGCTATATGGGCATAAGACTTTCTCACGCCCTTGAATGCTTCTTGAAAGTCTATGCAACCTTTTTGATAGCACCCACGCATGCTTCTCACCATAGACAACCAGCTGCCTTCTTATCCAGCCAACTGCCTTCTCACGATGATGCCAACAACCATCACCATGCAACTCCCATGCATGCTATAGTGACACCTAGCAACTAAGCATCTCACATCCACTATCTAGCTCCCGTGCATGATTCTTAACAGCCTATGCCTTCTCACGGTGAAGCCATCTTCTAGCTGCATTCCCATGACAACCAAGGTAGAAATGCTTCTCATGATCGTGAGAAGCTACTCATCGGTGTGCCATGTTTAGTCACATTCATAAGGTCCTTTCATACCGATGAGAAGCAATTCATAAACATTAGAAGGCCAAGTGTCCCATTATAGCCAGTATCTTTTGGTTAAAACCTAACGGACTGTTTGGAAACATTTGAACTGTCGTGAACGAATTGAATTCAATTACAATAATGAAGTTGGGATTGAATTCAATTTACACTGTTTGGAACAAATCTAGTAATATTATAATTGAATTCAATTACACT
>JAOTIZ010000203.1:23368734-23380053 GCA_027123425.1 Erythroxylum panamense
TATGAATAAATGCATATGCAATAAACCTGTTCCTCTATAATTAGAGGCCAGTAACATGCTCAATCAGTAAATGCAATGAAACCCATCAGTCTGCCCCAATTACCAAAATACCCTTGCTAACAGTAACGGGATGTTACACGCATGCAATAGTTAGGATGCAAAGTTAGCCCAAAATAGTGCATAACAAACAATAAAATGAAGCAACGCAACAACTAAAGGAAAACAAAGTGCAGTGTAGGAAGCCAAGTAAAAGCAACACATGCAAAACGAAATGTAAATGCACAAAAATGTCTAAGGAGCATCAAAATGTGACACATATGGATGGGAAAGCACGCCAAAATGCAGCAAATAGAATGAAGTATGCAAACGCACAACCAAAAGAAAAAATGTAGAAGTAAGGAGCAAGTAGGGGTAAAACATAGACGTTTGGCAATAGAGAAAACACAGTTTTTGGCCAGCAGCTAAAAATGTATAGTGACAAAAGAATAAAAAGGGCAGATAATGAAGAATGGTTTTTACGTGTGAAGCATGGATTTTTATCAGAGTTGCGAAGGACAGTAGCGAGGGTTGTCTTTGGATAGAGGAACATTCTGTGAGGGCAAAAGCATTATCTTTGGAGCTCTTAGATTTAATGAAGAAAAGGAGGTAAGCTCTCCATCGTGAGAAGACACATAGAGGGGTAGCTTCTTGACGCTAGTTTGGAGGTGATTTCAACGCCGACGACCTGATTCAACATTCCTTTCATATTTTTGTTGTTTCTTTCTCTTTATTGAACTGATTGTGTTATTCTAAGCATATGGATTTGAGTTTTATGTATAAATCATAATATTATTATATAGTTCAGTTGTTTTTATGAACCTATATCTAGAATTTTGATATAATTCGTAGTTTTTATATTTGAAATTCATTTATAGTGACTAATGGTTTGTAATCATTAGGGATAAGAAAACCTAGGTTAAATGATACATCGTATATGGTTGTTACCTTGATTAATCGATTTTCCTAATTCGTAATGCTACTATCCAATTGACTCTAGAGATCATATCCTAGGTTATTCGGTAGTTTGTTTAATTAACGATCATATCTTGATTAAACACTACTTAAGTGAAAACTCAAGTTAATTATTAACCCACGATTAATAGTTGCTAGGAGAGGTTTAAGGACAATAAATCATTGGAAAATGTTTAATTAGGTTGTAAGTCGACATTGAACTAAAGAATTACGTTCCTACTGAATTCTCCACTTTTATCATTTTTTATATGTTTTCTTTAAATCGCTTTTGATAGTTAGTTTAGTTTTAATTTATTTGCTTATTTTTAAAACCAAAAACTCCTTAAACCTAATTACCAATTATTTCTCATTTCAATAACTTTACACACACTCTCTATGGGATCGTCCTAGACTCACCACTGTTACAATATTAGGTTTAGTTTATTTTGACTAGCGTTATGACATGCTGTCAATTTTGGCGTTAGTGTTAGGAGTGCAGTGTTTTAGTTTTTGTTTGCAATTTTAATTAGTGTTTTGTATATATTTGTTCGTAAGTAGATTATTTCATTGATTTCTTGATCTTTCCATTTTCTCTTTTGTGTTTGTGAGAAAAAAAGAAAAATTTGTTATGGACGTAAATAATTTCTTTTTATAACTCTTATTCTCAATCCTATAGTCAAGGTTAGACTGATCAACCTAACTTTTGTTATGGATGGAATAATCAACATAATTACTTTCATGATAGTTTGTAGGATGCACAGTAATTCCCATATAGACCAAAAGTTTCTTATCACGATTCAGTACATCTCTAAACTACTATATCAAGACCTGTAATGCTAACAATCTTCAATTTCAACAGGGTATATAGCAGCTTTAAGAGACTATGTAGCAATTTCAACAGAATACCTTACAATTCTTGCAGGATAGATGCCAATTTTGGCATGATACAAGGTCTAGCATCTAAGATGTGGAAAGTCAACAAGATTTAGGTACATCTATGGAAGTTATGCTTAATATTATGACTACTAACAATCTTCAAATTCAACAGACTATACAGGAAATTCAACAGAATATACAACAGACCTAACTAGACATCTAACAATTCCAATAGGATGAAAGGCAATTTTAGTCTAGTTTCCAAAATTAGGAGAGCCAATAAAACTTAGGTACATCTTTGGAACAATTAGATGATGATGTAACTACTAACACTTTGCAGTTTTAACAAGAAGTGAAATGGTTCTAACAAGATGCGTTGCCTCAGTAGGGAGATATCAATCATTAGGAACTGTAAAGAAAAGAGGAGCAACCGTATCAACCCGATGTGTAGATAATGGACATTAATATGGAAACATTATGGCATGATAAGGAGCTTGAGAATTTTGAGGGCAATATTCAAGGAAATGCTTGCGAAGAAGAAGTTAAGGAGGAGCTCGAAGCAGAATATCATATATCTTTTAGCTCAGAGATGAGTACTGAGTCCATAATTATTTTTGAGACAAACTCTTCACCTTAACATAGTAGATTGGAGGAATTATACAAGGAAGAAAGAGGTAAAGAGTCATTTGAAATATTTCCCGAGAGTAAGGACTCAGTAGAGATAAAGATTCTAAAGATAAGAAGGTGCTGAACGAGAATGATCAATTGAGGCGCTATCCTAAACAATCTTATATGGAGGAGCCGCATGTGACATCAGAAGATCACAATTTTGTCACGTGAGGAGGAAATATGGAGTCAAGCTAGCGACCTTAAACAAAGGTGCCTCTTGGGAGGCAACCCAAAGGAAGTAAATTTCTTTTCTTTACAGTTTCGCATTACTTTTTATATGTATGTGTGGTTCTATTTTTTATTTCTTATTTGTTTTAAGTTTTCAATCAAAACGAGAGAAAGAATAAAATAAACAAACAAACATTTGCTCATTTTCTGTTGTTTTTAGGACTATGCAGTCACGAGTAGAGAATGAATTGAATAGAGAATTTCATTGCAAACTTTAGCACGTACTTTTGCTATTATGATTGGTCGATGTTCACTATCTTTAGAAGAGTAGTGACTAGTGGTAGATAAAACTAGTGAGATTTTGAGCCTTTATAGATTGACAAATTAATATCAATCTCATTGTCTTTTCATAATGTGTGACCTTCATGATATGTAGATCCTAATTTTGCTTTGATTTTCTATTCCACACCACATTTTTATCAGATGCATTAATATGGAGATGATTAAGCATTCTTTGTTTTTCTGAACTACATTATCCAAATAACCTACCCATTATATGATTTTCCTTTTGATAAACTCCTTTAAGCTTTATACCTTTCTTTTGGTATAAACCACATTATATGCCTTTAAACTTAACGTAATGTCTTACCCAAGCCACAAAGCTAGTGGAGCATTTGTGATCATTAAGTTTGTGGATGTACAAAATTCTAAGTGTGGGGATGTATATATGTGTGGGTTGTTTATGATGTTGGAATGCTATTTTATGTCATATCATTGGAACTTCCATGTTAATGTAGTTTTTTTAAAGTTTAAAAAAAGGAAAAGAGAAAAGGAAAAAAGAAAAAGAAAAATAAAAATGTATACGTTTAAATGTATTAAGGAGGAAATGAATATGTGTTGAAAAGTTGTTTATGATTAATACATCCTCATAAATTTGTATTGAATGGGATATTTGAGTATGTTAGATATGAGGTAGATGTTGTCTTAGAAAGTTTACTTATAGTAGTTTCAATTTATTGTTATCATCAATATTTATGAGTGATCCCTTCGGATTGGTATATGCTTAATGTGGTTTATATATGAGAGCTCAAATTTAAGATAGGAAATATAGTTTTTGCATTCATCATAGTTGATGTACACAATTGTGAGTGAATGTTGGTTTTTGCACTTGATGTAACATTGAGTGTTGATTTTGTTTCACTAGCTTTAATGGCTTTCATGCTACTTCACCCAAATATATCTCACCTCACCTTTGTCCACATTACAACCTTGAAAAGTCCTTTGATTCATGATTTTGCATATAAATTTTAGCGGTGGAGAATGAAATGATATGCAAAGTTGTGGAATGACATGATCATGAATGGTACTAAGTGTACTTATGGATATATTTTAGTTGAACATATTTTCCGAGTCTACCATTAAATTGCTCGCAAGGTATTGAATGTTGATTGATCATAAGTAAAAGCTTGGAATGTTAAGATTTTGTTATAATTTTTGAAAGTTAATCATCTTTGCTTATGATTATGTATTCTTGGAAAATATGGGAATTGAGTAAATGCTTTTGGGTTTATGAGCTTAATTTTGATGTTTTGCCTGAGGATGACCAAAAGCTATATGTGGGGGAAATTGATAGGTGCTTAATTGATTATGAATTTATTTTATAACACTTAGTGATTATTGCTATAAAATTGCTTAAGATACTCAATTTGACTCATATATAATTTTAGGCACAACTCGGAAGAAAAGAAGTTAAAGTAAGTTAAAAGCTTGATATTTGGACCATTTTTTGAAGATTAATATTCACTGGTCTTCATAGAGCGAGAATGAGAAATAATGGAGCAAGTAAATGTTAGGTTTTCATCTTGCATCACACGCATCAAAAATAGAAAATAACAATGGAAATATAAAACAAAACCTAAAAAACTAAAAACTTTTAAGTGCCATTTGAAGTAACTTTAACAAAACATGAACTTAAGATGTGTACCTTACATTTTACTTCGTTCTTCTTTGTCTTTACCTCTTCAGGTTGTCATAAACCATGACTACAAAAGAAGGACATCTCTAATGATATCCACATGAAGAGGGAAGCCTTAAACCACTTAGCAAGAATGAAAAAAACACACACAAAGTGCTAGCTTTTGTGATGTATTTCTTGAGAAAGAGTTTGTAGAGAGTGAGAGAAGATGATGAACACTTTACCAAAAATTCTTGTTTTCACACAACACTTACATGAGAATTGATGTTTCTTATACCCTTTCACCTTCCTCTAAACCCCAACATCAATAGAGAGTTAGTGGAAATTAAGTGGCTTTTAATCTCACTTAATTTAGCATGAAACTTCCATCCCTTCTTTAAAGGGTAATTTTGTCATCTTACCTAATAAGCATGATTCATATGTGTCATATGATTCACAATCAAATGAACCTAAACTACCGCACTTGTGTAGCTTAGTCATGCATCTCTCATATCTTAGATCCCCATCCAAAACAATTTTATTCATTCTTCGCATCTTTAATGTATGTGACCCATTATGTTCCTGGTTATGTTGGCCACTTGAATTAACACTTAATTTAAACAAGTCATGAGTGATATCTAGCAACATATCATAACCTCAATTGATTGAAAAGTTAGTGGTTTGAGTATGAACCCTTCTATAGACAATGCTCCTGTGAAATTCATCCTTTCACCATCTATACCCCACTTAGTTTAAAGTATGGTTAAAGTGTCAACTCCCACTAGATTGACTATGTCACATCTAGCCTAAGTGATATTAGTTCTTATCCTCGAGGTTCATTACTCAATTATATATGTCACTAAAGACTATCTTTATGACATTTCCACTCAAACCAGAGATTCCCAAGTATTGGGCCCGATAAGAAACCGTGGGTATCATCTCCTTCTATCAAGAGTAGTGAATCCTATATTGGCTACTTAATTACCATCGAATACCTCAAGTTATACCTAATCACCACCCTATAAGCAACCTCTAAAAGGAAACAAGGAATGGAATCAAAGTACAAGATTAGTATCCAAGAAATCCTTTAGCACCTCAAGTCTAAGAATATTTATGTCATTACTGTAATGAGACTTTCATTGACACTAGAATAGATTATCCATATGATTATCTTATGGTAGGTCATATATTGTACTTACTACTCTTAGCAAGCATCCATATGTTAACTCTAAATAACTCATGCTTATAGCTCATGGCAGGTCATCTAAGGAGTATAACATGTGTTAGTTTGTCCGGACTAATAATGTCTTATCTCATTAATGCTATGACTAGAGATAATTTAGATACTAATATAATTACACATGATAGGAATCTCATTATCATGATCTCATCATAATTTTCTTCATACTATGTAATGTATCAAAGACTTTATTAATTCAATTTTATATCACTATCAATTCATAAAGAACATGAACATCAAATTAATGAAAAAGCCTCTTTATTAATAAAAAAGATTTGTATAATAAATGATAAAGGTGATTGCCTTTAGAGCACTCTCTAACATCATATGATTCATAATCAAATGACCCTAAACTACCATACTTGCGTAATTTAGTCATGCGTCTCTCACTTATATGACTAAGGCAACAATGCCATAAATAAGATGATTTCACATTATTTCGTTTTTGTCTTCTATTTTCATTTATATTTAAAAATGGATTGGACATATCTAATATGTATATTCCATTGCATAAATGTACCCATAGCATAAAGCATTCTATTCAAACTAATAAAACAACCATTGTTACAAAAATTTAAATGGAAACTAGTTTATTAAGACCAAAAACTGAAATAATGTTTTTAGTCAATACAGATACATAAAAACAATCGTCCAATTCTATCACAAGCCACTAAACAGTGTCAATACATACGTTCCTATGGCTAATGTAGTAACTCTTACTCCTTTGCCCACATGCAAGTCTGACTCTCCCTTGTTGAGTTGTCTATTGTTCTTGAGGCCCAGTATATTAGTATATATATGTGAGCCACAATCGGTATCCAATACCCATATGTTATTATTAGAAACAATATTAATATCAATAACAAATGTACCTGAAGTAAATGGGGAATCTGATGCCTTCTTATGCTTTAGTGACTCTAGATAGGCCTTACAGTTTCTCTTTAAATGGTTATCCTTATCATAGTGGAAGCATGATCCCTTAAGGACAGTTTCTTTAACTTTCTTCTTGACCACACCTCCCTTAGGCCTTGTGGACCTCTTCTTCTTTTAGTTCTTCCTCCTCAAACCAGAAGAGTCCACCAACATCATAGCCTTATTGTCCTTCCTGACAGATGGCTCAACTGTTTTGAGCAAGTTGATCAATTCAGGAATTATGGTGGATATCTGGTTCATCTTATAGTTAAGCACAAATTGTGAATAACTATTAGACAAACCAGTCAGAATTAAGTCTACATTTAATTCATGATCCATCAAGAAACCTAAGGAGGCCAATCTCTCAATATAGTCATTTATCTCCGGTGCATATTGCACTAGAGATGTCAATCTCAAGATCTCGAACCTTTCGGACCTAGCTTGCTCGTCAAACAACTCCCTCAGATGAAAGACTATGGTATGAGCATCCATAGCCCATGCTACTTTTGCAATTCTATTGACATAGTGGCTAGCATTATGCAACTAGCCATCTCACTATCATCGAGATGCTTTCTGTATGCCCTCTTATCACTATTAGCAACATTAACAACAAAGGAAGTGTTTCTTTTCAGAAGTAGCCTAGTTTCTCCAACTTGAGAACTATTCTCAGGTTCCTAAGCTAGTCTAGGAAGTTAAGTCCAGTCAACTTATTGGCTTCCATAAGTGAGCATAGGTTTACATTAGTGGTCATGGTGTCGATTCTTACAACCTAATGTCCAAGAGAGAAATGGTGT
This sequence comes from Erythroxylum panamense, assembly GCA_027123425.1. NCBI lineage: Eukaryota > Viridiplantae > Streptophyta > Magnoliopsida > Malpighiales > Erythroxylaceae > Erythroxylum > Erythroxylum panamense. Next base: position 23,376,338 of record JAOTIZ010000203.1, read on the forward strand.
TAGACTGTGAATAAATGCATGTCAATTAGGGCTTTAATAACATATAATATCAAATTTTCTCACGAATCCATAACCCTCTATATGAATCCAAAAGAACTTGTATAGAAGTTATCCTAGTGGGTCGATATCCAATATCCTTAAGAATGACCTTGGGTTTGCCCAGCAAGCCACCTTAGGTCAATCGCTAGGTATTGATCATATCGATTGCATTTATAATGCAACTATCGAATCTAGTGCTATCAACTGTTGATGTGTGCAGTCACATTTAACTATCAACTCTTGATGTATGTACACCTTATGTACACTACCCAACTTCACCTCTATCCATATTGACCTTGGGATTGCCCACACTGATGCACTCATATTTTCTTATCCTTTTATACTCATACATTTAGCTTTTATTCTCATTTGATGTCTAAATCATGTAACTTACATTGATTTTATCATTTCAAGTGTTTTAGGTATCAAGTGAGGAAAATTATGCTAAAGAGGGAGATTTAGGACTTTTGGACGTCATTTTCAGAATAAGGAGGTCTAAATACCCTAAGGTGACCAAAGTTGCAGAAATTCTAATCCTATTAGGATTAGGATTCCCCAAATCCTAATGCAACTAGGATTTCCTGTTTTGGAGAAAATTTGGCAAAACAAGAATCAATAGCTAAACCTGGCAAGGGATAGTGAAATCCTAATCCCAAAAGTATTAGGAATTATACTTGAACAAGGAATCCTACTTCAACTAGGATTTCTACATTTCTGAAGATTCTTGTTTGCCACAATGAGAAATGCATCCAAGAAGAATTTAGACGGTCAAGGGATATGTAGATTGGGAGAAATTAAAATATTACTTTTTAGGAGAATTAATGAGCTAGCAGCACCTGATTGGTACATGTGGATGACACTTGGCATCCACATGTACCAAGCAGCACCCAATCAGGTGCTGCTTTGGCATCCAATCAGCATGCCATGTCACCTGCCATGTTAGCATCTTGGGACAAATAGTGCCTATATGAAAGCACGCGTGGACTGCCACTTAAGCCCTAGGAAGCGTGTTTGACCTGGAGGGAACCTTATAGAAGATCTTAGTTCTACAAGGAAAAAAATACCTATTTCTACTTGGAAAAGAAATCCTCTTCTACAAGGAAAGAAAGACCTACTTACTTGGAAAAGAAATCCTCTTCTACAAGGAAAGAAAAGACCTACTTCTAGTTGGAAAAGAAATCCTCTTCTATAAGGAAAGAAAGATCTACTTCTACTAGGAAAAGAAATCCTCTCCTACAAGGATTTGATGACCATACCTCCTCCAATATAAATAGGGTCCTTTAGCATTAGTTTTGGGGGGAGGAGGTGTTCACATTTTCTCTCTTTTCTTTGAACTTGAATCTCTCTTCTTATCTTTCTCTCTCCTATGTTCTCTCTTTCTCTCTCTAGGTAGAACCCTAGTTTTATTTTCTCTTTTTCTTCTTATACCTGAATTCTACACCATGTTTTCTATGATGATTTTTAACTTTTTTAATTTAAATTCATAAACTAAATTCTCCTTTCCAATTGTTGAGGCTATTAGCTAAATTCATGGTTGTTTTTATGAGAAGCATGCGCATATAATTGATAAATCTATGATTGTAAATTTGTGCTCTTGATCTGGACATGATTGTCAAATTATGCATGTGGATTTGAAGTCATGAATTTGAATTTTGCATAAATAATTTGTATGTAATCTGATTAATTTAATTGCTAGACAATAAATTGAATAGGTTAAATAGTAGAAACTAATTAAAATTAAATCTTGTATGTAGGGTTTAATTAGTTGGATCAAGATATAGGTTAATTTTATGCATGCTAGCTTTCTTGAAAATTAACTTAGGTTTGGCAGACTTGATTTTGATCTTAATGCTCTTGTTATTGTGTTGTTCATGCTAGTTTTGGATTAATGCATTAACAAGAAGATTTTACATGTCATGCTTACTTTGAATGCATCTGTCTTTGCTTAATGAACCCTAATTTTCCAATCTAAGAAATAATTCATTTTCAATGATTAAAAACAACCTAAGGATTTAGTGAAAACCTTTGCAATTGGTCTTTAATTAATCTAAAGTTTTTACTCAATTTTTCCTAGCAATTTCTTTCTTGAAAACTTTTAGCTTTATTTTAATTTTCTGAACTTAAATCATGTCTTCTTCTTTCTTTTCTTGTTTACTTTTAATTCAAGGAAACAAATCCCCTAACTTATCCTATTGTGTCACGTAATCTAGCATTAGTTTATGCATAAGATTCATGCAAACTTTGCTTGAAAGTAAAAAAAAAAAATCTTGCTTGTGTTTTGATATCTGTAGGACGATACCCTTGCTTCACTATACTACAAATCAACTTAATTAGGGGATTAAATTTGTATGTTAATGACAACCTATCAAATTTTCAGCGCTGATGTTGGGGATCAAAGTGTTGATTTTTAGTTTTCTTTTATAGTTTGCAAGTTATTTTCCGTTCTCTTTGTGATTTGATGCATTTAACCTTTTCTTTTGAAGGTTGCATGTCCCAGTCATCTAGAGAGCAACTCTTAGATCAAGAACAAGTCGAATTAGACAAATTCTACACAAATTTCTTGATCAACTTTAGACAAACATATACCCATACACTGTTGCACATTCCCATCATCCTTGAGTAGTGCTATTCATTCAATCCACTTTTCCAACCAAACTTTGAGAAGGAGTTATGTTGGACCCCGCTTGCTTCCGGAGCCCAACTCTCTTGCGAAAAACATGAAACTGGAGCTTGATCGGTTCATTCTTATTCTTATAAAATCTCAATAATTTTTTTTCTTTTTCCTTACAATTTGTTCAATGGCGTGCCCACATAAAATTAGTCACCATGCTCATGGACCCCGTTCCCGAAGCCTAACATTCAGAGACACAAACCTTGAGCTTATTTTCCTGAAGGGTCATTTGCTATCATTCCACAATGGTGCTGAGCGCACACTAAACAATCACCAAAATCATAAGTTGACTTATTCAAATAAATTTTAGCTTTAATTCTCTAATTTGTTTTGAAGCAAGAATCACCTCAATCGGAGCTATACAGCTCAAGATATACTTAAAATTCCAAAGCGTGTTTATACCTCAATCATGCTCTCTAAACTGACCTCTCACTTTCTTACGATCAAAATTTTTCATATCAAAACCAAAAGCTGCCACATTTCATGGAGAAATAAATAAATGTCTTAAGAATTCATCGCTTCAATAATCATTTCATTCGGAGGTCGGATGAGGGAGTTATGACCGAAAGAATCTAACATGTTCATAACCTCAATCATACAGTAACATGTCTTGGTGCGATTGTCATAACTTTCACCAAAAATGTCGGATTAGTTTCTTTCTTAGACCATTAGAATGAAGACTTTTAGATCTACAAATTTTATAAAGATCACAAAGTCAGATTCTGCATCTAAAATGATCAAAAATCGCGATTTACTAAAGCTGACACGTGAGTGTCCACTGTCGGGCCAAAATGCACTTTCTCACCCGAGAAAGTCTGTTAAACGGACATCAAGTCCGTTAAACGGACATGGGAGATGCTTGGGGTCCCTTTTGACCTGTAAATGTCCATTAAACGGACATAAAGTTCATTAAACGGACATGGGGGTTTCCAAAACCCCTCCAAACCCTCTCCAAAGCTTCCTACCTCCAATCTAACATCATATACACTTATAATCTTCACAAATT